>CM076847.1:31012366-31451234 GCA_039519185.1 Astragalus membranaceus
TCCATGAAGGCTCAATATGTGGTAATCATGGGGGATTCACAACTAGTGACCAAGCAAATCACTGGGGAATACAAATGTTATAACACAAAACTTAAACAATTGTGCTTCTGGTAGTGGACGACCTATATAAAAGAAGCACTGATAGGGTGTTGTTACGATGCCTCAAAAGAAAGGATGCGTATATCGTGATGGCACAAATCCATGCAGGAATTTGTGGTGCACATAGGTCTGACCCCATCATGAAATGGCTAATATACAGACATGGATACTATTGGCCGATAATCACGGCCGATTGATTCCAGTTTGCAAAGGGATGTGAGGCTTGCTGTAACACCCTAAAATTATTTAATTAATTCATTTAATTAAGTAATTGGGGATTTAAATTAAATTATTTGATGTAATTTAATTAATTGAATTTATGTTAATATGCGTAGGAAGTATTAGAAAGTGGAGGTGCCAAACCAAATGGACTTGGGCCTAAGTGAGAAGCCCAAGCCCGTTATTCTTGTCATATGCGAAGGGTTAGTTTAGTTGGGGTCTAGGGTTGGTGGCCAATTCGCGAAATCAGAAGAGAAAACAAGAAAGAAAGAAAAGAGCGTGAGATAGAGAGAGAGGAAGGAGGCGGCCAAGAGAAGAAGGAGGAGAGGAATTCGAAGAGCAAAGAAGAGGGGATCTCCGTTGTTGCTGTGGATCTGTAGGTGACTGCATCCTAGGCATCGATTTTCTTCTTGAAAAGGTTAGGGGAGCTCTATCACTCTATCTAATACATTCTATGATAGGTCCTAGATCTAAGGTTCATGCTAGATTTTGTGATGTTCTTGATGATTCTTTTGCGTTTCTTGATGTTCTTGAATGTTGACTTCCATATATGTTAATTATAATGTGTTTCGCGAATTCGATTTTTGTGTGGTGTGATCTATGAAGTTGTCTTATGGGTGGTGATATGCGCATATGTTGAGAAATATGATGTTCATCTATGCATTGATTCGTTGGAAGTGAATTCGTATAGGGGTTGTGAGTGTCTTGGGCGCCTAGGGCGCCATGATAGTGTTAGTGAGGTTGTTTTGTTTAATTTGAGTTTTGATAAATTGAGTTTGGTAATTTTGAATGAGAAAAGTGTGTTTTTGTGTTGCTGGAAAATTGGAGTTTTTATGCTTTAGAATTGTTAAGAAAAACCAATTTTTGTGTTAAAAAGGGTTGAACAGAAATTCTGGGCGTTGTTGCAGTTTCCTGGGCGCTGAGTGCCTGTCCTGGGCGCTGGGCGCCTGTGTTGTGTTGTGCTGCGCGTGGGGGCGCGCCTGGGCGCTAGGCGCCCGTGTCTGTGTTGTGCGTGCGTTGTTGCGCGCCTGGGCGCTGAGCGCCTGTGGCGCTGGGTTGTGTTGCGTTGTTGCGCGCCTAGGCGCTGGGCGCCAGTGCCCGTGTTGCCTGGTTGCCTGGGCGCCTAAGGCGCCTGTTCCCTGGATGTTGCCTAATTTTTCCAAAATTGTTTTTATCATAACTTTCGACTCAGACGTCCGTTTTGAACGATTCAAAAAGTGTCGTGAAGCTTTTTACGTTGTCCATCTATGGGTCTAATTTTTAAAATGAAAAATTGTTATTTTCTGATTGTTTGTGGGCGCCCAAGTGGCCGTCCCTGGTGATCGTCCCAGTGACATTGAAAAATGATACGAAGTTCTTTAAAAATCTCTTTTGGTGTATAAACAACAGTTTTAGCAAAGTAATGTCAAAAACGATGATTTTGACGATGATGCTCTCGGGGCTAGTTAAAAGACTGTTTTGCCCTTAGTGGCTAATTATTATTAGTTATGATGTATAAAAGACTGTTTTGCCCCTAGTGGCCAAAGTTAATGATAATGATGTGTAAATGACGAGGATGCCCTTGGTGGTTAGTCAAATGACGTTTTTGCCCTCAGTGGCTAATGTTTGGGTTGAATGATGTTTATGTGTAAGTGACATTTGGGGCCTGAGTGGCTAAGTGATGTTAAGGCCTAAAAGGCTAAGTGACGTTATTTGTGTGTGAATTATGGAATGACAGGTGCTGTGCCTTTATTCGGCAAACCGGTAAGTGACGGGTCACATAGTTGACTATGAATTGAGTAATTGTGTACTTGTGTATTGTGAGTGGTGCATGTCATAGTGTCTCATGCCCATATGCATAAACCCAGTGATGTTTTGAGGCCTGAGTGGCTAAGTGATGATAAGGCCTGAGTGGCTAAGCGACGTTTTGTGAAAAGGTACCTTCATGCATATACCCGCGAGTGGGTTGCATTTTCATAAGCTTACACGACATGAGTGGAGTATTGTAAATGATGTGAATGACGACTATGATGTGGATGTTTAGTGTATTGGATGCTGATTATTCTAGTGTGTAGCCTATGATTAGTCCTTATCATATTTTCTATTATATAGACTGAAATGATGCTCACCCTTTCCTGTTTGAATGTTGCCCCCGTGTTGGTAACGTGCAGGTGATTCCCAGTGAAGGTCTTAGCTTCACTTTTGAGTCGAGTCGTCATGCTCTGATATGTAACACTAGGGAGGGGAATGAATGTTGTTTTTAAGTCATTTATGACATGTTGTGGTTATTGGATTTTAGTATTGCAAGCCTGGCATAGTGTAATGCCCTTTATGACTAAACTATTGAATTTTCGATGTGAAGTTGTATTTTATTTGATAATGACGTTTTGAAGTTATTATAAGACTGTTTTTCGAAAAGCGAGTTATTTGAAGAGTGACGTTTTAGTGAAGTAAGTGTGACATCCCTTGTGGTGTAAATAAAATTTGAAAACTCGGATATTTTATAAAACAAATTACCGTATAGAAAAAAGGGGTGTTACATTAGTGGTATCAGAGCAGTTCGGTCTGTCCGGCCAAGTTGTCCAGTGTGGGGTCTAGCTATCTCTCGAGTCCTGGTACTCGTTCTAACCATAATTTGTGTTGCAGTGATTAGCTAAATTGGTCAGACGGTATGACTGCTATTGTTGTTACTGGCGCTGCTTAGTGTCTTACTGCTGCTATGTGTGTGTTCACTCTGAGTACTTTGTGTATGACTGTAATGTGTTGCTTGGTGTGTTTTCTGTGTCTCTCGTCGATTTTCGGCGAAGACCTTGTGGTGAATTTTGTTTGTTGCCATTGGGTGTTTTTAGTATTGTTGTGATTTGACGAGTAGGTGTAAAATTGATGAGGAATTGAGTACATTGTGATGTTGATGTTGTCACGTGTAATTTCGTGCCTTGATGTTTGATGATGATTGAGATTGAATTAAGATGAGGAGTATGATGTGTTATAAATTTTAATAATTAATTTGTATGTTCTGACGTGTGAATACAATGAGTTGAGACGTTTTAAAAAGAAAATTAAATGTTTTGAAAGTATGTATTCTATACATCCCCACGGGTGTATAGGCGCCAAATTCTAATTGTGTATATGTGTTGCTGTGTTGTTTTAAAAATGAATAGCGTACTGTTTTTACACTGTTCCGAGTTGCCGTTTTGTTTGGAAACAATGGTGTGTCGTTTTTACATTGTTGAAAGTGCTGTTTGTTTGTGAAAATAATAGTAAGCTGTTTTTATGTTGAAAAGGTGTTGCCGCTTCATTGTTTAAATTAGATATATGTGCTACTGTATTTACAAGTAAATGAGTTGCTGTCTTGCTGTTTTTCAAGATAAAATGTTGCGGTTTGCTTAAAAATGAGTTGCTGTTTTTATGAAATAATCGTATTGCTGTTTTACGAAAATGAAGCGCTATTTTTATGTTGTAAACGTGCTGTTTCCACTGCCGTTGCGCGCTAAAAAGAAGTATTATTTTCACTCCGTGTTTTGCTGTTGTTGCGCGCTAAAAGGCCACTGTTTACACCTTATTGTTGTTGTTGTTGTTCTTCTTGGTCTTGCTGTTGCCGTTTTACTCAAACGATGTGGTTGTTTTCACACTGTTTACCCAGAAAAAATTTTACGAGGACGTTTACAAAAATTGACGTGCTTTTCCCAAAGTTAAAGAGTTGGTTATATTGTTTACAATTGCTGTTTCGTTTTGAAAACAATAGTGCGCTGTTTTTATATGGTTTAAAGATGCTGTTTTGTTTTGAGATTAATGGTGTGCCATTTTTATGTCGTTAATGTTGTCGTATTTGCTGCTGTTTTCGCACATTAAAGTGTACTGTTCTCTACAATTTAGAGTGTTGTTTTCTTCGACTTAAATGTGAAGTTCACTCAAATATAACGTGTTGTTCTCTTAATAATTTAAGTGCCGAGTTCTTAAAATTAAAATGATGTTTTCTTGAATCAAGTGGGCCGTTCGAAAATTTTTGAAAAGGGCTGTCTTCCTATTTTCCTTAGTACTGTTACGGTATTGTGAGAGGGAGCTGTCTCGATCTGTGTTATTTTATTTTTATGTATTATTTTATTTTATGTGCTGTTTGGTCCCTATGTACGTTGACTTAGTCCTTTATTGACAAAGGAGTCGCGTAATTAATTGTGATTGATGTGGTGTGTGCTTCACTTTGGTGAAGTTATGATGTGTTGTTGATGAGTCGGTCCTATGAAGGACCTAGGGGGGGAATGGGAGTTAAGGAACTCTCAGCGCAAAGATGTCATGGTTGGTGTTGTCACTTTCGTTGAAGAACTTTAATGGGTGTCTCGCCAATTTCAAGTGAATGGGTGTTGTAGTCGTAGCTAAGTTCGATCATAGTGCGAGAGGACCAAGGAAACAAGAAGGGATGAAGGTTAGGTGTGTAGGGTGACATAAGAGCCGAGATGTGGTTACCTGACTATAAGTGGGTCGAACTGAATGGGAGTCGACGTGTGGTGTCGTCGAAGTATATGGAAATCGAAGTATAAGTGGGACGAAGTGCAGTGTTGCAGCGTTATCAATGTATGTAGAAGCTAGTGTGGTTGAAGCATAAAGTGCCTAAGGGCAGCGTATGGGTGGCAAGGAGAATGATGGAGAACCGAAGTAGGTGTAACCGAGGTAGTGGTAGAGGTGAGTGATGATGAGGTGTGGTTGCCTAAGTGAAGTGTCACGGTGTTTGAGTAGTTGAGTGTGACTTTGATGACCTTCAGATTAGAACATCTAATTAAGAGTAACAATGTGGAGAAGGGTGATGGACGGGGATGGTTGGAAGTGACTAGGAGGTTGGGTTTCGTTTCGTAGAGTGGAGTAAATTTTCGAGGACGAAAATATTCTAAGTGGGGGAGAGTTGTAACACCCTAAAATTATTTAATTAATTCATTTAATTAAGTAATTGGGGATTTAAATTAAATTATTTGATGTAATTTAATTAATTGAATTTATGTTAATATGCGTAGGAAGTATTAGAAAGTGGAGGTGCCAAACCAAATGGACTTGGGCCTAAGTGAGAAGCCCAAGCCCGTTATTCTTGTCATATGCGAAGGGTTAGTTTAGTTGGGGTCTAGGGTTGGTGGCCAATTCGCGAAATCAGAAGAGAAAACAAGAAAGAAAGAAAAGAGCGTGAGATAGAGAGAGAGGAAGGAGGCGGCCAAGAGAAGAAGGAGGAGAGGAATTCGAAGAGCAAAGAAGAGGGGATCTCCGTTGTTGCTGTGGATCTGTAGGTGACTGCATCCTAGGCATCGATTTTCTTCTTGAAAAGGTTAGGGGAGCTCTATCACTCTATCTAATACATTCTATGATAGGTCCTAGATCTAAGGTTCATGCTAGATTTTGTGATGTTCTTGATGATTCTTTTGCGTTTCTTGATGTTCTTGAATGTTGACTTCCATATATGTTAATTATAATGTGTTTCGCGAATTCGATTTTTGTGTGGTGTGATCTATGAAGTTGTCTTATGGGTGGTGATATGCGCATATGTTGAGAAATATGATGTTCATCTATGCATTGATTCGTTGGAAGTGAATTCGCATAGGGGTTGTGAGTGTCTTGGGCGCCTAGGGCGCCATGATAGTGTTAGTGAGGTTGTTTTGTTTAATTTGAGTTTTGATAAATTGAGTTTGGTAATTTTGAATGAGAAAAGTGTGTTTTTGTGTTGCTGGAAAATTGGAGTTTTTATGCTTTAGAATTGTTAAGAAAAACCAATTTTTGTGTTAAAAAGGGTTGAACAGAAATTCTGGGCGTTGTTGCAGTTTCCTGGGCGCTGAGTGCCTGTCCTGGGCGCTGGGCGCCTGTGTTGTGTTGTGCTGCGCGTGGGGGCGCGCCTGGGCGCTAGGCGCCCGTGTCTGTGTTGTGCGTGCGTTGTTGCGCGCCTGGGCGCTGAGCGCCTGTGGCGCTGGGTTGTGTTGCGTTGTTGCGCGCCTAGGCGCTGGGCGCCAGTGCCCGTGTTGCCTGGTTGCCTGGGCGCCTAAGGCGCCTGTTCCCTGGATGTTGCCTAATTTTTCCAAAATTGTTTTTATCATAACTTTCGACTCAGACGTCCGTTTTGAACGATTCAAAAAGTGTCGTGAAGCTTTTTACGTTGTCCATCTATGGGTCTAATTTTTAAAATGAAAAATTGTTATTTTCTGATTGTTTGTGGGCGCCCAAGTGGCCGTCCCTGGTGATCGTCCCAGTGACATTGAAAAATGATACGAAGTTCTTTAAAAATCTCTTTTGGTGTATAAACAACAGTTTTAGCAAAGTAATGTCAAAAACGATGATTTTGACGATGATGCTCTCGGGGCTAGTTAAAAGACTGTTTTGCCCTTAGTGGCTAATTATTATTAGTTATGATGTATAAAAGACTGTTTTGCCCCTAGTGGCCAAAGTTAATGATAATGATGTGTAAATGACGAGGATGCCCTTGGTGGTTAGTCAAATGACGTTTTTGCCCTCAGTGGCTAATGTTTGGGTTGAATGATGTTTATGTGTAAGTGACATTTGGGGCCTGAGTGGCTAAGTGATGTTAAGGCCTAAAAGGCTAAGTGACGTTATTTGTGTGTGAATTATGGAATGACAGGTGCTGTGCCTTTATTCGGCAAACCGGTAAGTGACGGGTCACATAGTTGACTATGAATTGAGTAATTGTGTACTTGTGTATTGTGAGTGGTGCATGTCATAGTGTCTCATGCCCATATGCATAAACCCAGTGATGTTTTGAGGCCTGAGTGGCTAAGTGATGATAAGGCCTGAGTGGCTAAGCGACGTTTTGTGAAAAGGTACCTTCATGCATATACCCGCGAGTGGGTTGCATTTTCATAAGCTTACACGACATGAGTGGAGTATTGTAAATGATGTGAATGACGACTATGATGTGGATGTTTAGTGTATTGGATGCTGATTATTCTAGTGTGTAGCCTATGATTAGTCCTTATCATATTTTCTATTATATAGACTGAAATGATGCTCACCCTTTCCTGTTTGAATGTTGCCCCCGTGTTGGTAACGTGCAGGTGATTCCCAGTGAAGGTCTTAGCTTCACTTTTGAGTCGAGTCGTCATGCTCTGATATGTAACACTAGGGAGGGGAATGAATGTTGTTTTTAAGTCATTTATGACATGTTGTGGTTATTGGATTTTAGTATTGCAAGCCTGGCATAGTGTAATGCCCTTTATGACTAAACTATTGAATTTTCGATGTGAAGTTGTATTTTATTTGATAATGACGTTTTGAAGTTATTATAAGACTGTTTTTCGAAAAGCGAGTTATTTGAAGAGTGACGTTTTAGTGAAGTAAGTGTGACATCCCTTGTGGTGTAAATAAAATTTGAAAACTCGGATATTTTATAAAACAAATTACCGTATAGGTAGGATGTCGTGTTACCATTAGAAATCAATGTGACATCCTTAAGGGTGGCTCGGCAGCATGCCCTTGGCATAGATGAATACCAACAAGCCATGTTAATGGAGTTGTACTCGGTGGACGATGACAGCTTGGCTACCCTCAGCAGAATTGGGATGAACAAAGCCAAAACAGCCCGAGCCTACAACAAACACGTCAAGCCAAAGGAGTTTGTTGAGGGTGATCTCGTATTGAAGACTATTTTGCCACTTGGGAGGAAAGATCCTCAGTTTGGCAAGTGGTCCCCAAATTGGGACGGCCCCTACATTGTAAGTGAAGTATACGACGGTGGGGCATACCGTTTGATTAAGTACGACGGCAAAGAGTTCGAATCCAAAATCAATGGCAATTACAAAGGCATCCATCAAATGTAGCCTCATCTGGCACAGCATCCGTCCCCTTCGCCACAAAGGCATCCATCACGACGTCGATCACCACAGCAGCAATTTCACCTTTTATAACCTAACTCGTCTCAGTAGCAGCGACTTCACTTGCCATAACCTCACCTGCCTCAGTGGCAGCAGCCTCTCCCAATATCTCCAAACCCTCAGAGGGGGAATACATCAACGGGCATACTTATGATACTGTCGCCCCCACTTCAGCTGCAACGTCGTCCCTGAGGTGTGTAGTTACCTCGGCAGCAGGGGCGTTGCTAAAAGTTGGAAGGTCAAGAGATGGTGGTGGCTCATCAAGAATGGCTTCAGTAGGGGCCTCAACATCCTTTTGATCCACGTGGGCGAGGGGTTGCTCACAAGATGACCTCAGGGCTCCCCATCCCTCAACGGCTTGACATAGAGCAGCATGGCTCTTATCTAGATCCGCCTCTAGGCCAGGTCACTGGGGGAGGAGGTGTGCGAGGGGAGGATCTGATGCTGAGCCGCTATGGAAATATTGAACAATATTAGAAGAGATGGAAGAAAGTTTGCCTGTGGCTGCGGAGTACTGAGGAGTGACGGAAGCTAGTTCAGCCTAGAGAGAAACTATTTGATCTTTAATGGTCTTGATCCTGCAAGCAAATCGTTCCTGTTCGGCTATAGTCTCTTACTTGGTCTGGTTGAGGGAAATGAAGGCATCCTTGTAACCATCCTTCTCATCACGAAGGGAGTCTAGGCGATGCAGGGAGGCTAAGGCCCGATCCTGGGTGGCTTTGGCTCGGCCATACAGACTGGCGATGTCCCCAAGTTGTAGAGCTATCTCCTTAAGAGTATCTTTCTTGACGGAGGGGACATCATTGGAGTTAGAAACTCGAAAAAAGGTAGCCCAAAGGGCCGCCACCTGGTCATGAACGTTGGGATCTCCCCAGCCAAGGCTGTCTCCCCCGAGCGAGGTCAACCATCATAGAAGAGGGGGTCGATTCTAGAGTCTCAAGGCTCAGGAAATAGCGCTGCAATTCTTCATCGGTGATTTTCGGCGAAGAAAGGTCCTCTGTTTGACGATCAACAAGGGGATCGGCCTCCGCAAAAGTTGGAGGATCGGCCATCGAGGTGTCACCAGCGGGTTTCTGCAGAAGAGAGGCATAATGAGACGGAGATTGGACTGTCAAAGGGTGTAGCCTAAGAAATTCAATAAGAGAAGCGGATGAATAGTAGAGCTCCTATAATGCACTAAGAAAAGAAATTTACCCGTAACCGTTTGAGAGGAGGTGGTGATACGTCAATGACTGGAGCTGCAGGAGGGGTGATTTGAGTAGTTCCCGGGTTCTTTTTCGCTGGAGGATTGGGACATCGTCGTCTTCATCATCATCGTCGTCATCATCATCCAAGGCAATTATGGCAGGAGTTTGGGTTGCGCAAGGATATTGGCCAATGAGCTCGTACCAGAGAATATATATAAGTAAACAAAGGCTAGAAGCTTACCCGTGGCAAGACATGTGGCCATACCTGGTTCCACCAGGAAATGTGGCTGTTGGTTTCGCCGATTCAATTGTGATAGACTCCCCATGAGAAAGAAAGGAACTGCGCATCCTGGTCTGCAATAAGCTTCTTGAGATCAGAGGGGAAGATCTTCGCTCGGCGACGCCCCACAGCCATGGAATCGTAGTGGACAAGCACATGTTGGCCAACGCCAAACTGTCAAGCCACAAATTTCTATGATAGGGTTCAACGGTGAAAGGATTGGTGTTTGAAGAGATCCTGGCTCCAGCAACCAGGTCAGAAGCCACGAGCACACGGCTCCACTGAATGATCATGTCATAATTATCATGCGAAGAACGGTCCAAATCTATTGGGGTGAATATCCATCGAGGACCAATGCCTTTTTCAAGAACTCGACACCAACAGAAATGTTCGAAAGGGTCCAGATCCAGCAATACTCGGAGCACTTCCGCACGCTCCACTTGAAGGATAGGGGTGGTAGCGAGGGCGCTTCCGAGGACCTCGGTGGCCTCTGTGGACAAGCCAGGGGAAAAGTTGGGAAAGTAGAGTTGAGCCCAGAGCTGTAGAAACCATATGGGACCCTTGGCCTTCGAATAAAAGCCTTTGCCCTTGACCTAGGTAATGAAGCTATTCAGGCTCTTGTAAAGAAGGGCAGGGAAGAAAAGGGCCCCAGGCGTACTCCTGGCCTGATTGTAGCAACTGTACAAACACAGAGAGCTCTTTAACAACACCGAAGGACTTGGTCCTGAAGAAAAATTTATTTAAGAAATACACCAAAAATGCATGGTGCTCCCCATCGCTGACAGGAGCCGCGGACTTGGCGTTGTTAGAAAAGAGGTTGGAGAAGGCAAAAGCGAAAGTAAAAGGAGGGTCTTCGCCCACTAGCAGGGAGCCCCAGAATGGCAGCCACATCCAGTAGAGTGGGGGTCAGTCCCCAAGGAAAGACAAATGCGTTGATGGTGGTCGACCAGAAGAACATCAATGAAAATAAGAGGTTGTCAGCATGTGAAATCTCCTGAGTTGACACCATGATCATATCATAGATTCCCCATTGCTTCCAAGAAGCGCCCTTGTGGGTAACCAAGTGGTTCACCCAGGCAGTGTACTAAGCATTGCTCTTCGGCCACCCTCTGAGGTCGACGAACTTCGCCTCGGCGTTGTACCAGGCGAACTTAAGAGGGAGGTCGCAGGAGCCGAACCGCTGTTGAAAGATTGTGAAGCCATGATCCACATTGGTACCAGTAGGCTGCAGAACAGAGAGGGGACCAATGGTGGCGAAGATAGAGGGAACAGTCCTGCTAGAAGAAGTAGCCGTTGCTGGTCGAAAGAGAGAATCACAACGAAGACGAAGGAGTTGTGTTTGGTGATTGGAAAGAGGGAAAGCGTGAAATCTTGTGAAGTGGGCATCATTGCTATTTATAGCCATAGGCCACAGCCGTCGTGTCCTTGGGACCCGTCGCGCAGTCGCTTCGATTAACGCGAAGCGCCAAGTGTCTCAAAACGGAAGGCTAGTCGCTTCAAACAGTCACATCAAGTCATGTCAAAGGGTTTTTTGCGTTATCAGTCACGTCCTCGCGGCCGTACAACAGCACAAAAAAGGGGGCAATTTTTAACACCCAAAAATAACTAGGTCGTAGGCCGAGGGCTGAGTGAAGCAAAGGAGTAGAATTGGAGTACTGAGGCAGGCCACCAGACAAAGATTTAAGAGATAATTGCGAGAAAGAAGAACTCAAGAGAAGCCCTCGGGGCATACCACAAGACAACTCCCCGAGGAAGGGGTCAGCTCGTGGGAGCACGAAGACAGAACGTGGGAGCAGTTGAAAGATCAAGCGAAGGAGCGAGGCCATGAAAAGCGAAGTGAGGGAGTTCACCCCACTAACCGTGCTAGTAAGATTGTGGGTGGTTATTCCGCCTCTTTAGCGCTTAGGAACGATGATAATCGTTGATCTTAGATAGATCCAACGGTAGGAAACTGTTGGCTATGGTAGTGGCCGACGAGGGCCTATATATATAAATAGAAGAGAAATTGTACAGAATAGACACACCAATCAATCAAAAACTCTATGTTTGTTTTATCTATATGTTTTTATCGCACTTTATCTATATTTTATGCATTAGCCAGTAGTATAATCTAACCCTCGCGGCCCATTCACTCAACCTGGCCCTTTCCAGAGGAGTCAGGATACCCACAGTCAAGGAGCAGAGTTCCCTCCTTGGCGCAATTGCTTGAAGAACAGAGGAATCAAAAACCTTTCCAAACCTCTGGCCGGATCCACAGCTAGGACCTAAGAGTTTGACGAAGAACAACAAAGTGTTATCATGTTTCTATGGAAAATGTAATACATTAAATGAGATGGCATTTCAAGCAGGAGGTAAACATCTCTTCATCATTTAAGCAAGATATATGTTAGAAGACACAGTAGTGTGCAAAGAAAAGAAACCTCATAACTCAAAAGAGTGAAAATGAAAGGAACTCTTTAGAAAAAACAAGGTTATAAACAAGAAGAAGAAATCTGTCTCAGTGTCCAGAGACTACACTTCCTAAATACTTGGTGTGATTTATTTTAATATATGCAAGTATACATAGTCACACAAGTAATAAAGTGATAAGAAAGGTCGAACCCACAGGGATTATGTATTGTAAATTTTTGTAGTTCAAAGTGTACACTTAGTGTGTCTACACTATTCAGTATTTTTGGTTTGGAGTTTTCAAAGTAAGTAAAATAATAATAAGCAATAAAATGTGTGAGAAATCAGTTGGAAAAAGCCGTTGAGATGTTTTCACCAAGTACTTTACTTCTAAGTGTTTTAATGGAGTATGTAGTGTGGGAACACTGGATGTAGGTACATCAGTTTGTGCCTTTCAGCACTTCTCTTCAGAGTTTCATTAGAAGCTCTTATGATCTTTGTTTTATATAGTAAAGAAAGTTTGTCAATTCCTCCCTTGCCTCCTAACAATGATCCAAGTTGCTAAATAGGTTCACTCTTGTAATTTTATTATCTTAAGGACTATGCTATCCTATGTCTAGGTTTTAGCATGTATTTAACAAAGTTTCCTTTATTAAATACTTGTCCCTATTAACTCTTGAGTTCATAAATGTATCCCATGTCTGCTGCTACAAGTTTTACCTATTCTAAAGTGATCAATTCCAGAATAAGTTGAAAAAAGTATTATGCAAGAGTTTAAAGTGTTTACACTACATAAACCATAATAACATATTTAGAAGTTCATTACAAGGTTAGAACATCTCAACTTAAGGGAATTTAGCTCATGTTACTCATGTTATAAAGCAAAGAATATGCAAAGAACATAAGTAAATGAATAATAAAGCAAAAGAACTTAAAAGAGTAGAGATTACTTGAATAGAAGATCTTTTGCATTAAGTTCCCAAGTTGAAGTACAATAAAGATTTCTTACACGAATTTCTTCAAAGTAGAAGTGAAGGGAATGGTTGTCAAGCACTTCCTCACCTTCCTCTCCTTAGAAACTTGAAATGAAAATAAACTAAATCTAAACTAAGCGATCCTTTCAGAAAACAAAATGAAGAATTAAAAATGAAAGATGAAGGATTTAAAGATGTTTTTCATAAGTGAAGATATGGCTTCTATTTATAGGCTTGAAAGCTTTCCTCTTGCAAGGGGTTTCCTTTGGCGTGAAAGATCAGCTGAGGGGACCAAACATGGTTAGTTGTAGACAACCAATCAAGCAAGCTGCACAGGTTTGGTCGCTTGCATGCATAACAAAAGATGAGGTTCATTGTTGAAGTGCCACATGTCTTTTAGATAAGTTGAGTCTTGCAACTTGATTTTTATGTGTATCGCCGACTTCTGCAAGTGGCTCAGCTCTAGGTGACTAGGCATGACGTCACAAATCAAGTGTGGAAGCATTGAAATGGTCTTTGGATGTTTTGGTACAAACTGCAGAATTTAGCAGGTGTTGGCAGTGTTTCCACTCCTAGTGTTTCCACTCCTGGTGTTTGGCAGTGTTTCCACTCCTGCAGTAGCTGCACTGAACAAAAACATCAAACCTAACAAGATTTGTGCATTTTGCCTAGATCATTGCCCTTTATCCATTTGAATATTTAGAATGTTCTTCCTTGATAAATAAGCTATAAATATATATAAATGTTCTTGAAAATAAGCAATAACTCAAGCTTAATTGTATGAATAACTCTATATAAAATAGAGTTATCACACCCCCAAACATAAATTGTTGCTTGTCCTCAAGCAACGACAAGAAACAAAACACAAGACTTATATAATTATGAAGATATCTCAACTCATGTTTTTCAAGAAGTGTTTGAAGTGTATTGTAATGAGCCTTTCTCTTTTGGTGCTTTTTCTTCCATGCCCTTGCTTTAAAACATTCAGAGTTATAAAAACTCATTTGTGTGAGTGTGTGGCCCAGTGAGTTTCTAATTGGTTTCATAACTGAACAAAGAGTTTTTCCTTAGCTTTTTGAAAAAGATGGAACTCTTTTGGTCACTCTTAGGGATTTTTCAAAATATGGCCGAGACTAACAATTTCTTCAAGTATTTAGGGGACTCTTACGCACAACAAAGGGCTTTTGGTGTTCCAACTTGTTGAGCCAATACCTTATTTCTATTCTTGGTGTTTGATTTTTGTTGATGTAATGCAGTGAGTGCAAAAACATCATTTTTGGATTGTAGGTTCACCTTATTTTGAGTGTAGGTGCCTTTTGATGTAGATGGTGTTGGCACACTAAGTGTTGCCATACTTGGAACTCTTTGAGTATTTTTGGTAGCGTACACTGCCCTCCTCACTGACCTCCACATGCATTTTCTTCTTTTTCTTGGTTTGTTTTTTTCTTTTCTTTTTCTCTTTGAACTTTGTTCATATTTTTCAAACCAAATGGCACTTAAGGGACAGGTTCAGTTTATATGACTCAGGCAAGTGTAGCTCATTTTTGGGATACTTTTGGTATTCTTGAGTGGTTTTTGACACTTGTGGCTTGCACTCTTCAAGCTGTCACACTTTGGCCTTTGTATTCATGGAATTTCCCCCAAACTTAAGTCTTTATGCTCTTCTAAATTTTTAATGAAAATCTAATTTTGACCTCAAATTTCCAAAATTTCCTTGGCTTTAGATAGCTCTTGATCTAGCATGGTTCTTTTCAAAACTCAATTTTGTTGTGTCAAAGTATTTATAAAACTGATCATTTTTAGAAAACAAGGCTTTTCATTCAAAATTCAACTTATTGATACACTTCTTCAATTTTTGAGAAAAAGATGAATTGATCATGTTTCATATTTATTTAAGTTTTTAAAACATACATATGATGTACTTAGTTCTTCTCTTTTTTTGAAAACATTTTTGATCATGTCATTTGCATGCTTTGTTAAGTACATCTAAACACACATACTAATATTGCATATTCACATACATATACTACTAAGACATTCATAGCATATATTAGTTTTCACATAGTGCATATTTAGTTCAAAAGATATACTATTCTCCACTCTCCCCCCCCCCCCCCCAACTTAAAGATGAGCAGTGTCCTCACTGCTCTAAGTTTAGGAAACAGGGGAGTACTAAACTTGCGAGAAACAAACAAAAGTATTTAACACATAGCAACAGCTACCACATAGTATTTAAAACAGTTGAAAGTAAAGCAAAATATAGTTTTAGGAATAAACATTAAAAAGTATCCTTTTACTCTTTGTTTTCGAATCTGGGGCTGGCTCTCACAGCAGGGCTATGCTTGGCTCTTGTCTTCTTTGGCTTCTTAGCAGTGGCCACATCAGAGGTAGGCACACCAGGATCATCTACAGTAGCCTCAGGCATTTCTGCCTTTTCAGGTGTAGCTTCTGCAGGAACATCTGGTGTAGCCAGTGTTTGGACTTCAGGTGCAGGTACACCACTCTGCACTGGAGTGTGTTCTGTTTGTTGCTCAATTCCCTCTGGTTGTTGCTCTGCTACCTTCTCAGTTTGTTTTTCAGTTTCTTTATTTGTTGCCTCCTCATTTGCTTCCTTGTCACCAGTTTCTGCTCCTGTACCCTGTTCAGCATAGAGAGAGGACATTGTCCACATCTTCTTTGTTGGAGCTGGCTTCATTGTTCTTCTTGTGTATCCCAGCATCTGTTTCTTCTCTGCCAAGGCCTTCAGAACTGTAGAGATTATTGCTGCAGGACTAGTTGCCATGACTATTGATTTCTTTGAAGCTTCTGCAGTTGGTGTGGGAGCACTAACAGACTCCTTGACAGTATCTGCCTGCATCTTCATCACTGAACCTGCTTTGCCTTTCTCTTTCTCAGGCTCTTCAATGAGTACCTGCATTTGAACTTTCTCAAAAACAATGTTAGTTGGCTCAATAGGTTCTGTTGGTAGGGTGGGTGATTTCTGGGATGGGATAGTTGTATCTGCTTGTGCATCTTGTTTTGGATTTTCAGATTGGGGAGTATTTTCTGGTGGAGGTGTGGGTGATTTTGGTGTTGAAGTATGACTGGGGGAATGGTGGGTGGTGGGGGATGGAATGTTGGTTTGTGATGGTGGTGAGGGGTGTTTGATTGCTGTTGTGATGGTGGTGATGGTGGTTGGGCTTCATTTGTAGATTTCTTCCTTAATTCATACTTTCTTCTAGCACTAGCTTCCATATCATCACTGCCATCATCATCACTGTCACTAACTTCCAGTGACTCAGATTCATCCTCCTCTGCATCCTTTTCAATATCCTTCACAGCTTGCCTTGCCTCTTCATCTTCTTCAGTATCTTCATCACTCACTTCTTCAATTTCTTCCTCCACTCTTGGTTTCTTTCCCTTCTTTTCTTTCTCAGGATCTCTCTTTCTCTTTGCTCTCCTCTCTTTCTTAACAGTTACTTCTTCTTCTTCCTCCTCCACTTCTTCTTCCTCATCAATCACCCAATTAGGAAAAATTGGGGATTCTAGTTCTGCTTCAGGGTCATCCAACTTTAATTTCAACCACTCATGCTGTTCTCTTTGAAATTTCCAGACAGCTTGGAGTTTCTGCATCAGGTGTTCAGACACTTCCTGCTCTACGGTACTTGTAATTCTCACTGACCTCACTCTTTCCTTAACTTCAGCAGACAGACCACTAGGAGGGGGTTTTCTGTAGACTTTTTAAATCAGTAGCAACAACTCCTTGCTTTTGACACAGTTTAGTGATTAAGCATGGGAAATATAAGAATCCAGATTCCTTGGCTTGACATTCTACAATTTCTCTAGCTATCAATTTCCCTATGTCTACATTATCCTCACATAGGATTGAATCAATAAGAATCAACCTATCTTTAGATAATGTAGAAGTGTGTGAAGTAGGGAGAATTGATGTATCAATGAATAAATGCCAGCTACCAAGTTCAGGGATTAAATCACCAGTTTTAAGTTTGAATTCAGTATTTGTGAATTTCTCCCACTGAGATCCTTTTATTGCTACTCTTTCTTTGATTTTAGTCATTTGCTTCTTTCCATAAGTCTCTAGTTTTACTTCAAATGCATTACCAGTGTATGTGAGATCATAGTGCTTATTGATTCTAGCAGGGTCAAAGAAAACTTTCTTACCTCTAACCTTGGAGAAAAATACAGTACCTCCTCTGTTATTCTGAATTCCTGAGTAGAATTCTCGCACCAATTGCTCCAAGTAGTAGGCTCGGGTTTGAACAAATCTTTCCCAATGCAAGTTGTTGACAGTGGAGAGGAATGAATGATGAGCCTTTGCGAAGTTGAAACCACGCTCAGGCAGGAACTTCATGTTCCAAAAGTGCTCACATCCAGGGATTGCTTCCATTGATGCTAGTGCTCCTAATTTTCCCTTTTTCGCATGAGTTTCCACACCAGATCCTTTCCCCGTGTTCTTAGAGGCAGCTTGTTTCTTAGCCATTTATGATTTTGAGCGTTTGAGACTGAAAAACTGTTTGTGCGTGGAGAGGATTTTGATCGGTTTTGTGAGAGGGACGAAAAGAATTGAAACTTAGGATATGTGAAAGGGTTAGTGGGATTGGTAGTTGAGGGTTATAGCCATTAGGTTATGTGGCCTAACATGCAAGCCAACGCGTGGAAACTTAGACTTAACACGCCACTTTCTAACCCTTGATCAGAGATGATTCCACTAAGTTGATGATTTGTCAAGTGAACAGTTTTCTTCTAAATTTTTCTAACACCAGAGTAGGCAGTGTGGCTGCATCAAGTGTGGAAACACTGGCTACTCTGTTGTCCTGTTTTTCCTGCAAAATAACAAAACATGAAATTGCACAAAATAATAATATTAACTATATAGTGATGGGTTGCCTCCCTCAATCGCTTGTTTTAAGAGTCTTACAGCCTGACTTGTACCTTGGTCTAAGGTTTTGCAAAGTGAGTGGTGATCTTGTCTCTCTCTACATGCTCTCCATAGTACATTTTCACTCTTTGTCCATTTACTTTGAAATTGGTATCAGTGATTGCATCATATAGATCAACTACACCATGGGGGTAGATTTTAACTAATTTGAATGGTCCTGACCATCTTGATCTCAGTTTTCCAGAGAAGAGTTTCAACCTAGAATTGTACAACAGAACCATTCCTCCTTCTTTAAGTTCTCTCCTTTGGATTTTCTTGTCATGCCATACTTTGGTTTTAGCTTTATAAATTTCTGCATTCTCATAGGAGAAATGCCTAAATTCTTCTAATTCATTTAGCTCAAGAAACCTATGCTCTCCTGCCTTTTTGAGATCAAAATTCAACTTTTTGATAGCCCAATATGACTTGTTCTCTAATTCAACAGGGAGATGACATGGCTTGCCATAAACTAACTTATAAGGGGACATTCCTAATGGAGTTTTAAATGCAGTCCTATATGCCCTTAATGCTTCATCTAAGTGTAAGGACCAATCTTTTCTATTTGGTCCAACCATTTTCTCAAGCATTCTTTTTATTTCCCTATTTGAAAGTTCAGCTTGTCCACTTGTTTGTGGGTGATAGGCAGTAGCAATCTTATGTTTCACTCCATATTTTGCAAGAAGATTTTCAATAAGTTTGTTGCAAAAATGTGAGCCTTCATCATTGATGATTGCTCTTGGAGTGCCAAATTTTGAAAAAAAAAATTCTTTGGAGAAATTTGCTAACAGATTTAGCATCATTATTTGGCAGTTCTACAGCCTCAACCCATTTAGACACATAGTCTACAGCCACTAAAATGTATTCATTGCCAAAAGAAGGTGGAAAAGGACCCATGAAATCCATGCCCCAAACATCAAAAAGTTCTATTTCTAGAATATTAGTCCTAGGCATTTCATGTCTATTAGATATATTACCACTTCTTTGACATTTATCACAGGTTTTGACCATATAATAAGCATCTGTAAATAGAGTAGGCCAGAAATAACCTGATTGAAGTACCTTAGCTGTTGTTCTTTGGCTTCCAAAGTGACCTCCATATGGTGCAGCATGACAATGCAGGAGCACTGCTTGCTGTTCTTCTTCAGGAATACATTTTCTCATGATTTGATCAGGACATATCTTGAATAGGTAAGGGTCATCCCAATAGTATTGTTTTACTATGTGGAAGAACCTTCTTTTCTGTTGATAGTTCATGTCACATGGTACAATTTTGCTTACAAGGAAGTTTACTATGTCTGCATACCATGGTGTTGAAGCATGAGGTGTGGCCACACTGAGTGCAGAAACACTGGCTGCATTCATGGTAATTGCTTGTAATTTCTCATCAGGAAAACTTTCCTTGATTTCTTCAATTGTACCTGCATTATTACTTTCAAGTCTAGAGAGATGATCAGCCACTTGGTTCTCTACTCATTTCTTATCTCTTATTTCAAGATCAAATTCTTGAAGTAATAGAACCCATCTTATTAGCCTAGGTTTTGCATCTTTTTTAGAAATCAGATACTTGATGGCAGAATGGTCAGTGTACACAATTACTTTGGTGCCAACCAAGTATGATCTAAATTTTTCAAAAGCAAAAACCACTGCTAATAGTTCTTTTTCTGTTACAGTGTAGTTCGTTTGAGCTTCAATGAGTGTTTTGCTAGCATAGTATATGGTATGAAATACTATGTTATACCTTTGCCCTAGGACTGCTCCTACTGCAAAGTCACTAGCATCACACATAAGCTCAAAAGGTTTACTCCAGTCAGGAGTGACTACAACTGGTGCTGTAACTAAAGCTTTTTTTAATTTTTGAAATGATTCCATACAAGTTTCATCAAAGTTAAAATGTACATCATGTTGCAAGAGCACACATAATAGTTTTGAAACTTTTGAAAAGTCTTTGATAAATCTCCTATAGAATCCTGCATGACCTAAAAAACTTCTAATCCCTTTGATTGTTGATGGAGGTGGTAGTTTCTCAATTACCTCTATTTTTGCCCTATCCACTTCAAGGCCTTTTTTAGATATTTTATGACCAAGCACAATACCTTCTTTTACCATGAAATGACATTTTTCCCAATTAAGCACTAGGTTAATGTCTTCACACCTTTGAAGAATTTCTTCTAAGTTTGAAAGACACAATGAGAATGTTTCTCCAAAAACAGAAAAGTCATCCATGAAGACTTCCATTGATTGCTCAATGAAGTCAGAAAAGATTGACATCATGCATCTTTGAAAGGTAGCAGGTGCATTACAAAGTCCAAAAGGCATCCTTCTAAAGGCAAAAGTGCCATAAGGACAAGTAAAGGTGGTTTTCTGTTGATCTTTAGGTTCAATTGCTATTTGATTATATCCTGAATAACCATCTAAGAAACAATAGAATTCCTTTCCTGCTAACCTATCTAACATTTGATCTATAAAGTGTAAGGGGAAATGATCTTTCTTAGTGGCCTTATTGAGTTTTCTGTAATCCATACAGATTCTCCACCCTGTTACAGTTCTGGTTGGGATTAATTCATTATTTTCATTGGCTACAACTGTGACTCCACCCTTTTTAGGAACACATTGCACAGGACTAACCCATGCACTATCTGAAATAGGGTAGATAATACCAGCATCTAGCCATTTATTTATTTCCTTCTTAACAACCTCTTTCATTATGGGATTTAATCTTCTTTGCCCTTCTATGCTATTTTTAGAATTTTCTTCTAAAATTATCCTATGCATGCATGTTGAGGGGCTAATCCCTTTAATATCAGACATTTGCCAACCTATAGCTTTTCTATGTTTTCTCAAGGTGTTAATTAAATCAAGCTCTTGTTCTAAAGATAGATCAGAAGCTATGATTACAGGAAGAGTATCATTCTTACCTAGAAAAACATATTTTAAATGCTTAGGTAGTTCTTTCAATTCTAGCTTAGGAGGTTGTTCAACAGAAGGTACATTTTATTTAAGGTTGGGATCTTCTAAATTAAGAGATTCATAAGTTCTAGCCCATACCTTAGGTGTAGCTTGTTCCTTGGGCAATATGCTTTCTTCAATAAATTCCTCTGCAGGCAATGCAGAAACATCAGGTGCTAGTGCATTGGCAAGGTGATCATACTGCTTGTGGAACTGCTTCTCTACCAATTGATCAAGTGAGATTGATGAACACTCTTCACTCTCCTCTGCAGGATACTTCAAAGCATTCAAGACAATGAATTTTACTTCTTGATCATTCACTCTCATGGTTAGCTCTCCTCTTTGCACATCTATCAGTGTTTTCCATGTTGCCAAGAATGGTCTTCCAAGTATGACTGACACTTCTTCATCTGCAATGAAATCAAGTATAACAAAATCTGCAGGAAACACAAATTTGTCAACTTGCACCAATATATCCTCAATAATTCCTTCTGGATATGCAATTGATCTATCTGCCAAAGATAGTGTCAATGTGGTAGGTTTAGCATTTCCAGTCCCTAGCTTTGTGAAGATAGATTTGGGCATCAAATTGATGCTTGCACCTAAATCACACAATGCTCTTCCTGTATAGTACTTACCTATTGAAAAAGGGATTGTAAAGCTA
Organism: Astragalus membranaceus; assembly: GCA_039519185.1. Lineage (NCBI taxonomy): Eukaryota > Viridiplantae > Streptophyta > Magnoliopsida > Fabales > Fabaceae > Astragalus > Astragalus membranaceus. Next base: position 31,033,877 of record CM076847.1, read on the forward strand.
CCTGGATCCTTTAGCTTCCTTGGAATTTTGTTTTGTAAAATTAGACTACATTCCTTTGACATAACAACAGTTTCAAATTCCCTTAATCTTCTTCTTTTAGAAAGCACATCTTTCATGAATTTGGCATAGTTTGGCATTTGTTGAAGTGCCTCTATCAAGGGAACATTGATATGCAATTGTTTTAAAACATCTAAAAATTTACTGAATTGCTTCTCCTCATGTATTTTTTTCAATCTTTGAGGAAAAGGAGGAGGAGGGTATTCTGGTACTAACCTTGGAGTAGGAGATGTAGGAACACCAGGTGTTTCTGCATCTTGAGAATTTTTTTCATTTTTATTTTTTTCTCCCTTCTCTGTACCTTCAAGCTCATTTGGTTCTGTTAGATCCTTGCCACTTCTCAAAGATATGCCTTTGACCTGCTCCTTACCTCGCCTTTGTGAGGGTGAAGCTTCTGTGTTTGATGGCAAAGTACCTGTTGGTCTTTGCTGCAAAGCAGTTGCTAATTGCCCTACTTGGTTCTCTAGGTTCTTAATTGATATATCATGAGCTTGCCTAGCAGTTCTAGTTTCACTAATGAATGATCTAAGCAATTCTTCTAGAGAGTTGGCACTGGCAGGTGGGTTTGATCTTTGTTGGCTTTGAGGTAGGAATCCAGGAGGAGTACTTGGTGCAGGAGCACTTTGTCCAGGTGCATTAGAATTGTTCCACCTAAAATTTGGGTGGTTCTTCCATCCTGGATTGTAGGTATTAGAGTAAGGGTTGTTATTTTTATTGTAACCTACATAATTGACAGAGACAGGGTTGCTAGGACATTCTTCATATAGATGGCCTCCTCCACAATACCCACAACTTGTAGTTCCTGGAGGGGCTTGTTCTATAGCTGCTGCAGTGTTTTCTTTAGGTGTTGCTACACTAGATGTAGGTGCACTAGTGCACTGTTTGATCAGATTGGTTAAAGTGGCTACTTGAGCAGATAGGGCTGATATATCATTAATCTCATGTACTCCAGAGGTTCTCTTTTGAGCACTTACCCTCTCAGTAGGCCAACTTGAACCATTTGTAGCAATTTTGTCAATAAGATCACATGCTTCATTATAAGACATATTCAAAAGAACACCACTAGATGATGCATCCAGCATCACTCTGGTTTGTGGTTCTAGACCATTGTAAAAAGTTTCCATTTGTATAATGACAGGTAAACCATGATGTGGACGTTTTCTTAAAAGTTCTTTCCATCTTTCCCATGCTTCAAACAATGATTCAAATTCTTTTGGCCTAAAAGATGTAATATCATGTCTCAACCTAGCATTTTTAATAGGAGGAAAATATTTGCTTAAGAATTTTTCAGCTAATTCATTCCATATATGAATAGAATTGGGCTCCATAGAATTTAGCCATGATTTAGCCCTATCCTTCAAAGAGTATGGAAATAACTTAAGCCTAAATGCATCCTCACTAATACCAGGAATGATAAAGTTACTACAAACTTCTATGAATTGCTTTAAATGCTCATGGGGATCTTCATGTGGAGATCCACCAAATTGACCAATTGTTTGCAACATTTGAAACATCATAGGTTTAAATTCAAAATGAACAGCATCAATTTGAGGTCTAGCAATACTAGTTTGTATGTGCTGCTGGTCATATTGAGCATAGTCTCTCATAGGTCTATCTCTATCATTAATCATACCTATTGGTCCCATTTGAATGAATTGTTGTCTGTGATCTGGTCCACCTTCAGGTTGTTGATGTGAATTAGGTCCTCCTCTTACTGAGGCATTTTCACTGTGGTGAGACATTATTCTGCAGTCTTGTTGTTTTTGTCTTTGTTGTCTTAGCAATCTCCTAAATCTTCTCTCAATTTCTGGATCACAATCAAATTCTGGTGGTCTATCTCTAGGCATAGACTAGTGTTTCCACACCGAGTGTTTCTGCACTAAGTGTTTCTGCACAGAAAACAGAATACCAGTAGTACTAATAAAACACTAAATTAACAATCTAAACAACAAAATTTTACTATAATCCCCGGCAACGGCGCCAAAAACTTGGTGTGATTTATTTTAATATATGCAAGTATACATAGTCACACAAGTAATAAAGTGATAAGAAAGGTCGAACCCACAGGGATTATGTATTGTAAATTTTTGTAGTTCAAAGTGTACACTTAGTGTGTCTACACTATTCAGTATTTTTGGTTTGGAGTTTTCAAAGTAAGTAAAATAATAATAAGCAATAAAATGTGTGAGAAATCAGTTGGAAAAAGTAGTTGAGATGTTTTCACCAAGTACTTTACTTCTAAGTGTTTTAATGGAGTATGTAGTGTGGGAACACTGGATGTAGGTGCATCAGTTTGTGCCTTTCAGCACTTCTAAATAGGTTCACTCTTGTAATTTTATTATCCTAACGACTATGCTATCCTATGTCTAGGTTTTAGCATGTATTTAACAAAGTTTCCTTTATTAAATACTTGTCCCTATTAACTCTTGAGTTCATAAATGTAGCCCATGTCTGCTGCTACAAGTTTTACCTATTCTAAAGTGATCAATTCCAGAATAAGTTGAAAGAAGTATTATGCAAGAGTTTAAAGTGTTTACACTACATAAACCATAATAACATATTTACAAGTTCATTACAAGGTTAGAACATCTCAACTTAAGGGAATTTAGCTCATGTTACTCATGTTATAAAGCAAAGATGATGCAAAGAACATAAGTAAATGAATAATAAAGCAAAAGAACTTAAAAGAGTAGAGATTACTTGAATAGAAGATCTTTTGCATTAAGCTCCCAAGTTGAAGTACAATAAAGATTTCTTACACGAATTTCTTCAAAGTAGAAGTGAAGGGAATGGTTGTCAAGCACTTCCTCACCTTCCTCTCCTTAGAAACTTGAAATGAAAATAAACTAAACCTAAACTAAGCGATCCTTTCAGAAAACAAAATGAAGAATTACAAATGAAAGATGAAGGATTTAAAGATGTTTTTCATAAGTGAAGATATGGCTTCTATTTCTAGGCTTGAAAGCTTTCCTCTTGCAAGGGGTTTCCTTTGGCGCGAAAGATCAGCTGAGGGGACCAAACATGGTTAGTTGTAGACAACCAATCAAGCAAGCTGCACAGGTTTGGTCGCTTGCATGCATAACAAAAGATGAGGTTCATTGGAGAAGTGCCACATGTCTTTTAGATAAGTTGAGTCTTGCAACTTGATTTTTATGTGTATCGCCGACTTCTGCAAGTGGCTCAGCTCTAGGTGACTAGGCATGACGTCACAAATCAAGTGTGGAAGCATTGAAATGGTCTTTGGATGTTTTGGTACAAACTGTAGAATTTAGCAGGTGTTGGCAGTGTTTCCACTCCTGGTGTTTGACAGTGTTTCCACTCCTGCAGTAGCTGCACTGAACAAAAACATCAAACCTAACAAGATTTGTGCATTTTGCCTAGATCATTGCCCTTTATCCATTTGAATATTTAGAATGTTGTTCCTTGATAAATAAGCTATAAATATATATAAATGTTCTTGAAAATAAGCAATAACTCAAGCTTAATTGTATGAATAACTCTATATAAAATAGAGTTATCACACTCATAATCTGGGTCACTATAGAAGAAGATTCAAGTCGCAAGCGTATAATAAAAAGTCTTATCTAAAGTACACTTGAAACCCTTATATATTAAGGCTCACATCTATGGGAAGCCATTCAACAGAGTGTTTGTGGATATTTGACCACCATGAAAAGGCTTGGAAAGAATTCATAATTCATAATACTTAATCCTTAATAATGTGAAAATGATTAGTTTCATGTGGCATGGATCACATGCTCTAGGGGTATTAATAGGTGATGTAGCTGTGGGATCCAAAGTTACAAGGTAAACCTTTTTTGTGATAGAGGGAAAACCTTTTTTGTGATAGAGGGAAAACCTTCTTGTGTAAAGTGATTGTTTGCTATCAACTTTACACAAGAAGTTAATGATATGAATTGGTGACAAGGTAGTAATAATTGAAGCTTATTAAAATAATTTATCGATAGAAGTCATGATGTTAGAAGCATTATTCTACTCCCCTCAGTTGTGTCCTATCCTATCTCAATCCCAAAAGGGTGTGAGGAAGGGGCACTTTATGCATGTGATTTGACTAATGTTTGTATTGGGGAGGGGCTGGGCTTATTGAAGTCTTTAGAGTGGGCTCACGAGATTCAGTTGGTAGATATAATCTTCTAGTTGGACTCAAAGATTGTGGTGAATAATTTCCACACTAATAATGCAGATACCAACGAGCTTGGGGATATCGTAAGGGATTGTATGCATCTGGGATCCTTTTTTCTCAAAACTCTGGTGTAGGGGTCTCTAGGAGAGAAGCTAACATGGTTTCCCAAAGTCTGCTAAATAAGGCGGCCATTAAAAATGTGTGCTCTCCATCTTTCAATGACGAAGGAGAAGGGAAGAGGAACCGGGTCGGTCCTAGGGATGGGTTAGCCGTTCTCTGGACTGGGTCTGTAATGTTCCTGGGCTGCTAGTGCAGAAGCATGGGTCTGAGGGGTGCATTTAGTGAAAAGAGGGGAGGTGCATGCGAGTAAACATGCATTTAGTGATAAGAGAATTTAGCCCACGCTTCAATTGTTCTTTGAGATTTTTAGGGTGGCTAGGCTATTGTAACGTGATTCCAATAGGTAGAGATAGGTAAATTTGGTTCAGAAGAATAGGCATTTTTCTTTGCTTGGGGATTCTATTGAAGGATTTGTCACGAAATACTTTTATGTGGTTTCTGCAAGTATGCCTGCATGTTGGCGACTCTGTCGTTTGAACGACGACAATTTGGAGGTTTACAAGTTTCCTCATTCGTGGTTGGAGAATGTGTCTTTTGATGGGCGCTGCACTGTAGTACCCGACCTCTCAGTTGAGGAGGCAAGGTTTTACTGTTGGGTGAATGAGTATGTTTCTTTTTTGAGTATGTCCATGTCTTTCATTTTGGGTTGTTCTTATTTCCCCTTGCTGGCTTTTCTAACAGTTTGAGTATTGCAAACTAAATCTACGAGGTGGACTAGACGATTTGAAGCCGTTGTGGCTCGACATCCTTGGAATCGAATGGAAACCATTGGGGAGGAGCATATGTCTCGTCGGCTCGTTGCGGATCCTTTTCAATTTGTCCAAATTCAAGTAGGATTTGGGCAATAGGTTGGACGTAGTTGTCATGTCAGAGGAACATGGTTATCAACTAACCAGTCCATACCCAGAATGACATCCATTCCACTCAGCGGCAAACAGATCAAATCAACTAAGAATTCTCTACCATATATAGATACAGGACATTTGGCACAAACAGCGGAGGTAGTCACCGAACCCTTAGCTGGAGTATCGATAACCATCTCCCTCAACATATCAGATAAAACAAGGCTTAATTTCTCAACACATGCAGCAGCAATAAAACTATGGGTAGCACCCGTATCAACAATAGCAATAAGAGGGGAATCATTGATATAACACGTACCTCGAATCTCATTCACCACGTCAGACTCAGCCAGAGCGAACACTTTTCCAAAAGACTTCTCCTTCTTGGGTTTTGAGCACTGAGTACTGATGTGACCACTCTCCCCGCAATTGAAGCATACCACCTCTTTCTTATCACAGCTGGAAGATATGTGCCCCTCTTTCCCACACCGATAACATCTCTTCTTATCCTGGTTTGGGCAATCTGGGCTCTTATGGCCCACTTTCCCACACGCGTAACAAGTAACACCGGCTGCAGCATCTCCCCCACTTCGCTTAGACCCACCAACAAACTTACCAACAAACTTCCCTTTGCCCTTATCAGCAGGCACCTCATATGGCTTACCACGACCCGAAAAGTTCTTTTGCTTTTCCCTCATAACTCTGGAGAAGGCATTATTGTCCTCCTCAAAAATTCTGGAGCTATTAACCAACAATGGAAACACACGAATTTGCTGATACCCTATGGCTCTCTTAATGTCTCCAAACTTGATGCATTTGGAGAACTCAGCACCCTCTCCATCATAATGAGGATAAAACTTAGACAGCTCAGTAAATTTTGCAGCATACTCAGTTACAGTCATGTTACCTTGCTCAAGTCTCAGAAACTCAACCTCCTTCTTCCCGCAGACATCCTCCGGATAGTACTTTCTCTTGAATTCCCTCTCAAACACAGCCCAAGTAACCTCCTCATTGGCAGCCGTCAACCCCTGACTAGTCGTCCTCCACCAGTCATAAGCCTCTTTCTTCAACATATGTGTGCCATAGCGAACCTTCTGAGCATCGGTGCAATCCATAACGCGGAAGATCCGCTCCATCTCGCTTAGCCACTCAAGGGCACCATCAGGATTATACCCGCCTTCAAAAGCAGGAGGGTTCTCACGCTGGAACGTAGCCAAACTACGCGTCCCATCACCAATAGCATTGGGTATGTTACCCACAACCCCAGCTATAGCCTGCAAAGCAGCAGCAAGTGCAGCATCGTTCCGTCCTGCCATTCTAGCACTGCAACAGAAAACAGAATTCAGAAACGAGTAACAAACTCAAATGTTACTCAGCTAGACTACTCAACCACCGGCCGGACAGACCGAACTGCTCTGATACCACTAATGTAACACCCATTTTCTACCCTTATATTACGCGTCATTTATCAGAGTAATTCCTTTCAAAAATATTATTTTCATTGATAGAAAAGAAATGCTACAACTTCATTAAAAACAAACTCATCAATTGCACTCTTCAAATTCGTGCAACCAAACATCCTTCATGGAAAATCAAATCCTCAAAATTCACATCACAGCGGAATAAACAACAACTCACCCATAACTCTCAAACACGTCTCAAATATATCAATAAAATCGTTAAAACAACTAATTAAATCGTTTATCAAAATTCACCCACGCCCCCTAGGTGTTACAGTATCAGAGAGTGACACAAAGTACATCCCAAGAGCTAAAAGGAAGGTAGCAGATCCTTCACTCGCGATTACCTGCAGCGTTGCCACAATAGAGCAACATTCCAAGCAGAAGGGGTGAGAATTTTAACAAAACATAATCCAGCATATGATAGAGTAATGGAGACAAACAAGTCTACAACATCATTATTAACATCACATTATCATCACCAAACACCAATTCACAACACAGTTTGGCAACAAGCCACAATCATGATCATGCATGTAAATGCAACCCCCACCAGGGCATATGCATGATGGTACCATATTCATCACAATTAAGAGGCCGAAGCCTATTCTTCACAGAAGGCCGAAGCCTATTCTTCACGATATGCACATGCCATGAGACTCTATATACACATGTGCATTTCATCAAAAACACTCACCTGGAGTACTCATCATCATCGTCATCAAACACTCATAGAGTGTATTCGTCACAATTCATCCCAATCACATTACATCATTATTAAAGCCATACTCATAGAGTATATTCTTCACAATTCATCATAAATCATTTTACGTCATTATCACACATATCATTTTTGAAATTTGGGTAGCCACACATTTCGAGTTTGGAAAAACGTCCCGTTTTAATTTAGTAAACACCACATCTTATTTGAAAGAACATCGCATTTTAAATTCGGTAAACACCACATTTATTAAGCTTGGGAAACACTATATTTGGATTGAGAAAACGTCACATTTTTGCTAGTAGAAACGTCACCATTCTATGGCTCGCGCTTGGGGCGCGAGCGGGGCGCAAAACAACAGCAACAACAGGCCCCAGCGCATCACGCTTGCGCTTGAGGCGCGACCCGAGCGCGACCGAGGCGCAAAACAGCAGCAACAACAGGTCGCTTGCGGAATGTTCAGATTTTCAAAATTTTCATCCAGACATCATCCAATCATCAAAACACAATTTCATCACACATTGTTCATTGCCCAATTCAACACAATTTCATCAAGACATCATCAAATTTATCAAAGAACAATCATCAAGAATTCATCAAGTAATCCCTCAAAATGTTCATCAAAGCAAACTTCGAAAATTCCCCGAAGGGAAACGTCAACAACTCATCAAACAAAACCCCAACATTTCAATTACACTATTACACCCAAAAATCCCACAAAACCCCAATCACATACTCGATTTTGTTGAATTAAAACGCTCACCCTTACCTCGAATATGAATGATCTGAAGAAGACGAGTGGAAGCATGAACAAAATCACAGCAACACACCGATCAGCTCGCGATCCTTCTTCCTTTGAAACCGTAGCCACGCCCACTTCCATGATCAATGAGGAATCAACACAACGGAGATTAGGGCTCGAAGGCTACAACGTTAGGAAAGGAAGAAAACGACGTGGAAATGATTAAGAACTCTTACCTAACAAAACTCGAGAAAATTCCCTTCCTTCCTCTCTCCTCAACGCCGTACGATGCTCCCTCTCTTCTCACTCTCTCAAATTTCGTTTTCTTTCTCTGATGCAAGGAGTGAGGCGCAAAACCCTAACCCCTTAGCTTCAAGAGCCTCAGGAGCGCCTAAGCTATCGGGCTTGGCTTCCTGGGCCATTTTTCACCACCCCTGAGTTGCCAACATCACTCCCAATACTCGTTCCACTTCCTGAACCACACCCATCATTTTAATTAAATTAATCACGCCTCCGACTAAAATTTAATAATTCAACTAATCAAATTAATTAAATTAATTAAATTATTTTTCGGGGTGTTACAGAGTCTGCATTTGCTACATCTCTTCGCATGGTTCATCAACTTCACTGCCGACTGTCTGGTTTGAACGTCGCATTTTGTAACGCCCCAAATATTTAATTAAATTATTTAATTAAATATTTAGCTATTCAATTATTTATTTTATTTATTTTAATTATTTTAGTTGGTGTAATTATATTAACGTTGGATTGAGAGGTGTGTAATTGGGTTTTAGGTGATGGCGTTAGTGATCGGGCTTAAGCTGGAGGAAGCCCGTGATCCAAGCCCCCTAGCTAGGCGCATAGGAGAAGCGGCTAGGCTAGCACTACAAAAAACGGATCAAATAGCGGGGGTTTTTTTGCGGAGGTTTTAAAAACCCCCTCCGTTCATCAGCGAAAAAGGAATCCTCCGTGGGATTAGTTAAAAATTTTGTTTCAATTTGAGGAGGTTTAAAACCCCCGCAAATTGTCAAGAAAAAACCCCCGCTATTTGATCCAAAAAATGCTGAAACTTCACTTTCCCTCTTCACTTTCGCGTTCCCTCTCTTCTCTTTCACAGAAACATTTTTTGTCAAAAAACAATTTCAAAATCTCAGTTGCTTCAGAATCTTCACTTTCGCCTTCCCTCTTCACTTTCCCTCTTCACTTTCGCCTTCCCTCTTCACTTTCCCTCTCCACTTTCGCTCTTCACTCAACTCTCAGTTGCTTCAGAATCTTCAACTTTCAAAACCCAGTCCCTGAAATCGCTGAAACCCTTTCGCTGAAATCCCTGAATCGCTGAAACCCTCTTCGCTGAATATTCAAAACCCAGTCGCTGAAATCACTGAATCGCTGAAACCCTTTCACTCGCAAAACCCTATCACTCGCTGAAGCACTTCCGAAGTTCGATTCACTCGCGAAACCCTTTCAATCGTTGACAGCGTCTCTTCCTCGCTGAAGCTCTGTTCTTCTCCCTCAGTTACTTTCGTTGTTCTGTTTCTGGAAGGAGGAAGGAAAGGGTTCTGGTCTTTTGAAGAAAGGGCTATGTTCTTCTCCCTCAGTCGCAATTTGTCTTGCTTTTTACGTCTCTGCATCTGAAGATTTTTTAGGTAATGTTCTCCATCTTTTAGATTTTCTGCAGTTTTGATTTTCTTCAGTTTTGATTGTGTTCTGTTTCTGCATCTTAAGTTTTTGATTATGTAATGTTATGTAATGATTATGTGTGTGATTCTGAATGTTATGTAATGATTATGTAATTCTGAATCTATCATTTTGTTTGTAAATGCTCATCTTGTTACAGTCAAGATTTGAAGAGGAAGGATCGAATTGAAGAAAGGTCGGCAGCGTCGACGACGACTTCTTCGAGTTTCACAGTCAAGGTAATACCGTGTTTTGCTGAAACTATTAATAGTTTTATTTCAGTTTTTGGTGTTGGGATTAATTAATTAGTAATTTAGGAATATGATTGGGATTTATTTGTATTTCTATTTTTGAGTTTCAAACCCCATTTTAGGAATATGATTGATATAATTTTTTCACAAAATAAACTATTACTCCCGTATATGTGATGTTTGATTGATTGTTTATATTCTTTAATTCACTTCTTGAGGTTTTCTTAATTTGTTTTATATCTTCTTATCATCGTTATTTAGAAGAAGACAGTTAACTTTGGACAAATCTTGGATTGCAAAGCCAAGAAATACAAGTGAGTAATTAAATGGCATAAGTCAATTCTTGGATTTTGCTTTTAGGTTTGGCATACAGAAACCATACAAATATTCTTATGAGGTACCTTTGCAGTTGTAAATTGTGAACCACATTGCACAATCATATTAATAATTATTGATCATTGCCCTAAGTATGGCCACTTAGCAGCCATTAAGAACAGTTCATATCCACAGGCTTGGCAATTAATCATTATTGTTCTGGTTATGAGCATTTATGATATTGCTGCTCCTTTTTTATTTGTTCTGCACTTATTAGTAATGTTTCACAAGGTATTTTCACAAAAAAATTAAGGTGTGATATACTGCAAATTCAAAGATGCAGAATATCTTTCCATATCCCTTCTTACATTAGGTTCCCTCGCTTCCTCTTAAATGTGCATATCATAAATAAAACAAATCAAAGTATCTGAATATTAACATGGATTTCATGTAGGATATCGTCGATAGATTCCAAAGATACAGATCCATCAGTTTTAGTGAATGGACAGTTCGATAGTCCCCTCGGTTCCCCTGGTGCTGGTGATTGTGGATCGTGTGTTGGTGTGTAGTGGCTATATTTGAAGTCTTCGTTGTATTTAAATTTAGAAAATCTAAACCTAGTCACCTTGATCATACTTAGTCTTGTTGTGATTTTCTATTTTTTCAGCATCAATGCTGGAAATCGCAAGACTAATTGTGGACTCCGGTTGGTCTCCCCACCGTCCTGTTATTTTCCTTTTTAATGGTGCTGAAGAACTTTTCATGTTGGTAGGATGTCTTATCTATAAATGTGGAACCTTGTATATTTTGTTCAATGCTAGCTACTGATTCCTTAACACAACTTTCAAGTTATTTACTTATTCTTCGATTCTTAAGGGTTCACATGGGTTCATGAAGACAAATAAATGGCACGACACGATAGGAGCTTTTATAAATGTCGAGGCATCTGGGACTGGAGGACCTGGTAATTCTGTTGTTAAATTTCTGTTATGAATATTAGGATATGATATATGTACTCTTTAGACATTTTCACTGAATAATAATATTGTTATAATTAACAGATTTAGTATGTCAATCTGGACCAAGTTCTTGGCCCTCTAATATCTATGCAGAAGCAGCAGTATACCCTACGGCTAATAGTGCAGCTCAGGTTTTTCCCTTCTCTTCTGTTTAATACTCTATTATGTGTTTAATTAACAATTATTTCCCCCTTTTGTATTTACCAATTAAAGCCTGAATTTCCTATTTTAACATGCAGGATGTTTTTCCTGTTATTCCTGGAGATACAGATTATCGAATATTTTCCCAAGACTACGGGAATATTCCCGGTCTGGACAATGGACATCATCTTTCTCCTTGGTGGTTATTTTTACCATACCTCCTTTGATACAGTAGAACAACTATTGTATGTATCTTAGCCACTTTTTTAGTACAGATATTTTATTTTAATTTTGTATTATTTTTTCCTTCTTTTGTTATATTATTTTCCCCTCCAGCATGTATCTGATGTATTTCTATATCTCCAGGCCTGGAAGCATCCAAGCACGTGGAGAGAATTTGTTCAGCATAATAAAGGCTTTTACTAATTCTTCTAAAGTTCTAAGTTACAAAACACTTATCAGACAAATTATAGTGAAGTTACTGTTAGCTTATTCAAAGAAGAGCCGGCTGTGTTCTTTGATTATTTCTCATGGTTTATGGTATGCAGTGAAGTTTGTAGATTCCAATATTTGCTTATGACATGCTGAATTGCTGATACTTTTAGCAATATGATTTTCAGAGTTGGTTCATCTTGCGTTTGTTTTTTATATTTTATGTTATGGATTTTCAGATATTTTATTCTAAAAGGGTAGCTAAAATTCTTCACAACATTCCTATCTTCCTCTTCTTTGTTTTGTCCTTTATGTGTGGTAGGTCCCATTCTTGGTCGGCAACATTGTTTGATTTTTTGAAAGGTAAATGGCTAGTGCTGGATACTTCTTTATAAGATGAGTTATAATTAAGTCTTCTTGTTGATCACTTTAATTTTTTTATCTCTATTCTAGGAGAACTTGAATGATTATACTTTGACACTTTGAATAACATTTTGAAATTTGTTGCATTTGCAGGATTTCTGTTCCATGCAATTGGGATTATATTGGCAATTATTGTGCCTGTTGCGTTTTCTTTACTAAGATTACTGTTCTCTTCTCAGACGATGAATTGGTAACTTCATTTAAGATTAACTTAAACTTCAAATTGGATTTGGATAGCTTGCATAGTTTTTTGTTTCTTGTAGTTAGTGCTAGAATTTTACCTTATTAGTTAAATTATATATATATATATATATATATATATATATATATATATATATATATATATATATATATATATATATATATATATTGAGAGAACAATAGATTTTCTACGCATTGCAGAGTCTGAAGTTTTATTGGCAGCTTATCATTTACAATAATTTTTGTGGTCGTTAGAGTATTTTCTGTATTCCTGTGTTAACATAATGGGTGAAACACAGGTTTGCTCATCCATACTTGGCTTTTGTGATGTTCATACCCTGCTCACTTATTGTTCTTATAACTCCAAGAATTATCTGGAGATCCTTTCCTCTTTCTCAAGATTCGACAATTGTCAAGAGATCAAAAGAGGTATTGCAGTATATTGAAACATGTTTTATAATTCTACCGCGATGAAAAGTTTCATGGAATTTTTCTTAGGAAAATTATTCATTAATACAACTGTGCATTCTTTAGTAGACTTTGTTTGGTCCTATTGCGCCATTTCTTGGTGAAATTTCCTTCATGGTGCAAGTTCAAGCCACTTAACATGTGATTTGACACATAAATTTCAGGCACTATCTGATGAAGCGGGGTTCTGGGGAGCATTTGGTTTCTACGCCACATTCAGGTTTGTAATTAAACCATGTAATTTGTATGGCTGTTAAATCCTTTAGAAGGTAGAATTGGCTCTTTGGTCCTCCTCCCTTCTTGATATCTAAGGTTAACCTCACCTTGAAATTTGGTGACTCTGGAAGCTGAATCATAAACCTCAAATATGGTTAATTTTGGCTAATCAAATCAGATACTAGGTTCTAAAAAAAAGTTTACAACCGCAATCCAGACAATAGCATCATGGTTTTTTATATCTAGCTAGCTACTTGAGTTAAAATAATTAAAGCTTGTTGCACATGTAAATATATATGCTTTATCTTTGATATCTGGCAGAATGCCTTTATTTAGTTATCACACACATGTAAATATAATTAAAGCTTTTCTTTTGTTATTTCAGGCAAGTGATCATGCAAGTGAGCCTCATTCTCCGATGGATGCAAGTGGATCATTCGGTGCTAGCAACACTTAATAGTTTTAGGATCCTTTAGTATAGGATTTCTTTGATGCTATTATCATTTTGAGCTGTCTGACAATAGATATTTGAGCTACAATGTTTTCTTTTTATTATGTTTTTGAGTTGGATGATATCAAATATTTTAGATATTTGACATTACTTTTATATTATCACAATTATATTTTTAATGAAATTTTCAGTTTTTTGATTCAGTTTAGGAAGTGTTATGTAAGATGTATGTATAGTCATTAGCGATAAAAATATTGTAATGAGATAAGGAAAGAAATTCTCAAATTGCAAAAGAAATATTGTCTCTAGTAGGAGGTTGTAACCCCCACAAAAAAGTCCTATAAATTATATGGCAATCAAAAATCTACACAAAAATAAAACTCGTACAGCTTATCTAAAAAAAAAAACTCCTACAAATCACTCTGGTTAGGGAGGTTTATAACCCCCTCAAAAAAACCTCCACTAATTGTGGGGGTTAAAAACCCCCGCAGTAAAACCCCCGCTAACAGTACCGATACCAGCGTTTCCTTAAAACCCCCGCAAACAGATTGCGGCACTTGATTCTCCGGCGTTTTTTAAAATCCCCGCAGAATATGTTGCGGGGGTTTAAAACCCCCGCTAAACGACTTAAAAACCCCCGCAATCCGTTCCATTTTTTGTAGTGTAGGGTTTAGTGGAATTTGCGAATTGACTTGAGAAAGAGAGAAAGAAAGTTGCGAATAGAGAGAGGAGAAGAGAGAAGGGTACAGCGCGATTTCAAGAGAGGAGAAGAAGGGGGTTTCGCAAATTCTAGGAGAAGAAGGAAGCCGTGTTGCTGTGTTCTGTGGGTGACTTCTCTCCAGGGTCTTCTAATCCTAATAATTAAGGTAAGAGTGAGACCGCTTTTTCACTATAATGGTGGGTATGATGGGTATTAGGGTGGGGGCTTAGACCTATGATGCCTAGTATTTGATTTGATGTTGATTTGATGATAGAGATAACATGAATGTGCTAATTGAAGAAAAAAATGCCTTGTGGTTGAAAACCCATTATTTGCATGCCAAGTGCTTGAATATTTGTTGATGGTGTTTTCAATTGATGTTAATTGGTTTCACTATGATAATTGATGTTCATGTTGGTGATTTAACCTTGGTGATTTGAATTGGTGTTTTAATTTGATGATGAAACAAGAATTTGTGAAACCTAGGCGCCTTGGCCGCCATGTCTAAGTATGCTGTTTTAGGCGCCCTGCTGCTGGGCGCCGAGTGCAAGTGTGTTGCGTTTTGTGTCTTGTGCCTATGCTGTTTTAGGCGCCTTGGTGCTGGGCGCCGTGTGTGGTGTCTGTGTTGCGCGTGTTCTGTTGCTGTTTTTGGCGCCCAGTGCCTGGGCGCCGTGTCTGGGTGTGTCTCTGTGTGCCCGTGTGCTGTGCGTGTGTCCCTGTGTTTGGCGCCATGGGTGTGGGCGCCGTGTGCCAAACGTTTGCGTCGCTGTTTTTGGCGCCCTGGGTGTGGGCGCCGTGCGCCAGGGTGTGTGTGTGTGTGGCTGTGCGTGGGTGTGTGTGTTGCTGTGTCTTGGTGCAGGGGCGCCCTGGCACCCTGTGACTGGGCGCCAAATCTTGTGTCTGTGTTGTGTTGTGGTGCGCTATTTTGGCGCAGGGGGTGCCATGGGCGCTTGTGTCTGGGCGTGTCTGTTGCGTGTCCTGCCTGTGTTGCGTTCTGTCCAAGTTGCCTGGGCGCCAAGGGCGCCAGTTCCTGTTGCTGGCCAGTTTCCAGCGTGTTCCTTGCTAGGCGCCCAGTGCCTGGGCGCCATTTTCAGGATGTTGCTCAAATGTTCCCCGGTTTTGTTTTGACGTATCTTTTGACTCGGGTGTCCGTTTTAAGTGTTTCGAAGTGAGTTGTGAAGCTTATTCAGTTTCCTGCCTGTATATTCTACTTTAAGATAAAAGTTATTATTTTTCAGATAGTTTCTGGGCGTCTCAAGTGGCTGTCCCCGGTGGTCGTTGTTGTTGGCGTTGTAAAACTATTTCGGTGTTTAAAACCCCTTTTGGTGTCCTTTTTGGTGTCGTGAACTGGAGTAAAACCTTTTGGTGTAATTTGTAATCTTAGTGTTCCGGTGTCAATAATGATGTGTTGATGGTTCTGACGACAATGCCCCTAGTGGCTATTATTTTGATTGATAATGGTATTTGATGATGAATAAAAGTTGCGATCTTATAAGTGAGGATGATGCCATAAAGGCTATTAGCGATGATGATATTAATGATGGTGAATGTTAGTGGTAACGAATGTATGACGATAACCTGACAGGTGATGTGCCTTTTATTGGCAAATTGGTAAGTGATGGATCACTAAGTTGATTGTGATTTGTATGTGACTGTCTCCGGTGCATATCATGATGCCACATACATCTCATGTGCATAAACAAGTGACGATGATGCCATAAAGGCTATTTAGTGACGATGATGCCATAAAGGCTATTTAGCGACGATGATGACAAGTACCACATGCATACGCCCGTTGTGATCGGTTGCATTTCATACATGTTCATGACATTGTGATGACTGGTTTGATGTTGCGATGTGGTTTAGATAGCGTTGTAGCTCTAGCATAATACTTATCATATGCACTATTATATTGTTAGATGAACTCACCCTTTCTGTTTGTATGTTACCCCTATGCGGTAACGTGCAGGTGATCTCGAGTGAAGGCTTAGGTACCTTCGCTAGCTGAGTCTGGTCGTCTGCTCTGATACGTAGCACTCGGTGGGGAGGGAATGAATCTTAGTTTTTATGATTATTTGATTGTTGTAGTTGATGTTTTTATGACTTTCTGCTGCGTAGATGCTGAGTTTTACTATGTTGATTGAATTGAGCGTTTTGAGCTCACCCCAGTTGTGATGTGCTATGTATCGCATTAATATTGACGATGAAACTATTTTATAATGAAGCATGATGTGGTGTGGATTTATGTGTGACATCCCGTGTGGTGAAAAAAGATGATTTTAAAGAAAAAAAAAAGAACTCTGATTTTTAGTAAATAAATTACCGGGTAGAAAAGGGGTGTTACATTAGTGGTATCAGAGCAAAAGTTCGTCTGTCCGGCCAAGTTGTCCAGTCGTAGTGTCAATTGACAATGGTGTATTGTCAATTATATCTAACTGTTGGTTGTTTTGCAGCAGGTAAGTTCAAATGGCTGGGAGGAATGATACTGCAATTGCTGCTGCTCTAGCTGCTATGGCGCAGGCTGTTCAGAATCAGTAGAATGCTGGTGGTGAGAATGCTGGGACTCACAGTCTGGCGACATTTCAGAGAGAGAATCCGCCCACGTTCAAGGGCAAGTATGATCCTGATGGTGCTTTAGCTTGGTTGAAGGAAATGGAGAGAATTTTTTGAGTGATGGATTGTACCCAAGCGCAGAAGGTCCGCTATGGTACGCATATGCTAGCTGAGGAAGCTGATGATTGGTGGTTAGAGACGAGACAGAGGTTGGAGGCTGCTAATGAAGAGATTACCTGGGAAGTGTTCAGCAGAGAGTTTAACCGTAAGTACTATCCTGAAGATGTCCGAGGGAAGAAAGAGATTGAGTTTCTGGAGTTGAAACAAGGGAGTATGTCTGTATCGGAGTACGCTGCCAAGTTCGTGGAGCTAGCAAAGTTCTATTCGCATTACACTGGAGCTAATGCTGAGTTTTCTAAGTGTATCAAGTTTGAGAATGGTTTGAGGCCCGCGATCAAGAAAGCAATCGGATATCAGAAGATCCGTGTCTTTGCTGACTTGATTGATAGTTGTAGAATTTTTGAGGAGGATAGTAATGCTCACTACAAGATTGTGAACGATAAGAAGGGCAAGTCTCAGAGTCGTGGTAAGTCGTATGATGCTCCTGCTGGTAGAGGTGAACCGAAGGCCGCTGATGGCGAGAGGCCTAGTGGGGGAGATGCTTCGGTCGGTATCGTGTGTTTCAGATGTGGCGAAGTTGGTCATAAGAGTAAGGCGTGAAAAGCTGAGGCGAAGAGGTGTTTCCGTTGCGGTAAGGTCGGGCATGAGATGTCCGGATGCGAGCACAAGGAGGTGGTTTGCTTCAACTGTGGCGAAGGAGGGCACATCAGTAGTCAGTGTCAGAAACCGAAGAAGGACCAAGCTGGTGGAAGAGTGTTCGCGTTGGTAGGGGCAGAGACTTCTAAGGAGGGCGGACTTATTAGAGGTACATGCTTCATTAATGGTGTTCCTCTAACTTATATTGTTGATACCGGTGCTACTCTTTGTTTTATCGCTGCTAATTGTGTCAAAAGATTGGATCTTGCGTTGTCTTCTATGGATGGAGAAATGATTGTCGACACTCCAGCTAATGGGTCGGTGACTACTTCTCTTGTGTGTTCTGGGTGTCCCTTGTCGATTTTCGACAGAGACTTTGTTGTTGATTTAATTTGGTTGCCGTTAAGCGGAGTGGATGTGATCTTAGGTATGAACTGGTTAGAGTATAACCATGCCCATATCAATTGTTATAGTAAGTCTGTAAGTTTTCTTACGCCTGAGAAGGAGGAAGTTGGTTTGTTGTCTGCTAGACAATCGCGGAAATTAATTCAGGAGCAAGGGGAGACTTCACAAAGTAGACAGAAGAGTCATCGTGATAAGCGAAGGAAGGGTTTGAAATTTCAAGCGGGTGATGTACGAGTACGGGATAATCTCACCGTGGAGACGATGCCTGTACGGATTGAAGGTCATGAAGTGAAAGCTTTAAGAGGCAAGGAGATTGCGTTGGTGAAAGTAGTTTGGCTAGGAGCTATTGGAGATAGCATGACTTGGGAGCGGGAAAGCAAGATGCGGGAGTCCTATCCCGAGCTGTTTGATTCAGGTGAGTTTTCGAGGACGAAAACATTCTAAGTGGGGGAGAGTTGTAACGCCCCAAATATTTAATAATATTATTTAATTAAATATTTAGGTATTCAATTATTTATTTTAGTTGGTGTAATTATATTAACGTTGGATTGAGAGGTGTGTAATTGGGTTTTAGGTGATGGCGTTAGTGATCGGGCTTAAGCTGGAGGAAGCCCGTGATCCAAGCCCGCTAGCTAGGCGCATAGGAGAAGCGCCTAGGCTAGGGTTTAGTGGCATTTGCGAATTGGCTTGAGAAAGAGAGAAAGAAAGTTGCGAATAGAGAGAGGAGAAGAGAGAAGGGTATGGCGCAATCTCAAGAGAGGAGAAGAAGGGGGTTTCGCAAATTCTAGGAGAAGAAGGAAGCCGTGTTGCTGTGTTCTGTGGGTGACTTCTCTCGGGTCTTCTAATCCTAATAATTAAGGTAAGGGTGAGACCTCTATTTCACTATAATGGTGGGTATGATGGGTATTAGGGTGGGGGCTTAGACCTATGATGCCTAGTATTTGATTTGATGTTGATTTGTTGATAGAGATAACATGAATGTGCTAATTGAAGAAAAAAATGCCTTGTGGTTGAAAACCCATGATTTGCATGCCAAGTGCTTGAATATTTGTTGATGGTGTTTTCAATTGATGTTAATTGGGTTGACTATGATAATTGATGTTCATGTTGGTGATTTAACCTTGGTGATTTGAATTGGTGTTTTAATTTGATGATGAAACAAGAATTTGTGAAACCTAGGCGCCTTGGGCGCCATGTCTAAGTATGCTGTTTTAGGCGCCCTGCTGTTTTAGGCGTCGTGTGTGGTGTTTGTGTTGCGTTTTATGTCTTGTGCCTATGCTGTTTTAGGCGTCGTGTGTGGTGTTTGTGTTGCGCTTGTTCTGTTGCTATTTTTGGCGCCCAGTGCCTGGGCGCCGTGTCTGGGTGTGTCTCTGTGTGCCCGTGTGCTGTGCGTGTGTCCCTGTGTTTGGCGGCCTCGGTGTGGGCGCCGTGTGCCAAACGGTTGTGTCGCTGTTTTTGGCGCCTTGGGTGTGGGCGCCGTGCGCCAGGGTGTGTGTGTGTGTGGTTGTGCGTGGGTGTGTGTGTTGCTGTGTCTTGGCGCCCTGTTACTGGGCGCCAAATCCTGTGTCTGTGTTGTGTTGTGGCGCGCTGTCTTGGCGTAGGGGGCGCCATGGGCGGCTGTGTCTGGGCGTGTCTGTTGCGTGTCCTGCTTGTGTTGCGTTCTGTCCAAGTTGCCTGGGCGCCAAGGGCGCCAGTTCCTGTTGCTGGCCAGTTTCCAGCGTGTTCCCTGCTAGGCGCCCAGTGACTGGGCGCCATTTCCACGATGTTGCTCAAATGTTCCCCGGTTTTGTTTTGACGTATCTTTTGACTCGAGTGTCCGTTTTAAGTGGTTCGAAGTGCGTTGTGAGGCTTATTCAATTTCCTGCCTGTATATTCTATTTTAAGATAAAAATTATTATTTTTCAGATAATTTCTGGGCGTCTCAAGTGGCTGTCCCCGGTGGTCATTGTTGTTGGCGTTGTAAAACTATTTCGGTGTTTAAAACCCCTTTTTGGTGTCCTTTTTGGTGTCGTGAACTGAAGTAAAACCTTTTGGTGTAATTTGTAATCTTAGTGTTCCGGTGTCAATAATGATGTGTTGATGGTTCTGACGACAATGCCCCTAGTGGCTATTATTTTGATTGACGATGGTATTTGATGATGAATAAAAGTTGCGGTCTTATAAGTGACGATGATGCCATAAAGGCTATTAGCAATGATGATATTAATGATGGTGAATGTTAGTGGTAACGAATGTATGACGATAACCTGACAGGTGATGTGCCTTTTATTGGCAAATTGGTAAGTGATGGATCACTAAGTTGATTGTGATTTGTATGTGTTGCGCCCGAAAAAGTCCCCGAGGGAAAACCTTCCTCGTTCACAAATTTTCCTAAGACAATGAAGCCGCCACCAATATTTATTAAGGAAAATATTAGGAAAACCTTTTTTGGAAAGTGATTGGTCTTGCGAAACTAGAGAATAGGGTTCGGGGGTCGGTTACGCGCAGGGAAGGTGTTAGCACCCCACACGTCCTCTCTACTGAGAGGGAACCTTTAATTAAATGTGTGGTTTTTAGTGTGTTGACTTGAAAATACTTAATTTTGCCTCTCTACTTCTTATTGAAAAAATCTTAATGAAAATCTTTATTTATTATGAAAAAGGGGGAAAAAGGTTTTTTAGAAAAAAACGCTTGACGGGACATGGCCCGCTCCTACGTATCTCCCGGTGCGATGGAGAACTCAAAGCTACGTAGTTCTTCTGTGTAGAAAATGTTTGTGGGTTGGTGTTTTTTAATGTAGGGGTTTTAGGACTGTGTGATCTGTGTTGGAGGAGCACTGGGGCTCTGAAGGGCCACTGAGGGCTGAAGGAGCGCTGGGGCTCTGTGGGACCACAGTTCACTTATCTTAAAACGATGATTAACCCGGCCGTACGACCGACTTAATCCCCTACTTTGAAAATAAGACTTTTGCTTTTGAAATGAAGGAGATCTGTTTGTATATTCTTTAATTTTAGAAATTGTTTATTTTTGCGCTTGACAGGGGCGTGGCCCTGCTCCTACGTATCTCCGGGTGGAGAATCAAAGGCGACGTAGTTCTAGGTTCTTCTGAAAATAATTGTTGAAAACTTATTGTGAAAATGAATTTTATTTGTTATGCTTGACGGGATGTGGCCCGCTCCTACGTATCTCCTGGTGCGATGGAGAATTCAAAGCTACGTAGTTCTTTTGTGTTTGGAAAACGGTTTTTGTTTTTTATCTTGTTTAATTGTGAGAATTGAGCTTTCATGATGATCAATTGAGCAAAGGCTCCAAGTGACCACCATTTTGTGAGTAAAGATTTTCACTAAATCAAAAAACTTTGTTAGTAGTCTTGCGAAGCCTTTGCTTACCTGAGTTCTGGTCCCTGGAGTGCTTTACTCACAAAATACACGGGATTCTGTTTCTCCCCGTCTTCTCGTACTAGTACGGCTGCCAGGGCTTAATCACTGATGGAGAGGTATAGGTACAACGTTTCCCCGGGTTCTGGGGTGGTCAGGATGGGTGGTTGCAACAAAACCTTTTTCAGCTGATCTAGAGCCTGGTCGCATTCGGCCGACCATTCAAACTTTGCCTCTTTCTTAAGTAATTTGAAAAGTGGGAGAGACTTGCTGGCCGCTTTTGAAATGAATCGTGATAGCGCAGCTATCATCCCATTCAGCTTCTGAATCTCTTTTTTGCTAGTAGGTGACTTCATTTCTGTCACGGCCCTGCATTTATCCGGATTCGCCTCAATCCCCCGCTCTGTTAAGAAGAAACCCAAAAACTTACCCGCTCTGACGCCGAACGTGCACTTCTCAGGATTCAGTTTCAGCGAATTTTTGCGGGCTTCTACAAATATCTCTCTTAGGTCGGCCACATGATCAATGTCTTGTTTACTTTTTATGATCATGTCGTCTAAGTATACTTCGACCGTTTTGCCGATCTGAGACTGGAAAACTTTATTCATCATTCTCTGATAAGTCGCGCCGGCATTTTTCAGTCCAAAAGGCATGACCAAGTAACAGTAGTTCCCTGTTGCCGTCATGAATGCCGTCTTTTCCTGGTCGGGCGGGTGCATTGAAATCTGGTTATAACCCGAGTAAGCGTCTAAAAACGAGAGTAACCTGAAGCCGTTTGCGCTGTCAACTAACCGGTCAACGCTTGGTACAGGAAACGCGTCTTTAGGGCATGCCCGGTTAAGATCAGTATAGTCGACGCACATGCGCCATTTCCCGTTGGTCTTTTTGACCAGAACCACGTTGGATAGCCAGGTCGTGTACTTTATTTCTTTGATGAATCCGGCTTCCAGCAAATCATCGACCGCCTTGCTGGCGGCTTTCCCTTTCTCGTCACCCTGCACCCTTCTTCTTTGGGCGACCCATTTTGCTGAGGGATTAACGGCCAGGTGGTGACAAGCCACCTCTGGTGGGACGCCTGGCATGTCCGCGGCACTCCATGCGAAGACATCAGCGTGTTCCCTCAAGCATTTGATCAACTGATCTCGTATATCTGTGGGAAGGTCGCTTCCCAATGACACGGTTTTCTTTGGGTCGTCCCCCAGTTGTACTTGAGCGAGTTCCCCATGCGGCTCAGGTCTTTTAATTCTTTTCTTGAGCTCTAGGGTAAGGTTATCATCTCCTTCTTCAGGATCACTATCCGGGTCATAGCGGGCATCTAGATCAGCCACATTGACTTGCCTCCCGCCCCTATTCGCGGCGTTCGTCTTTTTTGTTTCATGCTCTCCGTGTTCTTTCATACTCATGAAGTGGCATCGTCGAGCGGCTTGCAGATCTGCCGGGACGGTGACGACCTCATTGCTATCAGAATAGAATTTCATCTTCAGATGGACGGTCGAGGTCACGGCTTCCAGCTTTCCCAAAGTGGGACGACCGATGATACATTGGTATACCGATTTGCATGGTAATACCAAAAAATTTACTTTCACAACTCTGCTTTTGGGTTTCTCCCCGCTGTCGTCCCCGAATGTTACCATGAGTTCCAGCATCCCAAGAGGTGTTGTGGATGATCCGTTGAAACCTATTAGGTCTGATCCCCGATAGGCTGTCAACTCGCCCCTTGGTATTCTCAAGATGTCGAGGAGGTCTTCAAAGATGATATCAGCCGAGCTCCCCTGATCGACAAGGATGCGTCTGACCTCGACATTAGCCATTACCGCGGTGACGATTAGTGGGACATACTTATTAGGCTTCCCATCGAGCAAATCATCGTCGCCGAATGCCAAAGGTGGTCGTTTTGAGGGTCGACCGGGCGTGGAAGTCGAGGCGACGTTCATTATTTCTTTCCAGCGTCTTTTCGATGATTTGGTCGTTTCCCCTCCTTCCATTGGGCACCCTCCAGTAATCACCATCGCGACCGCGCGTCCCCTTGACCTCCTGTGGTCGTTTCTTTCTTCACTGTATTCATCCTCGTCCTCCTTTGAGCCTTTCCCAACTTCGTTCACGATCGCCTTACCCTTTCGAGGGGACCGATCTCTGTCCTTCTCTTCTGGTTTCTCTGCAGGCCCTTTCTTCACGTACTGGGTAAGCTTTCCCTTTCTGATCAGTTCTTCGATGTCGTCTTTAAGGGCCATGCAATTGTTGGTGTCGTGTCCGTTACTTCTATGATAGCGGCAGTACCGACGAGACGGGCGCTGTCCCTCTTTAAGGACTAGCGGTTCGGGCCTCTTAATTTCTTTGAATTCTGTGTTCGCGCACTCGGCCAAGATCTGAGAGTACGAGGTATTCAGTTTAGTCCGATCAGAGAATTTCTTCTGCCTGAACTCCCTGGATGGTCCTTCTCTGTCTCCTCTATCCCTCCTGGAGTCTTGGACCCGGTTCGATTGGAGATCCTTTGCTTGCCCTGCGACGGCTTGGGTCGCGATCGCCCTTTCCTCGTAGTTCATAAATCTCTGAGACCGGCGTAGGAGAATTCAAAGCTACGTAGTTCTTCTGTGTTTGGAAAACGGTTTTTTGTTTTTTATCTTGTTTAATTGTGAGAATTGAGCTTTCATGATGATCAATTGAGCAAAGGCTCCAAGTGACCACCATTAGCACTCCATTGTTAATAATCATGCAAGCAAAGGCTTCGCAAGACTACTAACAAAGTTTTTTGATTTAGTGAAAATCTTTAGGAAAATTAGGCGTTCATGATGATCAATTGAGCAAAGGCTCCAAGTGATCGCCACTGGTACCTCTTTGTTAATAATCATGCAAGCAAAGGCTTCGCAAGACTACTTAACAAAGTTTGATTTTGAAGAGTTTTCGCAATTGGATTGATTCTCGTTTAGGGAAAAGAAAATCTGTTATTTTGAAAAAAAGGTTGGTGAGAAAAAGGTTTACTTAGGGGAAAGAAGTATGTTTGTATTTATTTTAATTTAGAAATTGTTTGTTTTAAATAGGGATTTTAGGACATGATCCGTAACGGTTCATTTGTAGTCCTAAAAAGCTGACTAATCCGACTGTACAGTCGACTTAATCCCCTATTTATATTTTTGAAATTTTTATAAAATAATTTGTGTATTTAAAAAAAAAATTAATGACGACACTAACAATTAATAAAGCGTAAAGTTAATAAATAAATAACTATACATATAAATAAATAAATGAATAAATAATAAATATTTATTTACATAGATAAATAAACAATATAAATAATAAATAAGTATGTACATAAATAAACAGTATACATAATAAATAAATATATACAAAAATAAATAAATAAATTAAATAAATAAATGCAAAACTAACCTCCAGCAGATCAATGCGATCAACGCCGAAACGGACCGAGCAATCTGACCATATCAACCGCGAACCGGACTCCTATCTGGTCCGTTTTCACCCGAAAACCACCAAGTAAAGGACCTCAACGGCCATCCCAAAAATAACTAAAGACGGGCTTTTAATCTAACGGACTGCAAAAGCTAGTCCAAAAGAATTAAAGACAGGCTTTTAATCTAATGGACTGCAAATGCTAGCCCAAAAGATCACTTACCCCATCAACCACCCATGTCCATAGCCTTTGCATCTCCATCTCTTTTATAGCCAAAGGCTAGGGAGTTCTTGTTTCTCCCAAGCAATGTGGGACTAAAACAACATAGAAAAAGCAATTTTCGTTTTTCTCAGACCAGCCTCCGTAAAAGTGTGATTTCGGATTTTTTAACCGTTGGATCGTCTTTCTTTTTGGACAGAAGGTTCATGAGACATCCATCTTCACTTCTACCGTTCGGATCGTCGAAACGAGGTCTGAGGAGAGAGAAATTGCATTTGGAAAGTAGCTAAAAACTAATCCCGTTTTTTCTCAAACCAGCCATATTGACAGTGCGATTCCGGATTCGTTAACCGTTGGATCATCGTTGTTTTTTGACACCAGGTTCATGAGATATCCATATTCAGTTCTACCGTTCGGATCGTCGAAACGAGGTCTGAGGAGAGAGAAATTGCCTTCGCAAAAGTAGAAAAAACAACTCCCGTTTTTCTCAAACCAGCCACCGTACAAGTTCGATTCTGGATTCGTTAACCGTTGGATCATCGTTGTTTTTTGACACCAAGTTCATGAGACATCCATCTTCACTTTCACCGGTCGGATCGTTGAAATAATGTCCGAAGAGAGAGAAATCACCTTTGCAAAGTAGCTGCAATTTTGGGTACTTGGTTTATTTTTGTATTTTTGTAACTTTGGCATTCTTGGGCCAAGTCATGTACATGGACATTCTCCTTTTTTGTAATAATAATCTTTTATTGCACCTCCCCTTTTTTATTTGTATTATTTCTTATCTATTTTATTTTTTATTTTCGCTTTTTAATTAAAGATATTGTAACAAGAAAAATAAATTAAATCTACTATGTAATTTTTTGTGTTAGCATATTTTTTTAATTTTTGTTTAACCACTAAAAAAAGTAATAACAACGCAAAATTAGTAAATTAGTGCAAAATGACCTATTCGAGGGATTAGGAATCAAATATACGCGGAAAACTTTTTTTTGGATGTTTTTTAAGTAGCCAGACAAAATTAGGGTATGACAGTATGTGAGTGTCTCCGGTGCATATCATGATGCCGCATACATCTCATGTGCATAAACAAGTGACGATGACGCCATAAAGGCTATTTAGTGACGATGATGCCATAAAGGCTATTTAGCGATGATGATGACAGGTACCACATGCATACGCCCGTTGTGATGGGTTGCATTTCATACATGTTCATGATATTGTGATGACTTGAAGTGATGACTGGTTTGATGTTGCGATGTGGTTTAGATAGCGTTGTAGCTCTAGCATAATACTTTTCATATGCACTATTATATTTTAGATGAACTCACCCTTTCTGTTTGAATGTTACCCCTATGCGGTAACGTGCAGGTGATCTCGAGTGAAGGCTTAGGTACCTTCGCTAGCTGAGTCTGGTCGTCTGCTCTGATACGTAGCACTCAGTGGGGAGGGAATGAATCTTAGTTTTTATGATTATTTGATTGTTGTAGTTGATGTTTTTATGACTTTCCGCTGCGTAGATGCTGAGTTTTACTATGTTGATTGAATTGAGCGTTTTTAGCTCACCCCAGTTGTGATGTGCTATGTATCGCATTAATATTGACGATGAAACTATTTTATAATGAAGCATGATGTGGTGTGGATTTGTGTGTGACATCCCGTGTGGTGAAAAATGATGATTTTAAAGAAAATAAAGAACTCTGATTTTTAGTAAATAAATTACCAGTTAGAAAAAGGGGTGTTACACATTTCCACCATAACTCAGATAGAAGCACTCGGCTTTGTGCTAGTGAGGCCATCAGGAAAGGAGTTTTTATCGGCAAGTGTGAATGTTCTGGTATATAAAAATGGGGTGGTACAGCCCTTATGGATATAGCCTTACTAAGAGATACCTCCCAAATACATAGACCCAAAGATCTTTAATATAATAGTAACATCCACTATTTATACTACAAAGGGAGCCCTAAGGTATTCTATACTACAAGGTATCGTTGTCCTTCACAAGCCAATGGTCGGTTGCCTCGTACTCCTCGCTTGTCTTCTAGTCGGACGCCTCATGGCTTGTGTATGGTCTGTACAGCGGCGCATGCAGTATGGACGCCTCTTATAGTACTATCTAAGTCTCCTTAGGTGTCGATTGGGCTCCTCGGCACCTTTCCTCGGCTGCCAGGAGGTCTCCATGGTCTTTAGGGCCTTAGGTATTTTTGGACACCTCGGTGCAAGAACAAATAGTACAAAGATGCTAACAAAATAGAACAATGCCTAATTTGCATGATGAAAACTTCATAGAATGAACACATTAAGCACGGGCTGGAACACTCATCCTTCATCTTTTCATGTTTCTGGTAATGTTCTTAGAAATCATTTACCATTTACTATGAACTGTTCACCGTGAGTCCAAGATCTGCATTCAAAAAAAAAATTCTTCACTTAACCGTACTTTAAGCAAGATATAAAATTAAAATGGAATGGGTGTGGAAAATGAAAATTTAGTAAAGTATCCTTAGTTTAACTTATATCCTTTTGAAGATTCGATCATTGTTACACTTTGTAGAGACCTAAAAATCCATAAGATTCTTCATGGTTTAATGGAGAGGTTGTCAAAGTTTAATTAGTTAGGACAAACATTTGTAAAATCCCTTTTGATAATGAGAAGGGTCTTTGATGACAAGATTTGGGTTCAGAAATAAATTATGCCTAGGGGGAAATATTAGCATCCTACAACATCGTTTGAAAAATGTTACTTTTTAACTAATTATGCAAATATTGTCAATTTTTGAAAATATTTATTTTACTCTTTTGTTAAAAAAAGATTTGAAAAGACTTAAAAAATGTGAAAATATGGATAGCGTTGTAGGATTAACGATGGAGGATAAAAATATGGATAGACGTGCCAAGTAATTGAAGTTGGTGGTTTCATGTTTGGATTCCAACAAGCAATTAGGCTCAGGTTGGTGGAATCCACCATATATAATACTGGGGAAGCACTATGATCAAATGTGAAACAGGTGATAAAGAGGTGTGTAGGTATGAAGAAAAAAAAAAGAAACAAACCCAAATCGGTAGACAGCAAATTGTCCATATTGTAGGCAAAGTTTCCACTGTAGCACCAAAAATTTTTTTTTTTACCAAAATAGCACACCTTTTAGATTATTTACCAAACTAGCACACATCCCATTTTTAGTGTAGAAGTCGCCCCCCCCCCAAAGAGACTTCTGAACTAAAAAATTTAATTTTTTTTTAAAAACTAGTTCAGAAGTCGCCCCCCCCAGGGTGACTTCTGAACTGTGTTTTTTAATTTTTTTATTTATTATATATTAATTTAAATTAATTTAATTTAATTATTTTAATTAATTTGGAAAATTAATATTGTTAATTGTAAATTAATTCTTAAATTTTTTCTGAAAAAAAAAAAATTTGAACACGTTAATGTGTTTAAAAAGTAATTACGGTAAAAAATGAAGATATTAAAAATTGGAACAGAATTTAATATTGGATAAGAACAGAAATGAAAAACACAAATTGCAAAAATAGAAGGATAGGAAATTTAAAACGAAACGACAGGAAAACATAAAACAAGAAGAGGCAAACATGATTTAAACTACTTCTACTTCCACCATACATTGTCAGGTAGTGGCCATCAGATGACTGGAGGGATAACTCTACGGATGGTGGATTCGGCAGACTCTCGTGTTTTGACGGACAATTCTAGATAAGGTTCAATCAAACCTTCGAAGCTCTCATGTTTCTCAAACATTTCACGAACATCTTTGTCTTTCTTGATAGGCACGGGGCACATCCGAATACGATTACGTGGGCCGCTAAAGATGTAGGGGGAGTTTGAAACGATACTAGTGATTTCTTGCTCGACACCATCTATGTGAAAATTATCCGTTAATTTTTCTTTCAATTCGGCGAAGGTGATGTTGTTCTTAAGCCTGAAATTTTTAGTTTTACTACCATTAATCACCACACCATGTTGAACCCTGGACTGGTAACTGCCTTGATAGTCAACTTTACAGGTGTGCGTAATGACTCTTTCCGGTATGGGTTCTTGTGGTGCGGGTGGTCTTTGTTGAAGAAGATGAATGATT
Source organism: Astragalus membranaceus (assembly GCA_039519185.1). Classification (NCBI taxonomy): domain Eukaryota; kingdom Viridiplantae; phylum Streptophyta; class Magnoliopsida; order Fabales; family Fabaceae; genus Astragalus; species Astragalus membranaceus. The sequence continues at coordinate 31,063,049 of CM076847.1, forward strand.
TCTTCTGGAGTGCGTCTTGTGTCCACGTACAGCTCTAAGATTTGTCGCCCCATGGGAAGTGTAGCATGATATTCCATCATTGTGTGGACGTCGTCGTCGCTGCGGATCTCCATAACTGAAAAATAGCCAGTCCCGTCTTCTCCAAGTTCGTACTTTCGGTAACGTATACGCTCAACGTCTTTACGCCACGCTCCCTCTGGACGAATCTTCCTCTCAGCCTTCTCCTTCAGTTGGGCGAAGGTGATGTCCTTATTCATTCTGCAGAAGACATGGTTAGGACAACGAAAGACAACACCATGTTCGTCGGTGGTGACAATTCCACTGTGATGAAGGGCGGTTAGGAATTTGTCGTTTGAGTACTGGGTTTGGCACAACTGCCATTCCATTTTAGCGGGTGGGGTGATGGTTTTTGGGCAGAAGCAGAGAAGAGAAGATGACTCAGAAGCCAAGGGTAGGTTGAGGGTAAACTGTTGGTGTGATTGTTATTGTAATTTGAGAATGTATTTATAATAGAGGTGATCGTGTGCGAGCCGTTGATTTAGGATGATCATAACCGTTGATTGTAGGGTTTAGTGTCGGCAAAATCTAGGGCGTTAAATTGTGTCGGCAAAATCTTGGCCGTTTAATAATGTCGGCAAAATCTAGGCCGTTAAATAATGTCGGCAAAATCTAGGCCGTTCAATAAAATAAGACATCAGCACTATGCACACTCTGCACAATGCACACTCTGCACAATGCACACTCTGCACAATGCACACTCTGCACAATGTACACTCTGCACAAATCAATTTGTTATATTTAAATTGATAAAAATATGAATTAATTAAATTTAATTACAATAATTAATTTAAATAAGTAGAATAATTAGAAAGTGGGTTATTTTGGATTTTTTTTTTTGGTCTAAGACCGTTTTTTTTGCCTGAAACAGTCAGTTACAATTTTAATTAAGCATTTATATCATTGTTTTAAAGTTTTTACATTATGTTAAATTAATTGAAGAAGAATTCATATAATCGTTACAATTCCTTTTAAACTCAATTATTCAGTTATATATTTATATATAGCTATTGATAGTGATTTAAAGCGAATAAAAACCCATGAACATGTTACATTAAAATTAAGTTGTAATTAAAATTAAAAGCTTAAAATAAAACTAATAATACATGAAATTAAAATTTAACGAAGAAGATGAGACCCAGTTCCACACTGTCGTGGACGGGGATGACGCTGTGGACGTTGACGAGGTTGTGGTTGTTCTTGGTCTTCCTCAGTCGAGGCAGGTGGAGGTCCAGGTTGAACTGGAAATAATGCGGGAACTGATGATGAACTTGCACCGCCGGCCCGCTCTTGAAGGGAACGAGCTAAAATCATAGATTCCGGCGTACCGGGGTAGACACCAAAGAGATTATTGAAGAAATCATCGTTCGTATTAGCCGTAGAGTGCCGATTGGTATGTTGAAACGGTGTATATTGTAATGACTGGTTGTATGGTTGGTAGTCCTGAAATGATGGTGGGTGGGAGATAGAGTGGCGGTGAGGGACATAATCGTCTGTCTGAGTAAAGGTTTGGGGAGTAGCTTGAGTTTGTGTCCCACGTCGATGACGATTACGGTTACGTTCTCGACGTTCGGTTTGAGTTATTGGGGGAGGTGGCACCTGTTCTTCATCTTCTTCATTGACATGACCAACATGTACACCAGCACGTGGATCCCTTAGCTGTTGCTCGACTGAAAGGTATGGCCTTGAATTGCTCAGAAACCAGCGCATGTATTTATCGGAATGTGATGGTGGTCCACAACAGGGTCGACCCTCAACACATTTATTTTGTCTATCATTCCATAACTCAATCGAGGGATTGTGATATACAGGCCAATTGACATCATGCTGACCCTGCATGCTGAGTGAGTGAAACTGTGTCAAATCAAATGGTTCAGATGGTATTTCTTGGAGAAGGCCAAATTGCAATTTCACTCTGTCGGCCTGGTGCCATTCTACCATTTGGAAACAGACCATAGCTGTGTTTGTAGTCCATATGGCAGAGCCCTCATATGCATCTGGTGGAAGTGGCAAATCATAATAAGGCAACCACTTAAAATCTTCATGTCTCATGTGGTCGATCCTTGTTCTGTATGAAACAAGGTCTGATGGACATGTTGTGTGGTTAAGTGCCGCGACTGCCCATCTAGTCAAAAAAAATGAACTGTTAACATAAAGAAGACATATAATTGTGAGGATTTGTAAGGTGTTTCAAATAGTTACCTCTTTGCTAGTGGCCAACCATAAGAAGGGATGCAAGACGGGGCTAGGAAAGGCATGCGGTACCAGACCCAAGACTGTAACAAAAGAGTACATCCACCCATAACGTGTGTGGAGTCTGTAGATGTCTTACAGAGCATTCTGTACAAGTTGGTTAAACATGCGGACCCCCAACTATAGTTTGAAATTTCATTGAAATTTTCCAACAGGGGGAGATATTTCATGCTTACTCTGTTAGAACTTTTGTCTGGGAGTATGAATCCCCCGATCAACTGCAACAGCCAAGCCCTACAATATTGCTTCCTTACTGTCATGGAAGCCCCCGCTGGTACTACGTTATATTCACTTCGTAGCCAGGTGTACTTAATTTGGTGGCCGGTCCTTCCATTTGGTGGGACACGCTGACCCAAAAGTCTTTCGCAGACCTCATGCCAATTTTTTTGACAATCAGCAGTCAGAGCATTTCCGTCAACAGAAAGGCCCAACTGCAACTGCACGTCTTGTAGAGTTATCGTGCACTCCCCTACTGGAAGATGAAACGTGTGTGTTTCCGGTCTCCAGCGTTCGACCATTGCAGCGACCAACGATGGTTCAATTTTGAATGTCCCAATTGAAGCTATTAAACCAAACCCAACTCTTTGTATCAAAGGTAATATAGCGTCATCTGGTTTGGGGAGTTTGAACTTGTGGTGAACCTCCATGGCTCCATCTCTGAGAGTGTTGGAAATGTGATTTGATTGGTCTAGTATAAGAGAAGACATTTTTCGAAGAAGGAGGTGAATATGGTGAAGATGGTGTAGTAAGGAGATGATGGAGGTGAAGATGTGTTTATGTGGGATAAGTTGGTGTAGGTTCATATTTATAAGCAACTTGGACGGCCCAGATTGCACGGACAGTTTAAACGGTCTAGATTGGACAATATTTTAAATAATTTTTGAGTATGTTCAAAAAATTGTAAAAAATGAAAAAATTAAATGACATTATTATAGAGGTTCTGAAATCCACTATATAAGTTTCATTTAGGAGTAATTGTGTTAAATTTGAGTTGTATAAGGAAAAAAATTTAGGTTGGAACAATTTTTTACTAAGTGTGGAAAATGATTTTTTAGCTAACTTTAGTTTAATTTTTATGTCTAACAACTTTTTTTTTTTATTCTTTTAAACATTACACCTTGTAGACAAAGTATATGACTAAACTTTGGTCATGAATTATGACATTTATTCACATGAATTTGTCAAGATCCTTGTGTCTATGTTCTTCACATGGCTACATTATGGTTTATGACATTTATTCACATGCCTTTGTTTGTTTTTAGATGTGTCATATTGTTGTCTAGTTTCAATTAATTTTTGACTATGTTTACAAATTTTAAAAAATGAAATAATTGAGTGACATTATTGTAGAGGTTCTGAACTAAATGATACAAGTTTCATGTAGGAGTCATTGAGTTAAGTTTGAGTTGTAGAATGAAAAAAATTTAGGTTGGAACACTTTTTTACTAAGTGTGGAAAATGATTTTTTAGGTAACTTTAGTTTAATTTTTATGTCTAACAACTTTTTTTTTAATTCTTTTAAACATTACACCTTGTAGACAAAGTATATTACTAAACTTTGGTCATGAAAAAAAAAAAATTAAAAATGTTTAAGTAAGGAAATTATTTATTAGAAAGTGTAGTGAAAATCATTTTTTAACCTAACCCTAATTTAGTTTTTCACCCAACTTTTTTTCCTTTTTTCCACTAATTTAATTTTTTCCCCATGTTTAAAAAAACACACTTGATGAAGTCGACCTAGGGCCACCATGGAGGGGAAATGATAATTTTGATTTTTGTTTTCATCCCTCATTACAATACTTCACATGCCTTTGTCCATATTCTTCATTCAAAATCATTCACATAAACCTAAAAATGAATTATGACATTTATTCACATGAATTTGTCAAGATCCTTGTGTCTATGTTCTTCACATGGCTACATTATGGTTTATGACATTTATTCACATGCCTTTGTTTGTTTTTAGATGTGTCATATTGTTGTCTAGTTTCAATTAATTTTTGACTATGTTTACAAATTTTAAAAAATGAAATAATTGAGTGACATTATTGTAGAGGTTCTGAACTAAATGATACAAGTTTCATGTAGGAGTCATTGAGTTAAGTTTGAGTTGTAGAATGAAAAAAATTTAGGTTGGAACACTTTTTTACTAAGTGTGGAAAATGATTTTTTAGGTAACTTTAGTTTAATTTTTATGTCTAACAACTTTTTTTTTAATTCTTTTAAACATTACACCTTGTAGACAAAGTATATTACTAAACTTTGGTCATGAAAAAAAAAAAATTAAAAATGTTTAAGTAAGGAAATTATTTATTAGAAAGTGTAGTGAAAATCATTTTTTAACCTAACCCTAATTTAGTTTTTCACCCAACTTTTTTTCCTTTTTTCCACTAATTTAATTTTTTCCCCATGTTTAAAAAAACACACTTGATGAAGTCGACCTAGGGCCACCATGGAGGGGAAATGATAATTTTGATTTTTGTTTTCATCCCTCATTACAATACTTCACATGCCTTTGTCCATATTCTTCATTCAAAATCATTCACATAAACCTAAAAATGAATTATGACATTTATTCACATGAATTTGTCAAGATCCTTGTGTCTATGTTCTTCACATGGCTACATTATGGTTTATGACATTTATTCACATGCCTTTGTTTGTTTTTAGATGTGTCATATTGTTGTCTAGTTTCAATTAATTTTTGACTATGTTTACAAATTTTAAAAAATGAAATAATTGAGTGACATTATTGTAGAGGTTCTGAACTAAATGATACAAGTTTCATGTAGGAGTCATTGAGTTAAGTTTGAGTTGTAGAATGAAAAAAATTTAGGTTGGAACACTTTTTTACTAAGTGTGGAAAATGATTTTTTAGGTAACTTTAGTTTAATTTTTATGTCTAACAACTTTTTTTTTAATTCTTTTAAACATTACACCTTGTAGACAAAGTATATTACTAAACTTTGGTCATGAAAAAAAAAAAATTAAAAATGTTTAAGTAAGGAAATTATTTATTAGAAAGTGTAGTGAAAATCATTTTTTAACCTAACCCTAATTTAGTTTTTCACCCAACTTTTTTTCCTTTTTTCCACTAATTTAATTTTTTCCCCATGTTTAAAAAAACACACTTGATGAAGTCGACCTAGGGCCACCATGGAGGGGAAATGATAATTTTGATTTTTGTTTTCATCCCTCATTACAATACTTCACATGCCTTTGTCCATATTCTTCATTCAAAATCATTCACATAAACCTAAAAATGAATTATGACATTTATTCACATGAATTTGTCAAGATCCTTGTGTCTATGTTCTTCACATGGCTACATTATGGTTTATGACATTTATTCACATGCCTTTGTTTGTTTTTAGATGTGTCATATTGTTGTCTAGTTTCAATTAATTTTTGACTATGTTTACAAATTTTAAAAAATGAAATAATTGAGTGACATTATTGTAGAGGTTCTGAACTAAATGATACAAGTTTCATGTAGGAGTCATTGAGTTAAGTTTGAGTTGTAGAATGAAAAAAATTTAGGTTGGAACACTTTTTTACTAAGTGTGGAAAATGATTTTTTAGGTAACTTTAGTTTAATTTTTATGTCTAACAACTTTTTTTTTAATTCTTTTAAACATTACACCTTGTAGACAAAGTATATTACTAAACTTTGGTCATGAAAAAAAAAAAATTAAAAATGTTTAAGTAAGGAAATTATTTATTAGAAAGTGTAGTGAAAATCATTTTTTAACCTAACCCTAATTTAGTTTTTCACCCAACTTTTTTTCCTTTTTTCCACTAATTTAATTTTTTCCCCATGTTTAAAAAAACACACTTGATGAAGTCGACCTAGGGCCACCATGGAGGGGAAATGATAATTTTGATTTTTGTTTTCATCCCTCATTACAATACTTCACATGCCTTTGTCCATATTCTTCATTCAAAATCATTCACATAAACCTAAAAATGAATTATGACATTTATTCACATGAATTTGTCAAGATCCTTGTGTCTATGTTCTTCACATGGCTACATTATGGTTTATGACATTTATTCACATGCCTTTGTTTGTTTTTAGATGTGTCATATTGTTGTCTAGTTTCAATTAATTTTTGACTATGTTTACAAATTTTAAAAAATGAAATAATTGAGTGACATTATTGTAGAGGTTCTGAACTAAATGATACAAGTTTCATGTAGGAGTCATTGAGTTAAGTTTGAGTTGTAGAATGAAAAAAATTTAGGTTGGAACACTTTTTTACTAAGTGTGGAAAATGATTTTTTAGGTAACTTTAGTTTAATTTTTATGTCTAACAACTTTTTTTTTAATTCTTTTAAACATTACACCTTGTAGACAAAGTATATTACTAAACTTTGGTCATGAAAAAAAAAAATTAAAAATGTTTAAGTAAGGAAATTATTTATTAGAAAGTGTAGTGAAAATCATTTTTTAACCTAACCCTAATTTCGTTTTTCACCCAACTTTTTTTCCTTTTTTCCACTAATTTAATTTTTTCCCCATGTTTAAAAAAACACACTCTGCACAATCCACACTCTGCACAATGCAGCACTCTGCACAATGCACACTCTGCACAATGCAGCACTCTGCACAATCCACACTCTGCACAATGCACACTCTGCACAATGCAGCACTCTGCACAATGCAGCACTCTGCACAATGCACACTCTGCACAATGCACACTCTGCACAATGCAGCACTCTGCACAATGCAGCACTCTGCACAATGCACACTCTGCACAATGTCTTCTGTTGGCAAGATCTTGACCGTTTATTAGTGTCGGCAAGATCTTGACCGTTAATTGGTATGTGTACTATTCACCCCACTATCTACAAATAGGGACTCTTAGTCTTGTAACTCACCACACCAACACCCCCAATCCTCTCCTCTTCTGACTCTCTTTCCCCCTTGCACACAAAAATGGCTCCAGTTTTTATCACAGTTTTTTACAACGGTGTCGTTGAAAACACAAACACAGAGGGTGTTGTTTTTACGTGCGATAACACATGCCTTCTCAAACTAAAGTCTAAATTCACATTAGATCAACTTAGAGAAGCCATTGGAAGAAAAACCTCTCCTGACCATTCAAAAATGGTTTCTAGTCTTATCTACCGTTACCCCACAACTCTCACAACTGGCCACAAATTTTACGGTGGTTTGCATCTAATTTCTAATGATGATGTCGATCTTATGTTAGAACAATTCAAGACATGTAAACACTTAGGTCTATCTACACCAGAAGTATATGCAGATTTGGTTGATGCTCCTTCAAACTACACACAAACCCAGCCAACTCAGGCGATTCCATCTTCTTCACAATTCGCCATACCTTCTTCTCAAACAGAAACCCCATACCCTGACTTCACTCCATCTACTTACCATCAATTCAATCCTTCATCATCACAGAGTCACCATCAATCCATTCCATCAGCCTCACAAAACCCTCTTGACCTAAACACCACCCCACCTATTAGTATACTTCATGGTGTGCATAACGAAGAAGTTGGCGACTTTAGCGAAAATGAGGATGATATTCTTCAGCGTGAAGACGCTGAGGAACCAATTGTAGCAACTCCCCACAATACTGTTGCATTCCATGAGCCTGTCCCACATTTTGTAAACATCACAGCTGACAACATGGAAGCTGATGATGCTGAGTATGGCCATTCAATGGACAGGAACCACGAGTTAGCTAATGAAGACCCCAACCAACTCCAGAAGGGAATGAAATTTGCCACAAAAGAATTAGCCCAACACTTCATACAGACATATCACCTCCACAAATCACTCGATTTTAGAGTCGAAGCATCTAATACAACTAGATGGATTGTTTGTTGTGTACACGAAAACTGTTTGTGGAGGTGTGTCGTCAGATTCGGTAAAAGGTCTGGCATATGGGAGATTACACAGTTGGAAGAGCCACATACATGTACAACAGGGACTCTTTCTCAAGATCACCGCCAGCTGACCGCGACCCTCATGTGTGATAGCATGCTTCAACTGGTAAAGTCGGATCCGACAATATCCGTGTCCGTGTTGATAGCACACATAAGGGCGAGGTACACATACAAAAGTTCCTACAGGAAGGCTTGGATTGCAAAACAAAAAGCAATCGAGAGGATCTATGGTAATTGGGAGGAGTCTTACAATAAAGTAACAATGTGGCTTCGTGCTTTTTCTCACTACATTCCAAACAGTGTGTGCGACTGGGAGTACAAACCAGTCTATGAGAATGGCCAAGAAGTTTATGGCAAGGGTGTCTTCCACCGCATCTTCTGGAGTTTTGGGCCGTGCATCAAAGGCTTCAATTTTTGCAAGCCAGTTGTCTCTGTCGATGGAACATGGTTGTACGGTAGGTACAAAGGATGTCTTCTGTTGGCAATTGCACAAGATGGAAGGAACAACTGCTTCCCAATAGCATATGCAGTTGTGGAGGGTGAGACAGCTGATGCTTGGTACTTCTTTCTATCCCGTTTAAGAGCGTGGGTGACACCCCAGGAGGGTCTCTGTTTGATATCGGATAGACACGAGTCTATCAAAAGTGCTGTTAGGCGGGTAGACAGCAGTTGGAAGCACGTGTTTTGTATTCGTCACATAGCACAGAACTTCATGAGACACTTCAAGAACACTTCGGCCAGGAAAGCTATGGTCAATATGGGTGAGTATTATTTTTTTATAAAAAAAACCCCTAATATTTTTTTCATAACTTCTTTACCAACATTATGTTTTGTTGCTTCAGCATACTCAATGACACAAATATCCGCCAATCACTACAAAGTCAAGATTGGTGGTGAAGTGGGTCCTGATGGAGTGGCTTGGGTTGAGGACATAAACCCCGAACAATTGATGCAGTGGTGCGATGGAGGTTACCGTTGGGGGCACATGACAACCAACCTTGCTGAGTGCATTAATAAAGTGATCAAGGGCCTGCGAAATCTCCCTATACATTCTTTGATAGCGGCCTCATATTTTAGGCTGAACGAGACTTTTGTCAAAAAGGGAACCCAGGCACAGGCAATGTTAGAGTCGGGAACTATGTACTCTGAAAAATTGATGGAAAAAATAGATCACAACCGAGCTGTCTCGAACACCCACAACGTGGCAATTCACGACCGTGCCCAAAAATTGTTCAGAGTGGAAGAAATTATACGACCACAAAGTGGGAGACCCGCGGGCACATTCGTGGTTAACTTCAGAGACATGACGTGTGAGTGTGGGGAATTTCAGGCACTGCACTATCCTTGTTCCCATGTGATCGCGGCATGTTCAAAAGTTAATTACGATCACATGGAATTCGTGCAACCACAGTACACAATGCAGTATGTTTATAATACATACTTAGAGGAGTTCCCACCATTGCCATCTGAGTTGTCATGGCCTGATTTCAATGGCCCAGAACTGCAGCATGATCCATCTAAACGGAGAGATAAAAAGGGTCGTCCACAGTCTACCCGTATTCGTACAGAGATGGATCAAAGAGAAAGGGGTAGTCGAACAAAGAGATGCGGCATTTGTAGAAATGAGGGTCACAACAAAAATAACTGTCCAAACCGCAATCTAGACTAGTCAAAAATAAATGTATTTATTTCTGACATGTTTTAGTATTTATGTTTGTTTCCGTTGTAGTAATATATTTTTCAATCAATGTAATCCGTGTTTTTTTGGTGTTTTTTCAATGGTCTTGATGTTGCCGACACTTTTGGACGCACGATATCTTACCGACACTTTAAATACATTAACGTGTTCAAATATTTTTTTTTCACCAAAAATTTAACAATTAATTTAGAATTAACAATATTAATTTTCTAAATTAATTAAAATAATTAAATTTAATTTATTTAAATTAATATATAATAATAAAAAAAATTAAAAAACACAGTTCAGAAGTCACCCTGGGGGGGGCGACTTCTGAACTAGTTATTAAAAAAAAATTAAATTTTTTAGTTCAGAAGTCTCTTTGGGGGGGGGCGACTTCTACACTAAAAATGAAATGTGTGCTAGTTTGGTAAATAATCTAAAAGGTGTGCTATTTTGGTAAAAAAAAAAATTTTTGGTGCTACAGTGGATTTTTTGCCCCATATTGTATATACTGTAAGGCATATTATATACGTGACTCGGATTTCAATTGTGTAATTATACCCCAAAATTTTAATATGGCGAAATTAATGTAGAAACCTTTTAACTGCATAGAAATTAAACTATGCAGAAACCTTTTAATTGGGTAAACATGAGTCATCACTTAATCTGTAACACCCCGGGATTTTTTATCGAGTAAAAATACCGGGGTGTTACAGTTGGTATCAGAGCAGTTCGACCTAGTCGGACTTAGTTTAGGGTTGAGTCGATTCCTTGCTAGTCCTTTTTGTAATTACACTTGTGATGCTAAGAGACATTGAGCCTGATCAACTTAATACTTGGTGCATCATAAGCGGAATTATGACTGGATGATCAAGACGCAGTCCTCGACCAAAACCGGAATCTCCAACCGGTACATCCTCAGGAAAGGTGGCAGGACGGTGGAAGAAAACACCGCTAAGTTTGAAAAGTTGTCTCAGTTTTACCAAGTGGTAAAGTAAGCTTCGGATGACGAACGGAGAATGCAGAAGTATAAGACGGGCATAAGTGCTTTTATGATTTATGGTCTCAGTTCTTATACTACTACCAATTATGTTGCCTTGGTGCAATCATCCTATGTCGCCGAGGATGATCTCATAGGAAATATGGGAAAGGAAAGAAGGTAGTTGAAATATCAACTCCGAATGCAAAGTCCTAAGATAATTTCATCAAAGGAAAAGCAGATGCAATTCTTTGATTCTTCAAAGGTCAGAAGATGTTCTAACTGTGGAAAGCCTCACAGCGGTGATTGCAAGCGAAGATCTAATCGGTGTTATTATAGAAATGTAGAGGGTCACTATGGTATAGAGTGCCCTGTAAGGACGAGTCAACACTCGGGATGTTTAGACAGTTACAACTGCAGACAATCTACTGAGGGGTAAGGGATCAGTTTTCAATAACTCGATCAGTATATTATATGATTCGGGTGCAACCTATTGCTGTATATCCCGATCGCGTGTGAATCGGTTGGGATTAGCCTTATCATCGCTATCCGAGCCGATAACTGTTTTAAACTGCTGCTAAGGGTCGTGTCCAGACCTAATCTTTGTATAGAATTGTCTACTTGTCATAGGAGGCAGAAATTTAGTTGTAGAATTTATTGTTTGCCTATGAGAAGTGTGGACACCATTTTGGGTATGAATTGGATGACTGCAAATCATGTTGCAACCGACTGTGTTAATCAACTATCAGTTCCTCTTCAGAATCAGTTGAATTGTCTAGGACAAATTCTGAAGCGGTTACCTAGTTCACCTTAGACGGTCAATCTTCATTCCAAGGTGCGGAAGCACATGTTAGTATGTTATCCGCGTCCACTGGAACTAGTTTAGATTTGGCGAACGTTCAGGTCGTGAATGACTTTCTGGATGTTTTCACGATGAAGTTCTTCTGAACCTCCAGGGCGAGAGGTAGAGTTTACGGTAGAATTGGTTCCTGGCACGGGATCAATATCTATTGTTTGTTTCTTTAGAGTTAAAGGAAATGGAGTCTCAACTTGAAGAGTCGATGTTAAAGAAATTCTTTCGACCGAGTGCTTCTCCAAGGAGTGCTCTGGTGTGATTAGTCAAAAGAAAGGTTAATAGCATGAGATTGTACATCGGTTATCGACAACTTAACAAAGTGACGATCAAGAATAAATATCCCTTACCAAGGATAGACGAATTGCTTGAACAATTTGAGGCGCTGCTGTGTTTTCTAAAAATCGACCTGAGGTCAGGATGTCATCAAATAAAAGTTAGAGCCTTAGATATTCCGAAGACAGCTTTCTGTACTAGGTATGGACATTACGAGTTAGTAGTGATGCCTTTCGGTCTACCTAATGCTCCAGCGGTATTCATGGATTACATGAACCGAGTTTTTCCTCAATTACCTAGATCAATTCGTAGTCGTTTTTACTGATGGTATCTCGATGTGCTCGAAGACCATTGAGGAGCATGTCCAACATCTCCGCATTGTTCGGAAAGTACTCCGAGAAAGTAAGTTGTACTTGAAACCCTCAGAATGTGATTTTTGGGTGTCAGAGGTAAAGTCTTTGGGACATGTGATTTCCCAAGTCGGGAGTTTCTGTAGATCCCAGTAAGGTGGAAGCTGTATTGAACTGGGAACGACCGACATCAGCCGCAGAGATCAAAAGTTTCTGGGTCTAGCCGGTTACTATAAGAGATTTGTTCAAGGGTTCTCACAGTTAGTTTTCCACTTACTCGGTTAACTCGTAAGGGTTATCCGTTTACGTGGGATGCCGATTGTGAAGAATGTTTTCAAGAGCCGAAGATTTTGACTTCTGCTCCAATCCTGATTCTTCCGGATCCGTCATTGGAATTTTAAATTTTCGATGACGCTTCAGGGAAGGGTATAGGATGTATTCTAATGCAAATCAACAAGAGATAGCTTATGCATTCAGGCAATTGAAGGATCATAGGAGAATTATCCAACTCATGAATTGGAGTTAATAGCTATTATGTATGCACTGAAGATCTGGAGACGTTACCTGTATGGGTCTCGTTTCGAAGTCTCTGGTGGTCACAAGAGTTTAAGGTATCTGTTTGATCAGAAAGAACTGAATAGCAGGCAGAGAAGTGTGTAGGATTTCTAAAGGATTATGAATTTGTGCTGAAGTAGCATTCAAGAGAGGTCAGTGTTGTAACTGATGCACTGAGTAGGAAGTCCATCCACATGGCGGAGTTTATTGATGCATGAGATGGAATTATCAGAGTCTTTTAGAGACTTAAGTCTGAATTCAAGATCAAGGAGGAACCGGTTAGTGTTGAGCCATATGAGGATCTCCAGTTCCCTAAGGGATTCCATACGCTTAGCACAGGAAGTTGATGTGAAGCTACAATCACAAAAGGTATTTCCAGATTTTACCATTGATAGTGATGGAGTCAATTGTTTCAACGGTAGAATCTGTGCGCCCGATGATGAGATCAATAAAAGACAAGTGTTAGAGGAAGCACCCCGACGTTTATATTCTGTTCCAGGGTGTACAGGATATAAAGCAGATGTATTAATGGCGAGGTATTAGTTTGTTAACCTCTCCTTGGGAAGGTTAACAAGGAGATAGTATTATGTGATTCCGTTTGACAAGTCGAACGTGAATATGAATATGTAAGTGGGGTAACTGCGGACTATTTTCACGTTGCGAATAACCATCAAAGGATTAATTGATGGATCTGCTTTTAAGTAGCTGAAATTTCCGAAGTGAAGCTTGGTGTGCGGCGTGATAGTTTTGAAAAATCATTTTTGTGAAAACCCGCATGCTAAGGTTAATTTTGGGAACGAATCAGGAGGTTAATAAAATCTGATTGAGGAAGAAAATCCTAGGAGGATTATTTAGGTTGAGGAGAAGTTCTCAACGCTATGGACTAATTTGGAAAGGAATCCAGTGCGTCGTTGATAAAAACCTCGTGATGAAGTTGCAATAGAGGAAAAAGAGCTTTGAGTTCTGTTTGAAAGTTGTTTTGAGAACAACAGAGGTGATTTTCATTGTTTTCAAGTTTATTGGATGTCCCCGTGGTTTATTTCTACGTTTAAGATAAACGTTTCGGGTAAATCCTCATTTTACCTTCTTTTGTAAAGTGCTATCTCGAAGTCATGGGGGCGAATCAAAAAGTTAACAAGTGACTTTTTCGTCACATTGTTGGTATGTACGAGAACCGTTAAGGATATTAGAAGATTTGTTGAGAAAGTGTTTACACCTTTCGAGGAAATCGTGTTTGTTTTTACATCTACCGAGGAGCACTTTGATTTGGATTAATCAAGTTGGGGAGCAAGTGAGGAATGAAGCTTCGGAAGTGTTTTCGAATGCGGTGCCGAGCCTATGTAGGCGAAAGAAGAGTTCCTACGCTCATTTCGTTAGTTCGAGATTGTTTTCCAGCAACTTAAGACCTTTCTGAGAATGTCGATTCTCGGTTAGTCGGATTAAAGACTTGACGAAATTTTGAGGACAAAATTCTTTTAAGTTGGGGAGAATGTAACATCCGCAAAATAATTAATAGAATTATTTGGGTGTTAACCCAATTAAATTAATTTAGTACTTGACTGGTAAATTTACTGAGTGCTAAAATTATTTATTGATTGTCATCGGATCGTTAACCGGATAATACGGGTCAAGGAAGTTTCGAAATCGAAATAGGAGATTTCGATCAATATGGTAATTTGACCGCGTTACAGCTTATATATTAAATAAATATATATATGTATACGTGTGTGCATGTGAGAGGAGAAGAAAAGAAATAAAATGAAAGAAAGGAGAAAGAAAGAAAGAAGAGAGGAAGCGAGAGTTACAGAGAAGAAAAGAGAGAAAAGGAGAGAAAAGAGAAAGAAAGGGTGAGGAGGAAGAAGAGGAAAAAGGGAAGGTTTCGGCTCATCAAAACGACTTCCTTCCAACACGAAAAACGCTCAGCGTTACTCCCTCTTCGATTTGGTACCAACATCAACATCATCAACTCTCTCTCTCTCTCTCACTTTGCCATTTTCGAATTTTGAAGGAAATGGAGGTTTGTTGATGGTTCAAGCTCAAGGATGGCTTGGGATGGAGTTTGGCGCGAACCCAAGGATGATGGATCGTTGATTGGAAGCGAGTTGGGTGATTTGGGGATCGAAAATCAAATTGGGGGTTTTTGGTGAATAGTGGTTTGAGGTTGAAGAAGATGATGAATAGTGTCCATGGAGGGTTTCGAGGAATTCGGCATTTCGGTCAAAAGCGGTTTTGTGATCGAGTGGGAAGCTTTGGAAGCGGATTGGGTGTCGCCGGAGCGGGGAGCGTTCGGGTGGCTACTCGGTGATTTCGGCTCGATCGTGGTTCACGCTTCAAGGGTGAGTTCTACTCACGCTTAGGATTTTATGTTTCGAATTAATTAATTAACTGTTTTACCGCTTTCGCTGGACTGGAATATTATTTGGTAATCGAGTTTGAGAGATTTTGGGTTGAAAACCGATAATTGGAAAATATGTCGCGTTTTGATACAATTCGTTTAAAATGAGTTTTTGATTGATTGTATGACTTTGATTGAGACTGTTTTTATAGTTGTCAAAACTGTTTTCAACCGGAACAAGAATCGGAATAGAGCGGAATAGCGAATTTCGCAAGAAAACGGAAAACCTGCAATTTTCTGCAGAGGTTCGCGTCGCGACCCGTCCCTTTCGCGTCGCGACCTGACCCAGTTTTGTCACGCAAAAAGTTTCTGTCGTTTTTCGCGTCGCGACGGTAGCAGTTCGCGTCGCGACGCTTTGCAGATTTTCAACAGTTTTTCACTGATTTTGTTTTCGCGATAACTTTTGATCCGGGAACCCGATTGAGGTGTTCTAAAATGCGTTTGAAAGCTTATTCCGAGGCCCAACTAAGTATACAATTTAAAAAGGGTAAAAATAACTGTTTTTGAAGTTCAAATAGTTTGGAAAAGCCGAATAATAGTACGCGTGTGCGAATATGTTTATTAATAATAAAGTGGACTATGAGTCCTACGTAATACGGTATAACTGACGCGGGACGATTATTATTTATTGTCTAAACCGGTCTACGATTCACGATATATATTGTATCGACTATGGGAAACGGCCCGATGCGGGTGTTATGTTCAGTTATAGGTCTGAATGTAAATGAACTAAATGTTCATATTATTGTAGATATATATATTATATCGAGTTTGGGTGACGACCCATGTTAACATACTAGGCGGGGAAGTCATGATCCCTTACCCTAGGCTCTGAGGCCAATAGCGGAACTGTTATTGGATAGGGGTTCGCCGGGAGACGCAAATAGATTGCAGCCGGTGTCACGTAGAAGGGCCTAGGATGCTAGTTCATCGGGAGACGCAAATAGATTGCAGCCGGTGTCTTACTAGATCGAAGCCTTATTATATGGTTCACCGAGATTAGCAAGCGGATTGCGGTCGGTGTTGTGTCAAATCATAAAACTGTTTTAAATGGACCGAGAGTGTAGTTAGGGGTCTCGGTAGAACTCACTGAGATTGTATCTCACTGTTTATATTTTGTGGTTTTACAGAGAAGCAGGGGAAAAGGAAAGGTGAAGAAGCACAGCTAGGTGGTGTGCATATGAAGACGGTGAAGACTTAGTTTTCATTGTTATTGTCTTTCCCTCGAGATTTTTTGTATTTTCGATTGTATAACTTCTATCGGTAAAAGTTGTAAAATCGTTTCCGCTATTTCTTGGTATTTGGATATTGGACTCTAGTTATGAGTTGTTTTTATTTATGTTCAATATCTAAAACAGGAAAAATATCTCTGATTATTTTATGATGGTACACTTGGGTATTTTTACTCGATAAAAATACCGGGGTGTTACATAATCCATCATATCATTCTTCTTTTGACAAGTCCATCATATCATTCTTAACAATGTTTATTAATAGTATTTTTTTCAAAACAGCAAAGTATAGTATAATATGTGTGTGTTCCGATCTGATTTCTCGGAAGAAATACAAGGAACACAATATGAACGTAATCACTGCATATTTTGCGTAAGAATAGTATAAACTAGTAAGAAAAGGTGAACGGTGGATTCTGGATCCTTTTATTGGCCTCAGAGAGCGTAATTTATAATACAATTGGTCTTTATTGCTAATTATTATATATAATGGCCGATCCGGCCGTTACAAGACAGACAGAAGAGAAATCAGGAATCCCCTAAATAACTGTGTTGACCATCATTATGGAGGTCTAGCCGAACAGGTATGAGCGGGAGTATAATAGTCGATCGGTCAGTCCGATAGGTAAATTCTTCTTCCTTCGGTATAGCAGAGAGTGGCTGTAACACCCGATATTTCAAGCTTGTAGAAATACCAAAGTGCACCATTTGGCATACATCAGAGTAACTTCCTGTTATTAAATATTGAACACAACTACAAACTTTCAATAAATAATTATCAAGTGATTCAATGAACCACATTAAACTTAACAAAGTACTTAAATCTCATGACTTAAAACTTATACAATCCTGGTGTTCAATACCCAAAACTTAATTAGCGGAAACGATTTACAACTGTTAGCAAGTAATAGTTAAGCAATCGATAATACAAAAACAACAAGAGGGACAAAGGCCTAAATGTAAAACTGAATCTCTGACGACTCCAAGAGTCACACCGGCTAGCCGTGCTTCTTCGCCTTTGTTTTTCCCTGTTTCTCTGTAAAAACCACAATAATAAAGGGTGAGATAAACATTATCTCAGTGAGTCCTATCGAGACCCCTTACTAACTCTAGCGGTTCATTATGCTTTTATTCTTTGAACATTGTGGCCCTAATATTACTTAATTCTTCTTGTAGCCCTAATAAGTGACTACATATCATGTCTTATCTTTCCTTTAACTTAGCACAACACCTCGAGCCTACCTTATCCGGTTATTTCTTTGGCTTTTGGTGAACCCAATTCACTAACCACTAATTAGCGGGCAAACCTCATGGGGCCTAGGTTTTGGGGCTCATGACTTCCCCTCCCCTAGTATGCTAATCCTTAGGGTCGTCAGCCTTGATATACATATATTATTATATGTATGCCATTCTACCCTTCCTTTATGGAAAGTAATTCTCCCTTTCCTCAAGGGAAAGTAACTTGACTTGTATTTACATGGGTTGAGAATTTACATGACTTGTATGGACTTATAGTCTTTTATCTGTCTTCACTTGTGTACACTCGCGTTTACTAATGAACAGTTTTTCATAACTTTCAAGACTTAAGAAAATTTCATCTCAAGCATAATCAATTCATGACATTCAAGTGTTACAATCATTGAGTAACATTGGGGAAATGATTAGAAGGAGCTTGGAATCATTTGAAACACAAATGCGTAGGGTACACACGGTCCGTGCCCTAAGGCGCACGGTCTGTGCCATGTTTTTAAAACCTTTCAGGCCACCTGCGAACAAGACGCACGGTCTGTCCCACTGGGGCGCACGATCCATGCGTGTTCATCAGTAACCCAGAAATTGCTGTTTTCGTAAATTCTTTCCCTTCCGTTTCGATTCCAAATTTCATTCCGATCGATACCCTAACACAACAAACAATATTCCAGTCCAGAACAGCAATCAATGCTTCGATCAATTCAAACAATCACAATGTCAATCAATCACTCGTATAAATTATCGTTAAAACGTGATTTCGTAAAAACGGTTTTTGACTCGATTCTTTTTGAAACAACGTAAAACACATGGAATCAAGGACCTGGAACTCAGTATCGCACAAATATCCCTAAGCGAGTATAGAACTCACCTCTTGCAATGAAAATCGCACACAACAACGAATCAATGAATCTTGAACCGAAAACCGTAACTCTTGAACTATCCCCGAACACTAAAACTTGAAGTCAGCAACTAAAACCCCCTCCACACTACTCCCATGTATATTGTAGGTTCCGAATGTAGACAGCCCACTATCTGAGATGACATGCAAGGCTTCAATGACTTAATGGAAGTGGGAAAACTCCATGTTTGACTACTTTGAGCTTGAAGGTTCAAAATGGCAAAATGAGAACGAGAAGGATCCAGCTAATGAAATGGGTATCTTTAGAAAGGAAATCGAAAATGGGAGAGAATGGTAGTCAAAGATCAAGTATGCATCAAGGTTTGGATGAGCTCTCTTCTCTCCTTTCCTCCCTCTCTTTCGCAAGTCTCTCCCCCTCTCAAGCTTTCTATTTTTTGATTTTCAGCAATGAGTAAGAATGAGGGGTGTTGGAGTGAGGGTGTTGTTTTGGTCAGCTGGGAGTATTTCTAAAAGTGTGTATTTACTGTTTTGCCCTTTGTTCATGTAACACCCCGGTATATTTATTTGATAAAAACACCCGAGTGCACATCAATAAACATCAAAGATAAAAATTCCTGTTTAGACACTGAATACCACTATAAAATTTTTGCTGAAATACAACGTAACCATCTTATACACAAATAAGACCATACGGTACTCAGACCATAAACTGTCAGCAACTGTGGTAATCAGAGTCATACAAGAAAGCGGAAAGAAAGATAAACAAAACACTAATGCCATAGTGTTGTGATACATGGACAACAGAAGGAAATTAAACTTAAACATAAAACTAAGTCATCAATCTTCACCCGGGGCCACCTACTCGTGCCTCTGAGGTTTCTTCTGTCCCTGTTTATCTGTAAAACAACAACATTTAAACAGTGAGATACAATCTCAGTGAGTTCTACCGAGACCCCTACTAACACTCTCGGTTCAATTATGAATTTTTATATAACGTGACACGGCACCGACTGCGTTACCGCTTCCAAACCCGGTGAACCGCATTACTTAACTTTTAACAGATCACCGACTGCGTTACCGCTTCCAAACCCGGTGAACCTGTTATGACTCAGTACGACACCGACTGCGTTACCGCTTCCAAACCCGGTGAACCGTACAACAAACAAATTTGACATAACACCGACTGCGTAACCGCTTCCAAACCCGGTGAACCCCCTTACCAATAGCATTTTTCCTAATGGCACGGAGCCTAGGGTAAGGGATCATGACTGCTCCGCCTAGTATGTCAACATGGGTCGTCACCCAAACTCGATATAACACATATATATCCACAATCATATGAACATTTAGTTCATTAAGTTTTAATTTACCACATAGGACTCATAGTCCATTTGTTATCAATAAAACGTTTTCACACTCGTATGCTATTTTTCGGTTTTTCGAAACGATTTGGACATCAAAAGTGTTTTATGAAATCCTTTATAACACATCCCAAAAATCATGGCATCATAAGCCTATTTTCATTATATAAGGGTTAGGAAAGGATTAGGGAAGGATTAGGATCGAAACGGAATCATTTTGGGCACTTTGAAAATTTTGGACAGAACTGGGCGCACGGGTCGTGCCCCTGGACGCACGGGTCGTGCGCCCTGTTTGACATTTTTAAATACTGAACCCGAACCAGGCACACGGTTCGTGCACCCTGGACGCACGGATCGTGCCCCTAGGACGCACGGGTCGTGCGCCCTGTCAAGCATTTTTAAAAACTGAAACCGAAGCAGGCGCACGGGTCGTGCCCCTGGGACGCACGGGTCGTGCGCATTTGACAGCATTGCAAAAATAGCCATTTTCATAAAAATCCGCTTTCCGTTTAATCCGAAACTCGCTCCGATCGATTCCTAACTCGAAAACAGAACATACCAGACAATATACAAGTCCAATCGACACCAAACAATCAAGCAATTCAATCAAAAACTCAACGATTACGAATTTCATTAAAACGCGATATATTTCAAAATAACGTTTTCGACTCGAAATCTTTCGAAACTAAGTCACACAATTTATTTCAAAACGGAATAATCCTAAACGTGAGTAAAACTCACCCTTGAAGCGAGAGCCGATATCGAACCGAATTTGCCGAGATGTCGAAATCACCGAATCGAACCCAAACAACACCGAACCGCTCCTAACTTCGTTCCGAGCTTCCAATCACGTTCAATCCGCTCCTAGCTTCGATCCTAAACATAACCCAATCACCAACACAACCTATTAATCCTTGATTTCAACAAATTTCTCCACAAAACCCTCAATTTTCGAAATCAAAAAGGAAGGGGAAAAGTGGAGGGGAACCTTACCAAATTCTTGGGTTATGATGAGGGAGGAAAAATGATGAAGATGTTGAATTTTGGAGGGTTGGGCTTCACCCCTCTTCTTCCTTTCTCTTCTTCTTTCCTCTTCTTCTTTCTCTTTTCCTTCTCTTCTTTTCCTTCTCTTTTCTCTTCTTTCCTTTCTCTGTTTCCCTTCTCTCTCTCGTGGACCCTTCTTTCTTTTCTTTAAACACATACACACACACACACACACACACACACACACACACATATTTAATTAATAAATACGTGGTAGCGTGGTCCAATTACCGTATTGATCTAATTCCCTTATTTCGATTTCGAAACTTCCTTGGTCCGTATTATTCGGTCAACGATCCTGAGGCAGCCAATAATTAATTTTAGCACTCAATAATTTTACCAATTAAGTACCAAATTAATGTAATTGGGTTAACATCCAAATAATTCGATTAATTATTTTGAGGATGTTACATTCTCCCCAACTTGAATGAATTTTGTCCTCAAAATTAAACACAACGTACCTTAAGAAAACAAATACGGATACTGAGTCCGCATATCGTCCTCCAACTCCCAAGTAGCTTCCTCGACGGAAAAACCATCCCAAACCACCTTGACAATGGGAATTGACTTCGTCCGTAGCGTTCTCTCGCCACGTTCCATGATGTAATTTTGGTGAGGTTGGAAAGACAAGTCCGGTCGAAGGTCAATCGTTTCAAAATCTAACGGTTGACTTGGATCGGGAATGTACTTCCGCAACTGAGACACATGAAACACATCATGAAGGTTTGACAATGGCGGAGGTAAAGCAATACGGTATGCAAGAGGCCCAACTCGCTCGATAATCTGGAATGGCCCAATATACCGAGGACTGAGTTTCTTCACCCGTAAGGCCCTACCTGTGCCAATTGTTGGTGACAATTTCAAAAACACATGATCACCCGATTCAAACTCTAACGGCCTTCTCCTTTTGTCGGCATAACTCTTTTGCCTACTCTGAGCAGCTTTCATTCTTTCCCTGATCTGGCGGATCTTTTCAGTAGTGTCATGAACCATCTCGGGCCCTAACAATCGGTTCTCACCTACTTCCCACCAACACAATGGAGTTCTACATTTCCTACCATACAAGGCTTCATAAGGTGCCATTCCGATACTGGAATGATAACTGTTGTTGTAAGAGAATTCCACCAACGGAAGATGATCCTCCCATTTCTTCCCATTATCAAGTACTGAAGCCCTAAGCATATCCTCTAATGTTTGGATAGTTCTCTCGGTCTGCCCATCTGTCTGCGGGTGATAAGCGGTACTAAGAAGTACTTTAGTCCCCAATGCTTCATTCAGAGCTTTCCAAAATCGAGAAGTGAATTTCGGATCTCGATCCGACACTATACTGGTAGGAACCCCATGTAACCTTACTATGTTCTTTAAATACACCTCAGCTAGCTTGGATACTTTACTGCTAGAACGAACTGGAATAAAATGAGCTGATTTGGTTAACCGATCTACAACTACCCAAATGGAGTCGTTACCGGCTTGAGACCTTGGCAACGCCATTACAAAATCCATGGAAATGTCTTCCCATTTCCACACTGGCACGTCTAGTGGCCGTAGCAGACCAGCAGGCTTCTGATGTTCAATCTTAACTCTTTGGCAAGTTAAGCATTTTGATACAAATTCCGCAATCTCTAACTTCATTCCTTGCCACCAATACATCTGCTTTAAGTCTCTATACATCTTGGTGGATCCAGGATGTACCGAATATAAACTTCGGTGTGCTACCTCTAGCACTTGCCTTTTAATGCTCTCATCGTCGGGCACACAGATCCTACCGTTGAAACAAATAACCCCATCACTATCCTCGGTAAAATCTGGCGACACTTTCTGTGATTGTAGTTTCACATCAACTCCCTGTGCTAAGCGAATAGAATCCCTTATGGAACTAGAGATTCTCATGTGGCTCAACACCAACCGGTTCCTTTTTGGCTTTGAATCCAAATTTAAGTCCCGGAAAGACTCAAACAACTCCATTTCATGCATCATTAACCCTGCTATATGAATGGATTTCCTACTTAGTGCATCGGCTACAACATTAGCTTTTCCCGGATGATACTTCAATTCGAAGTCATAATCCTTCAGAAATTCCACCCATCTTCTCTGCCTGTTATTCAACTCCTTCTGGTCAAACAAATATTTCAAGCTTTTATGATCACTAAAGACTTCGAAACGAGACCCATACAGGTAATGTCTCCAAATCTTCAGTGCGTACACAATAGCTGCCAACTCCAGATCATGAGTCGGATAATTCTCTTCATGAGTCTTCAACTGTCTGGAGGCATAAGCTACAACTTGTTGGTTCTGCATGAGAACACATCCCAAACCCTTCCCAGAAGCATCGCTGAAAATCTGAAAATCCAGAGACGGATCTGGAAGAATTAGGATTGGAGCAGAAGTCAACCTAACCTTCAACTCTTGAAAACATTCCTCACAATCGGTATCCCATATAAACGGTTGGGCCTTACGAGTTAACCGAGTAAGCGGAAGAACCAATTGTGAAAAACCTTGAATAAACCTTCTATAGTAACCAGCTAGACCCAAGAAACTTCTTATTTCTGTAACAGATGTTGGTCGCTCCCAATTCAACACCGCTTCCACCTTACTGGGATCCACCGCAACTCCCGATTGGGAAATCACGTGTCCCAAAAATTTCACTTCCGGCATCCAGAAGTCACACTTCGACGGCTTGGCATACAATTTCTTTTCTCGGAGTACGTTCACAACAATGCGGAGATGTTGAACATGGTCTTCAATGGTCTTAGAGTACACCAAAATATCATCAATAAAAACTACCACAAACTGATCGAGATAAGTATGGAATACTCGGTTCATGTAATCCAGGAATACCGCTGGAGCATTAGTCAAACCGAAGGGCATTACTATGAACTCGTAATGTCCATACCTCGTACCGAAAGCTGTCTTCGGAATATCTAAGGCTCGTACCTTTATTTGATGATAGCCCGATCTCAGATCAATTTTTGAAAATACCACAGCACCTCGAAGTTGGTCAAGCAAATCGTCTATCCTTGGCAAGGGATATTTATTCTTGATCGTCACTTTATTCAGTTGTCGATAATCTATGCACAACCTCATGCTACCATCCTTCTTTTTGACTAACCACACCGGAGCACCCCATGGAGAAGTGCTCGGCCGAATGAACCTCTTAGAGATCAACTCTTCAAGTTGAGACTTCAATTCCTTTAATTCTAATGGAGACATCCTATAAGGAGCAATAGATATTGATCCTGTACCAGGAATCAATTCTATTGAGAATTCTACCTCTCGGTCAGGAGGTAAGGATGAAACCTCTTCTGGAAAGACATCTAGAAATTCATTTACCACTTGCACAGATGACAAATCTAAACCCGTTTCAGTAGATGCAGACAACATAATAAGAATAGCTTCCGCACCTTGGAATAATGACTGGCTTGCTTCCGTGTAAGAGATCATCACTTCAGAATCTGCCTGTGTCAAGCCTACGGATTCGGAGGCGAAGCTAATGGTTCGATCGGCACAGTTGATCATCACATGATTTTCAGCCATCCAATTCATACCCAGAACAATGTCCATGCTTCTCATAGGCAAGCAAATAAATCTCACAACAAACTGTCTTTCGCCTATGACAAGTAGGCAATTTTCACATAACGCTTGGGTCTGGACACGACCCTTGGCAGCAGTTAAAATAGTTATCGGTTCGGATAGCTCAGACAATGCTAGTCCCAACCGATCCACACATGCTTGCGAGATAAAACAGTGAGTTGCACCAGAATCATATAAAATATTGACTGAGTTATTAAAAAGAGATCCCTTACCCCTCAGAAGATTATCAGTAGGTGTGATGGTCCGAGCATCTAGA
This sequence comes from Astragalus membranaceus, assembly GCA_039519185.1. Classification (NCBI taxonomy): domain Eukaryota; kingdom Viridiplantae; phylum Streptophyta; class Magnoliopsida; order Fabales; family Fabaceae; genus Astragalus; species Astragalus membranaceus. Next base: position 31,087,958 of record CM076847.1, read on the forward strand.
GTGTTGATCCGTCCCTGACTAGGTGCGTTTGGTGCTCTTTGGATGTTCTTCTTTGCTGGGCACTCATTTGCATAGTGGCCCTCCTCATTACAATGATAGCATCTAGTAGATCTTAGTTGACACTCACCACGGTGATACCTTCCGCACTTAGGACAACTTTTAAACCTCGTTTGGTCAGCTGTTTGCACCTGCTTTCCCTTATAATTGTTTCCCTTGAATTGTCTGCTTGGAGTAGAAGACTCAGCAACCTTCTTCTTACCCTTCCAATAGTCTTTCTTTTCAGCATACATTTTCCTCAGATCCTCCTCAGCAACATATGCTTGTTGCACTAAGGCAGGATAATTAACCAGAGTGTAAGAACTGAGTCCTTGGCTCACATCAGCTCGGAGACCTTCTTTGAACATTTGCATCTTCCACATATCATTTGGGGCATACCTCCCCAACTCGTAGAACTGGGACAGTCTTTCAAATTTCGCAGCATATTCCCCAACTGACAACTCACCTTGCTTAAGATTCACAAACTCTGCTTGTTTACTCAGCTTCTTCACCGAAGGGAAATATTGCTTCAGAAATAATTCCTTGAAGTTGTCCCAAGTGAGGGGAGTTCCTTGGAGTTCCATCATTTGTCTTGCATTACACCACCTGGTGTGGGCATCTTCATCAAGCACATTTGCCGCACATATTACTTTCTCTTCTTCCCCGCATTGCAAGGTTTGAAAAATTTTCTCCATGGAATCAATCCAATAAATAAGCAGTCATTGGATCCGGTCCACCCTTGTAAGTCGGGGGCTTCATCTTTTGAAATTGGAAATATGTCCGGTTAGGATCTTCTTGATGAGGTTGGAAATTGGGCTGTTGCAGACCCATTTGGTCATGCTGCATTTGCAACATATCCTGCATCATCTTTTGTTGATTCTCAATGATATTCTGCATCCACTCAAAGTTCGGATCAACAGGAGGAGGAACGCCTCTACCTCTTCTGGCCATGATTCTGCGAAATATGCGCAAAGTATTAAGTTGATCAAGCTCAATGTCTAATAGCATACTAAGAAAATCACGACTGGAGAAAGCAAAGACCCTAAAAGCTAAGTCCGACTAGGTCGAACCGCTCTGATACCAACTGTAACACCCCGGTATATTTATTTGATAAAAACACCCGAGTGCACATCAATAAACATCAGAGATAAAAATTCCTGTTTAGACACTGAATACCACTATAAATTTTTTGCTGAAATACAACGTAACCATCTTATACACAAATAAGACCATACGGTACTCAGACCATAAACTGTCAGCAACTGTGGTAATCAGAGTCATACAAGAAAGCGGAAAGAAAGATAAACAAAACACTAATGCCATAGTGTTGTGATACATGGACAACAGAAGGAAATTAAACTTAAACATAAAACTAAGTCATCATCCTTCACCCGGGGCCACCTACTCGTGCCTCTGAGGTTTCTTCTGTCCCTGTTTATCTGTAAAACAACAACATTTAAACAGTGAGATACAATCTCAGTGAGTTCTACCGAGACCCCTACTAACACTCTCGGTTCAATTATGAATTTTTATATAACGTGACACGGCACCGACTGCGTTACCGCTTCCAAACCCGGTGAACCGCACTACTTAACTTTTAACAGATCACCGACTGCGTTACCGCTTCCAAACCCGGTGAACCTGTTATGACTCAGTACGACACCGACTGCGTTACCGCTTCCAAACCCGGTGAACCGTACAACAAACAAATTTGACATAACACCGACTGCGTAACCGCTTCCAAACCCGGTGAACCCCCTTACCAATAGCATTTTTCCTAATGGCACGGAGCCTAGGGTAAGGGATCATGACTGCCCCGCCTAGTATGTCAACATGGGTCGTCACCGAAACTCGATATAACACATATATATCCACAATCATATGAACATTTAGTTCATTAAGTTTTAATTTACCACATAGGACTCATAGTCCATTTGTTATCAATAAAACGTATTCACACACGTATGCTATTATTCGGTTTTTCGAAACGATTTGGACATCAAAAGTGTTTTATGAAATCCTTTATAACACATCCCAAAAATCATGGCATCATAAGCCTATTTTCATTATATAAGGGTTAGGAAAGGATTAGGGAAGGATTAGGATCGAAACGGAATCATTTTGGGCACTTTGAAAATTTTGGACAGAACTGGGCGCACGGGTCGTGCCCCTGGACGCACGGGTCGTGCGCCCTGTTTGACATTTTTAAATACTGAACCCGAACCAGGCACACGGTTCGTGCACCCTGGACGCACGGATCGTGCGCATGCGCACGGATCGTGCGCATGCGCACGGATCGTGCCCCTAGGACGCACGGGTCGTGCGCCCTGTCAAGCATTTTTAAAAACTGAAACCGAACCAGGCGCACGGGTCGTGCCCCTGGGACGCACGGCTCGTGCGCATTTGACAGCATTGCAAAAATAGCCATTTTCATGAAAATCCGCTTTCCGTTTAATCCGAAACTCGCTCCGATCGATTCCTAACTCGAAAACAGATCATACCAGACAATATACAAGTCCAATCGACACCAAACAATCAAGCAATTCAATCAAAAACTCAACGATTACGAATTTCATTAAAACGCGATATATTTCAAAATAACGTTTTCGACTCGAAATCTTTCGAAACTAAGTCACACAATTTATTTCAAAACGGAATAAGCCTAAACGTGAGTAAAACTCACCCTTGAAGCGAGAGCCGATATCGAACCGAATTTGCCGAGATGTCGAAATCACCGAATCGAACCCAAACAACACCGAACCGCTCCTAACTTCGTTCCGAGCTTCCAATCGCGTTCAATCCGCTCCTAGCTTCGATCCTAAACATAACCCAATCACCAACACAACCTATTAATCCTTGATTTCAACAAGTTTCTCCACAAAACCCTCAATTTTCGAAATCAAAAAGGAAGGGGAAAAGTGGAGGGGAACCTTACCAAATTCTTGGGTTATGATGAGGGAGGAAAAATGATGAAGATGTTGAATTTTGGAGGGTTGGGCTTCACCCCTCTTCTTCCTTTCTCTTCTTCTTTCCTCTTCTTCTTTCTCTTTTCCTTCTCTTCTTTTCCTTCTCTTTTCTCTTCTTTCCTTTCTCTGTTTCCCTTCTCTCTCTCGTGGACCCTTGTTTCTTTTCTTTAAACACACACACACACACACACACATATTTAATTAATAAATACGTGGTAGCGTGGTCCAATTACCGTATTGATCTAATTCCCTTATTTCGATTTCGAAACTTCCTTGGTCCGTATTATTCGGTCAACGATCCTGAGGCAGCCAATAATTAATTTTAGCACTCAATAATTTTACCAATTAAGTACCAAATTAATGTAATTGGGTTAACATCCAAATAATTCGATTAATTATTTTGAGGATGTTACAGTTCACTTCATCACTTTAGCTTAATTCTAATCATCCACTAATTCAATATTTTTCCCCTCTAAAATCCTGGTTATGGTTTCATGGAAGTAAAGTGGTTGCTTAATGACTCAGCTATGTGTTGTATAGAGGAAAAGACCAAAATACCCTTAGTTCCCATTTCTACTTAAAACCAATTTAAATCAAACAATTACTCATCAAAGTAGACACTCATATCATTGGCAATTATTCAACTATGACATGCCATTATTTATGCCTAATCTTTTAAATTAGTTAATTAATTAAACATAACCTCTTGCTAATTTCCATAATGAAATTAGCTATATATATATATATATATATATCGGTCGGCCCGGTTGGAAACACAAACAATTTTGACAAGTGGTTAAGTTATCTGATCCATTGTGGAACTAAGGTGTTTTCTTGAGTGAACTTAAGAACAGGACATAATCACTCCATTGTGGATCCATTGTGGATCTAATGGGAAAGAGACTTGCAAGGCTATATCTTTGAGGAGTGGGAAGGATTTGGCAGGGCCATCACTTGATATAGCTGGTGGTACAAAAAGAACTGAAAAATAAAAAAATGAAAAAAAGAATGCAACTAATGCTGTCACAGTTGATGCAGCAGCATCTGATGCTGCACCAGTACCATCACCTAAGCTTGATCAAACTGTGCCACCTCCACCCTTTCCTCTGTTACCAAGTGGCTTCAGTCTCAAGAGGGGGTTGAATTGAGATTTCAAAAATTAAGTCCCCTTTAACAACTTGATTGATTTTTCGCGCAGGTTTATGGAACGAATTAACGAGAAACGAAAACTGAAAATAAAGCAGTAAAGAACAAAGAGATTTTTCTACTGATTCAGTCACCTCCTAGTGACCTACGTCCAATCCTCACACCCTTGTGAGATTTTCCACTAACACAACAAAGTTTACAGGTGCTTTGGAAACCTTTACAGACTCGGACAATCTTCTCCTAGGATACCCCACCTATGAAGAGCCCTCAAATCTACCACAACAACAACAACAATAGATACCCCACCCTTGTTACAAACAATAACCCTAGAGAGATACCCCACTCCCTAGTACCAACAGCAACCCTAGAGAGATACCCTACTCCCTAGTACTGTGAATAACGTAAAACAAATTACAAATTGAAAAACCAAAATACCTCTTATGAAGGCAGATTACACAACTTGAAGATCACCAACCCAACTCTAACCCTTGAGAGAAATCAGCTCTGACAGATGAAAAATATGTGAAGAACGAAAGTGTGTGTGTTGGGGTTTTTGAGTTTTGCGTTTCAGCGTAAGCGTAAGAATGGGTTGTATTTTTTTGAGAAACACTAAGTCTCTATTTATAGACTTAGGAGAAATATGACCGTTAAATGATTTTAGGAATCAATTCATTACTTGAAAAGCCTAGGATGGTAAATTGATTTATGACTTAAAAGTACGAGTAGTGTGATCGATTGACTACTTTCAAAGCGTAAGTATGAATCGATTAATAGATTGAAAATATAACCGTTGAGGCTTTTAGAAAGAAGAAAACCTTTTTAAGGCTTAGGTGCATGAGGTGATGAATCGATTCTCGGCTTAAAATAGTATAAATGATGAATCGATTCATTGCTTGATCTAAGTGAGACGCAAATCGATTTATAGCTTTGGAAACAGGAAGGAAATCGATTTTGCGCTTTAAAAATAGAGTAGGAAATCGATTTTGGTCTTATGAGAAATAATAGGAATCGATTCTAGGCTTTTGAAATAGTATGGGAATCGATTCTTGTCTTTAGGAAATGAGTTGGAAATCGATTTATGTCTGTTGAGGAGAGTTGGAAATCGATTCTTGGCTTTATGGAAGAAAGCATGAATCGATTTCTCACTTTCATAAAATAGTTTTTATGTTACGTGCCTTACCTATGTGCATGCATGCATTTTGAAAACTGTGAAGGCTATGAAACTGTGAGATGAGCTGACACTCAGAAGCGGCTTACAAAATATCCTAAGACACGACCCAAACCCTAGAGACTACCCTTACTTATTGTGTCTTGTTTGCCTTGGATTTCTGTTTTGCCATTTTCCGCTTTGAACACATCATCAAAACCTAACCTGCTTGTCATTTTGACTTCGAACGCATCATCATCAAAACCTAACCTGCAAAAGCAATATAACCACATTCTCCCCTTTTTTGATGATGACAAAACTTTACTCATCTTTGGGTGGGAGGTTAGTTCATCAAACAAAATAATGCATGATATGCGACAGGACTCTCCCTCACTTGATGCTCCCCCTATCTCAATGATTAGATGCAAAATGACAATTCAATATCAATCCTATATATATTTCTCCCCCTTTTGTCATGATCAAAAGGGTGACTGTGAGACATAGCTTGCGAATCGAACAACAAAGCTATTTGACAAGGTAATTGAACCATTCCAGATTTATAAAAATAAACAATCATCAAAACCAAAAAAAAAACATATTCGATACCATAGAGAAAATGTTACATTAAAAGTTCAACGTGACACAAAAAAATAACAGAGCTCGCAATCGACTATGACAGGAGCAAAATAGATTTCAAGGAACAAAATAGCACTTTCGACGCTTAGAAATAGATTCTTGAGCACGAAAAAATTTACAATTTCACTTAAATTCACATTTCTTATAAAATCACTTGAGAAACATTTATTCAAAACTCATTAAAATGAACGACGAACCAAGTTTTCTTTTGCAAAGGTTTTGTGAAAATATCAACTAGCTGTTCATGACGACTCAACTAACTCAATCACACTATCGCCTTTCTAAGCATGAACTCTAAAAATAATGGTATCTAATCTCATTATACTCTGTCCTATAATTTTAAACAGGGTACTTGACGTGTTTGCTATTTAATCTGACTATGATCTATGTGAATGAGATTTTGTTTACTCTGTTTCCTATTATTCTAACATGCCTTACAAATATCGTTCTAAATGATGCATGAACCAAGATTAAAGATTACCCTATTTCAATGATCACATAATTTACTAAAACTTAATAAACTATTCTTAAGTTCTTCTACATTAAGCAAATTTTCAATAGAGGTGAATAAATCTTTACCAATCTAACCTTCACCGGTGATTCTTCCTCTATTGTTGTCATCACAAGTCACATGACCGCTTTTTCCGGGGGTGAGTGTTAAGAACTTTGTTGCGTCTCCGGTCATGCGCTTTGAGTCTTTGCTGTCAAGGTATCAATCTGCCCCCATACCTTGAAGCATATACCTGCAATGAGATCAAGTTGAAAATTTTAGTACCCAAATTTCTTTGGGTCCTTGTGGGTTAGTACTTGGTATAGTCCCTTTGGGAACCCATACCTTTTTCACAACTTGTCTTCCTCTAGCCATGCAAACAGATACAGTATCTCCTAGTTTGGCACAGTAATAACATCTAAGATATGGACTAGTAGTGAACTTAGGCCTATATTGCAAATTTCTTTTCATGGAAGTGTTTCTTTGTGGCCTAGGATGCACATGTTGTTTGTTTTGTACGCACATTTTCCTAATGTCCATTCAAGCTCATGGATTTTCTTTTCATGTTCTGTACACTTATCACATACATAATTTGCCTTAAAATAAACAAGATTATCATTTTCTTTTCTAAGCTCTAATTTTTCCTTAGTTAAAGCATTAACTTCATTTTGAAGATGAGCAATAGTTTTCTTAGATTTACTTAATGCCTTAGCTAATTTTACCGAGTCATTATGCAATTCAAGAAATGCTTCATGTAATTCATCATATGCATTTTGTGAACTTTCAGAGTTAGAATATACCTCAGATTCATTTTCACTGTCGTGGTCGGCCATGAGAGCAACTTGAGGTTTTTCACTTTTTGAATCATCTGATGAATTCACGTCATTGTCTTCCCATGCTATGTAGGATTTTTAACCATTGTTTCCTTTGGATCCCTTTGTAAGTTCGGGCACTTCATCGTCATTTGTCCGGATTTTCCACATTCGTAGCAGGTTGATGGACTTGACAAGTTTTCTTTGCTTGAGACTCCTTTGGATGAAGAATTCTTTTTGGGTGAAATTTTCCTTTTCATGAACTTTTTGAATTTTCTAACCATTTGATCCATATTCTCATCATCTTCATCATCCTTACTTTCCGAATCATCACTATCATCAGGTGGATTTGAACTAGAAGCCTTGAGAGCTAAATTTTTGTTTTTCTTATCTTTTCCTTCATGCTCTGCTAGACAAGTTATCTCTAACTCGTGCTCTAGTAGTTTTCCAAATAGGGTGGCAAGAGTCATCGTAGCTAAATTTCTTGATTCACTAATCGCAGTTACCTTTGGTTGCCATTCTCTGTTTAGGCATCTCAACACTTTGTTGATCAAGTCTTCGGGAGGAAACTATTTTCCTAATGAGCCCAATTTGTTCACTATGTAAGTGAACCTCTTTTGCATTTCTTGTATCGATTCTCCTTGATGCATTCTGAATAATTTATATTCCCGGATGAGAGTATTTGTTCTTGCTCTTTTTACCTCACTGGTACCTTCATGAGTGACTTGAAGGTTGTCCCACATTTCTTGAGCAGTTTTACAATTTGACACTCTAAAAAATTCACCGGGACTAAGCGCGGAAGTGATAATATTCTTGGCACGGAAATTTTGTTGAACTTTCCTTTTATCGTTATCCGTCCATTCATTTCTTTCTTTGACAGTGAGAATACCATTTACCATGTGCGTGGGTACAAAAGGTCCATTTTCCACAGCATCCCATATATCTATATCTACCCCTTCTATGAATATTCTCATTCTTTCTTTCCAATATGCATAGTCTTCCATGTTGAATCCCGGAGGACGGGTAAGAGACGCACCCTCTTGCGTGGACCAACCTGAAGCCATTTCTCTTGAAGCTGCTAGGCCCTTTATACAAGAGTATAGCTTTGATACCACTTGTTACCAAGTGGCTTCAGTCTCAAGAGGAGGGGTGAATTGAGATTTTAAAAATTAAGTCCCCTTTAACGACTTGATTGATTTTTCGCACAGGTTTATGGAACGAATTAACGAGAAACAAAAACTGAAAATAAAGCAGTAAAGAACACAGTGATTTTTATACTGGTTGGGTCACCTCCTAGTGACCTACGTCCAGTCCTCACACCCTTGTGAGATTTTCCACTAACACAACAAAGCTTACAGGTGCTTTGGAAACCTTTACAGACTCAGGCACTCTTCTTCTACGATACCCCACCTATGAAGAGCCCTCAAATCTACCACAACAGCAACTACAACAACAATAGATACCCCAACCTTGTTACAACCAATAACCCTAGAGAGATACCCCACTCCCTAGTACCAACAGAAACACTAGAGAGATACCCCACTCCCTAGTACAGTGAATAACGTAAAACAAATTACAAATTGAAAAACCAAAATACCTCTTATGAAGGCAGATTACACAACTTGAAGATCACCAACCCAACTCTAACCCTTGAGAGAAATCAGCCCTACCAGATGAAAAATATGTGAAGAAGGAAAGTGTGTGCTAGGGTTTTTGAGTTTTGCGTTTCAGCGTAAGCGTAAGAATGGGTTGTATTTTTCTGACAAACACTAAGTCCCTATTTATAGACTTAGGATAGATATGACCGTTGAATGATTTTAGGAATCGATTCATTACTTGAAAAGCCTAGGATGGTAAATCAATTTATGACTTAAAAGTAGGAGTAGTGTGATCGATTGATTGCTTTCAAAGAGTAAGTATGAATCGATTAATAGCTTGAAAATATGAACGTTGAGGCTTTTTGAAAGAAGAAAATCGATTTAAGGCTTAGGTGCATGAGGTGATGAATCGATTCTTGGCTTAAAATAGTATAGTTGATTAATCGATTCATTGCTTGATTCAAGTGAGACGCAAATCGATTTATAGCTTTGGAAACAGGAAGGAAATCAATTTTGCACTTTAATAATAGAGTAGGAAATCAATTTTGGTCTTATGAGAAATAATAGGAATCGATTCTTGGCTTTTGAAATAGTATGGGAATCGATTCTTGTCTTTAGGAAATGAGTTGGAAATCAATTTCTATCTTTTGAGGAGATTTGGAAATCGATTCTTTCTTTTATGGAAGAAAGCATGAATCGATTTCTCACTTTCATAAAATAGTTTTTATGTTACGTGCCTTAGCTATGTGCATGCATGCATTTTGAAAACTGTGAAGGCTATGAAACTGTGAGATGAGCTGACGCTCCGAAGCGGCTTACAAAATATCCTAAGACACGACCCAAACCCTAGAGACTACCCTTACTTCTTGAGTCTTGTTTGCCTTGGATTTCCGCTTTTCCATTTTCTGCTTTGAACACATCATCAAAACCTAACCTGCTTGTCATTTTGACTTCGAACGCATCATCATCAAAACCTACACTGCAAAAGCAATATAACCACATTCTCCCCCTTTTTGATGATGACAAAACTTTACTCATCTTTGGGTGGGAGGTTAGTTCATCAAACAAAATAATGCATGATATCCAACAGGACTCCCCCTCACTTGATTCTTCCCCTATCTCAATGATTAGATGCAAAATGACAATTCTATGTCAATCCTATATATATTTCTCCCCCTTTTTGTCATGATCAAAAGGGTGACTGTGAGACATAGTTTGCGAATCGAACAACACAGCTATTTGACAAGTTAAATGAACCATTCTAGATTTATAAAAATACAAAATCATCAAAACCCAAAAAACATATTCGATACAATAGAGAAAATGTTACATTAAAAGTTCAATGTGACACAAAAAAATAACAGAGCTCGCAATCGACTGTGACAGGAGCAAAATAGATTTCAAGGAAAAAAATAGCACTTTAGAGGCTTAGAAATCGATTCTTGAGCACGAAAAAATTTACAATTTAACTTAAATTCACATTTCTTATAAAATCACTTGAGAAACTTTTATTCAAAACTCATTAAAACGAACGACGAACCAAGTTTTCTTTTGCAAAGGCTTTGTGAAAATATCAACTAATTGTTCATGACGACTCAACTAACTCAATCACACTATCGCCTTTCTAAGCATGAACTCTAAAAATAATGGTATCTAATCTCTGTATACTCAGTCCTAGAATGTTAAACAGGGTACTTGACGTGTTTGCTATTTAATCTGACTATGATCTATGTGAATGAGATGTTGTTTACTCTGTTTACTATTATTCTAACATGCCTTACAAATATCGTTCTAAATGATGCATGAACCAAGATTAAAGATTACCCTATTTCAATGATCAAATAATTTACTAAAACTTAATAAACTATTCTTAAGTTCTTCTACATTAAGCACATTTTCAATAGAGCTGAATAAATCTTTACCAATCTAACCTTCACCGGTGATTCTTCCTCTATTATTGTCATCACAAGTCACATGACCGCTTTTTCCGGGGGTGAGTGTTAAGAACTCTGTTGCGTCTCCAGTCATGCGCTTTGAGTCTTTGCTGTCAAGGTATCAATCTGCCCCCATACCTTGAAGCATACCTACAACGAGATCAAGTTGAAAATCTTGGTACCCAAATTTCTTTGGGTCCTTGTGGGTTAGTACTTGGTATAGTCCCTTTGGGAACCCATACCTTTTTCACAACTTGTCTTCCTCTAGCCATGCAAACAGATGCAGTATGTCCTAGTTTGGCATAGTAATAACATCTAATATATGGACTAGTAGTGAACTTAGGCATATAATGCAAATTTCTTTTCATGGAAGTGTTTCTTTGTGGCCTAGGATGCACATGTTGTTTGTTTTGTACGCACATTTTTCCTAATGTCCATTCAAGCTCATGGATTTTCTTTTCATGTTCTGTACACTTATCACATACATAATTTGCCTTAAAATAAACAAGATTATCATTTTCTTTTCTAAGCTCTAATTTTTCCTTAGTTAAAGCATTAACTTCATTTTAAAGATGAGCAATAGTTTTCTTAGATTTACTTAATGCCTTAGCTAATCTTACAGAATCATTATGCACTTCAAGAAATGCTTCATGTAATTCATCATATGCATTGTGTGAAGTTTCAAAGTTAGAAAATACCCCAGTTTCATTTTCACTGTCGTGGTCGGCCATGAGAGCAACTTGAGATTTTTCACTTTCTGAATCATCTGAGGAATTCATGTCATTGTCTTCCCATGCTATGTAGGCTTTTCTACTATAGTTTCCTTTGGATCCCTTTTTCTTAAACTTTGACAATTTTCTTTGTAAGTTCGGGCACTTCATCGTCATGTGTCCGGATTTTCCACATTCGTAGCAGGTTGATGGACTTGACAAGTTTTCTTAGCTTGAGACTCCTTTGGATGAAGAATTCTTTTGGGGTGAACATTTCCTTTTCATGAACTTTTTGAATTTTCTAACCATTTGATCCATATTCTCATCATCTTCATCATCCTTACTTTCCGAATCATCACTATCATCTGGTGGATTTGAACTAGAAGCCTTGAGAGCTAAATTTTTCTTTTTCTTGTCTCTTCCTTCATGCTCTCTGCTAGACGAGTGAGCTCTAACTCGTGCTTTAGTAGTTTTCCAAACAGGGTGGCAAGAGTCATCGTAGCTAAATTTCTTGATTCATTAATCGCAATTACCTTTGGTTGCCATTCTCTGTTTAGGCATTTCAACACTTTGTTGATCAAGTCTTCGGGAGGAAACGATTTTCCTAATGAGCCCAATTGTTCACTATGTGAGTGAACCTATTTTGCATTTCTTGTATCGATTCTCCTTGATTGATTCGGAATAATTCATATTCCCGGATGAGAGTATTTGTTCTTGCTCTTTTTACCTCACTGGTACCTTCATGAGTGACTTGAAGGTTGTCCCACATTTCTTGAGCAGTTTTACAATTTGACACTCTAACGTATTTACAATTTACAACTTTCAACGTATTTATAATCTCATAGCAAATTATAACAAATACAGTACCATCAGTGCGTATGCACAGGTAAAATACTAGTGCTTATTAAAGTTGATAAATTTGTTTTTCCTGCAGATTTGGTCATTCTTGATTTTGATGCAGATAAGGAGGTGCCTATCATTCTGGGAAGACCATTCTTAGCTACAGGGAAGACTCTTATTGATTTGTAGAATGGTGAATTGACCATGAGGATCAATGACCAAGAGATAAAATTTATTGTTATAAATGCTTTCATGTTTCCTGACCAAGGGACTGTGGAGTGTTCATATGTGGTTTCTCTTGACTCTATGGTACAGAACCACTTCCACAAACAAAGTGACCATTTGGTCAAAGCTCTTGCAGAATCTGAGAAAGAAGAGCTTGTGGAAGAAGGTGTGTTAAATGAGGAAGTTTCCGTCAAAAAAATTTGGGCAAGAAAATATGAGTTTTTGGAAATGGAAGATTCAAGCCTCAAGAAGAACATTCCATCAATTGAAAAGTCTCCCTCACTTGAACTTAAAGAGATGTCCAAGCATTTGAAATATGCCTACTTAGGGGAAAATGATACATTGCATGTGATCATTGCTTCTAGCCTCTCCAAAAGTCAAGAGAATAATCTCATTACTACCCTAAAGAGGCATAAGAAGGCTATTGGGTGGCAAATGTCTGACATAAATGGGATTAGTCCTACCATTTGCATGTACAGAATCATTTTGGATGAAAATTCAAATAATAGTATTGAAGGGTAAAGGAGGCTGAATTCCTTTATGAATGAGGTTGTCAAGAAGGAAATAATCAAGTGGCATTGTGCATCCCATCTCAGATAGTGCATGAGTAAGCCCTCTGCAATGTGTTCCTAAAAAGCGATGGGTAATAGTGGTAGCTAATGAGAAGAATGAGATAATTCTTATAAAAACAGTCACAGGTTGGAGAATTTGTATGGACTATAGAAAACTCAACAAGGCTACAAAGAAGGATCACTTTCACTTACCTTTCATTGACCAAATGTTAGACAGATTGGCTGATAAAGAGTTTTATTGTTTCTTGGATGGCTACTCTGGTTACAATCAAATAGCCATTGTGCCTGAAGATCAACAGAAAACTACTTTTACATGCTCTTATGGTACCTTTGCCTTTAGGAGGATGCCATTTAGGCTATGTAATGCACCAACCACATTTCAAAAATGTATGATGTCAATTTTCTGAATTCATTGAGAAGTCCATGGAAGTGTTTATGGATGATTTCCCAGTCTTTGGGGAATCATTTCAATTATGTCTCAGTAGCTTGGAGGAAATCTTGGATAGATGTGAGGAGACTAATCTAGTACTAAATTGGGAAAATTGCCATTTCATGGTACAAGAAGGGATTGTCTTAGGTCACAGAATTTCAAAGATAGCTGACAGAACCAAAGTTGAAGTGATTGAGAAAATGCCTCATCCTACAAATGTGAAAAGTGTAAGAAGCTTCCTGGGTCATGCAGGCTTTTACAGAAGGTTCATTAAGGACTTTTCTAAGATATCAAAGCCCTTGTGTCAATTTCTACAGCATGACACACCTTTTGTCTTTGATGAACCTTGTGTAGAAGCATTCAACAAACTAAAGAAGGCAATGGTTTCAGCACCAGTGATTGTCACCCCAGACTGGAGCAAGCCATTTGAATTGATGTCTGATACTAGTGACTTTTCCATAGGAGCTGTCCTTGGCCAAATGTATGATAAAGCTTTCCACTCTATTTACTATGCTAGTAAAACACTTATTGATGTACAGTTGAACTATACCACCACTGAGAAAGAATTATTTGCTGTCGTTTTTGCATTTGACAAATTTAGATCGTACTTAGTTGGCACAAAAGTAATTGTTTTCACTGATCATTCTGCCATTAAGTACTTGATTGCTAAGAAAGATTCAAAACCTAAGTTAATAAGATGGGTTCTCCTCCTCCAATAATTTTATCTTGAAATTAGAAATAAAAAGGGGGTGGAGAAACAAGTTGCTGACCATTTGTCTAGATTGGAAGGTGAAAGTGCAGGTAATCATAGTGGAGAAATCAAGGAGTGCTTTCCTGATGAACAATCCTCGCAGTTGGTGCTGTAGCACCTGATGCTGCAACACCTTGGTACGAAGACATTGTGAACTTCTTGGTCAGCAAGGTGGTGCCTTGTGATATGTCATCCCAACAGAAGGAACGGTTCTTTCATCTTGTCAAGCAATATTTCTGGGATAAACCTTTTCTGAACAAAAAGTGCCCTGATCAACTATTGAGGAGATGTGTGGCTGATGAAGAACAACACTTAGTGCTACTGCAGGAATGCCATGCAGCACCTTAAAGGGGTCACTTTGAAGGGATGAGAACAGCAGCCAAAGTGTTGCAATATGGCTACTATTGGCCTACTCTATTCAAAGATGCACACGAGATGGTTAAAAGGTGTGACAATTGTCAAACGACAGAGAATATCTAAAGTAAACATGAAATGCCCTTAACCAACATTTTGGAGGTTGAACTCTTTGATGTTTGGTGGATGGATTTCATGGGGCCTTTTCCCCCTTCTTTTGGCAATTTGTACATACTTGTGTCTGTGGACTATGTGTCTAAATGGGTTGAAGTTGTTGCTTTGGGACTCCTAGCTAGGGCCATTATCAGTGATGAAGGATCTCATTTTTGTAACAAGTTAATTGAGAACCTTCCGGCCAAGTATGGAGTAAAGAACAAGATAGCTGCTGCTTACCACCCTAAAACAAGTGGTCAAGCAGAATTGTCTAACAGAGAGATAAAAAGAGTTCTTGAGAAGATGGTAGGACCTACAAGGAAGGATCGGGCCAATCACTTGGATACTGCTCTATGGGCTTACAAAACTGCATTCAAGACTCCATTGGGAATGTCTCCTTACAGAATTGTTTATGGCAAAGCTTTCCAGCTGCCATTGGAGTTTCAACATAAATCATTTTAGGCAATCAAAAAGCTCAATTTTGATTATGAGAAGGCAGGAGTGTAACACCCCTTTTCTACCCGTTAATTGTTTGTAAAAATCAGAGTTTCAAAAATTCTTTCATCGCAAGGAATGTTACACATACTTCTAATAAAACATCGCACTTCAATAAAACAGTTCAACCAATAAGAGTGCAATACGTAACACGCCCCAATGGGGAAAAACTCAAGCATCAGTCATCGTCACCACAACCCTGACATCAATAAAACCAACTACGCGGCGGAAAGTATAAATAAGAGAAAACCATCAAATAACATATAACAATCAAAATAGTCTTAAAACATCGAGTTCGTTTCCCCCCTGAGTGCTACGTATCAGAGCATGACGACCCGACTCAAAATTAGTGAAGATACCTAGGTCTTCACTCGTGATCACCTGCACGTTACCGCATAGGGGTAACATTCAAACAGAAGGGTGAGTTCAATTCAATCCATATAATAAATCACAGGATAAGCAATAAGTCAAGTCACAGCACTAGGGTAATCACATCACAAATCATCAATTACGTCATTACAACAACTCATCACGATGTCATGTGACTATATGAAATGCAACCCACTCGCGGGCATATGCATGAGGTACCTCTTTATCATCGTCGCTTAGATTTTATGGCTCCATCGTCGCTTAGCCTTTATGGCCTCATCGTCGCTGGGTTCATGCACATGGAATACATGAGACACTATGACATGCACCATACACAAACACACAATCACAGTCAACTATGTGACCCTTCACTTACCAATTTGCCCAATAAGAGGCACAGCACCTGTCAGTTAGTAATTACATACAACAACGTCGCTATATTTCATCGTCACTTATTATCATCGTCACTTAGCCTTTATGGCCTCATCGTCGCTTATCCATAGACGTCATCAACAAACAATAGCCACTAAGGGCAAAACAGTCATTTGCACATCATCATCAATAATATTAGCCACTAAGGGCAAAAACGTGATTTAACTAGCCACTAAGGGCATCATCGTCAAAATCAACCATTTTGACACTAAGGCGTTAAAACTGTTGGTTATAGACAAAAAGGATTTTTAAAGAACTCAGCACGGCTTTACAACGTCACCGTAATGACCACCGGGGACAGCCACTTGGGCGCCCGAAAACCACCAGAAAATAATAAGTTTTTGTTTTAAAAATGAGACACACGGATAGTCAACTGAAAAAGCTTCCCAACACTTTTTGAAACGTTTAAAACGGATGCCCGAGTCAAAAGATATAGCGAAAACAGTTTTTATAAAAATTTGGGAACATTCCAGTATTTTGCGCCTCACTCGCGCTCCCAGCGCCACTTAAGCGCAGATGAGGACGCTACAGTGCAGTTTTCGCGCCTCAGTGGCGCCTCGCGCGCAACTGCATCCCGAATTGGCAGCGCCCAACACACACGACACACACACACACTCCCACCGAGACAACTCCAAAATGACGCGTGCAAAAATAAAACCACTCGAGCCAAAATGTTTAAAATTGAATTTGGGCACGTAAATACAAAAGATGGCACGGTAAAATATGCCCAGAATTCGATGTTGCACCCAAAACACCCCATATGCGCACACAAGCAACACCCACCGAGACAACTCCAAAATGACGCGTGCAAAAATAAAACCACTCGAGCCAAAATGTTTAAAATTGAATTTGGGCACGCAAATACAAAAAATGGCACGGTAAAATATGCCCAGAATTTGAAGTTTCACTAAAAGCACCCCATATGCGCACACAACACACATGCAACACACGCGCACAGCACACACTGGCGCCCAGCGCCCAGCAACAGAAATTCAGCAACAATCCCAGCAGCACAAAATCAAACATATGGCGCCCTAGGCGCCCATGCCACAACCAAAAATGGATTTTCAGCCACAATTCATGAAGATCACATATATATCACTAACCAAACATGTAGTTACACACAAATCAAGGACATGAATAGATCTAGGGTAACTCTAACTTACAACCTATCATGAACATCTATTATATAGAAAGATAGAACTCCCCTTACCTTGGATTTGAAGAACGGAAGCCCTAGAGACAGTCACGAACGAAACCACAGCAACAAAATCACGTCCTCCTTCCTCCTTGAGCTTGCGACTTCTTCTCCTCCTTCTCCTCTCCCTACGGCGCTCTCCCTCTCTCTTTTCTCCTCTCTCAATTTCGCAAATGACCACACAAAACCCTAACCCCCAATGACTTAGCCACTTCGCATATTACATTGGATCATGGGCTTGGGCTTTTCACTTAAGCCCAAGTTCATCAAAGTGGCGCCTCCTTTTCCTAATACCACCAACATAAAATTAATATAATTTTTAATTAATTAAATTATATCCAATAAGTTTAAATAAATTCCTAAATACTTAATTAAATAAATTAATTAAATATTTAGGGTGGTACAACTCTCCCCCACTTAGAATATTTCGTCCTCGAAACTTACCTGATCAAACAACTCTGGGTAGGACTCCCGCATCTTACTTTCTAGCTCCCAAGTCATACTCTCACCGGCAGCTCCTAGCCAAACCACTTTCACCAATGCAATCTCTTTGCCTCTAAGCACCTTCACTTCACGATCCTCAATCCGTACGGGCATCGTCTCCACAGTGAGATTGTCCCGCACCTCCACATCATTCACATGGATCACATGAGATAGATCCGAAACATACTTCCGAAGTTGCGACACATGAAACACGTCGTGCAAATTCGAAAGATTTGGCGGTAAAGCCACCCTATAAGCCACATTTCCGATTCTCTCAGAAATCTGATAAGGACCAACAAAGCGAGGAGTGAGCTTCTTAGACTTCAACGCTCGACCAACACCGGTAATAGGAGAAACCCTCAAGAACACATGCTCGCCCTCCTGAAACTCTAAATCTTTCCTCCGCTTGTCATGATAACTCTTTTGACGACTCTGCGAAGCCTTCATCTTTTCACGGATCATCTTGATCTTCTCTGTAGTCTCCCAGACAATCTCCGGTCCCAACACTAGACTCTCCCCCGACTCATACCAACACAACGGCGTTCTACACTTTCGACCATACAATGCTTCAAACGGTGCCATCCCGATACTGGAATGGTAACTGTTGTTATAGGTAAACTCAATCAACGCAAGGTAGGAATCCCATGAACCCCCTTGTTCCAAGACACAAGCCCTCAACAAATCTTCTAACGACTGAATTGTCCTTTCTGACTGACCATCTGTCTGAGGATGATATGCCGAACTCATTTTCAACTTTGAACCCAATTCCTTCTGCAAACCCGTCCAAAACCCAGAAGTGAACCTCAGATCCCTATCTGACACAATACTCTTCGGAACACCGTGCAACTTCACAATTTCTTTGACATAGACCTCTGCCAACCTCGACACCTGATAAGTGACATTAATAGGAATAAAGTGAGCAGACTTTGTTAACCTATCAACGATCACCCAAATAGCGTCATGACCCCTAGTTGTATTCGGCAATCCCGTCACAAAATCCATCGCAATGCTATCCCACTTCCACTCTGGAACTTCCAACGATTGCATCAACCCTGCAGGCTTCTGGTGCTCAACCTTCGACTTTTGACAGGTCAAACAGGCATACACAAACTGTGCCACATCTCTCTTCATACCATACCACCAAAACATCTTTTTCAGATCTTGATACATTTTTGTTGCTCCAGGATGGATACTCAACTTGCTACGGTGACCCTCCTCCAAAATTGCCTTTTTCATCTCTGCATCATCCGGAACACAGATCCTACCCCGGAACCTCAACACACCACGAGAATCCAATTTGAAATCTTCATCTTCAGATTGACGAACCCCATTAATTAAATCTACCAACTTGACATCTGACTTCTGAGCCTCTCTGATGCTGCCCAGGAAGTCATTATCGATCTTTAACATACCCAGCTTGACACTGCGAGGTGTCATTCTACAAACCAAACTTAAATCTCGGAATTCCTCAATCAACTCTAATTCCTTCACCATCATTGCCGACATATGCAAAGACTTCTGGCTTAAAGCGTCAGCAACGACATTAGCTTTGCCGGGATGATAATTCAAACCGAAGTCGTAATCCTTCAAGAGCTCCAACCACCGACGCTGTCTCATATTCAACTCTTTCTGATCGAACAGATACTTCAGACTCTTATGATCACTGAACACCTCAAACCTCGAACCATAAAGATAGTGCCTCCAAATCTTAAGCGCAAATACCACAGCAGCTAATTCCAAATCATGCGTAGGGTAATTTTTCTCATGAACCCGCAACTGCCTCGACGCATATGCAACAACTTTCCCATCTTGCATCAGCACACCACCAAGACCCATTTTCGAAGCGTCACAATATACAACAAACGGTCCCTCCGGATTAGGCAACGTCAAAACAGGCGACGTTGTCAATCTCTTTTTCAGTTCCATAAAACTTTCCTCGCACCGAGCATCCCAAACGAAAACTTTACCCTTTCAAGTCAACTGAGTCAACGGAAGGGCCAACTTGGAAAAACCCTCGATGAACCTCCTGTAGTACCCAGCCAAACCCAAAAAGCTTCTGATCTCTGTTGCGGACTTCGGAGCCTCCCACCCCAACACTGCTTCCACTTTTGCCGGATCAACCGCAATACCATTACCAGAAATCACGTGCCCAAGGAAACTCACCTCTTTCAGCCAGAACTCACACTTTGATAACTTAGCATACAACTTTTTCTCTTTCAGAACTTCCAATACTGTCTTCAGGTTCTCAGCATGCTCTTCCTCAGATTTAGAATAAACTAGAATGTCATCTATGAAGATCACCACAAACCGGTCTAGGTAATTATGGAAAATACGATTCATATATTCCATAAATACACCAGGTGCATTGGTCACACCGAACGACATCACTGAATACTCATAATGCCCATTCCTTGTCCTGAACGCTGTCTTCTAAACATCTGCATCCTTCACTTTAATCTGATGATATCCGGACCTCAAATCAATTTTGCTGAAAACACGGGCACCCACTAACTGATCCATCAAATCGTCGATCCTCGGAAGCGGATACTTGTTCTTGATAGTTACCTTATTCAACTGACGATAGTCCACACATAACCTCGTACTCCCATCTTTCTTCTTTACCAACAATACCGGAGCTCCCCACAGTGATACACTCGGTCTCATAAACCTTTTCTCAAGCAATTCTTCGAGTTGCGTCTTCAACTCAGACAGTTCCGACGCCGACATCCTGTACGGTGCCATAGACACAGGCCTCGTACCAGGTACAAGATCAATCGAAAACTCAACTTCCCTCTCCGGCGGCACACCCGGAATTTCGTCAGGAAAAACCTCAGGAAACTCGTACGCAATTCTTCAATAACAGCTCGACTCTCAGCAGACAACGATGCCATCAACGAAAATAGCTGAACTCCTTCTTTCCTCAACTTCTTCAACTGACCAGCGGATACCAAAACAGAATCTTCTTCCCCGAAACTAACCGACTTGCTATGACAGTTGATATGGACGTGGTTATTCTCTAACCAGTCCATGCCCAAGATTACATCCAGCCCTCTCAACGGCAAGCAAACAAAGTTCACAACAAAGTCCCTGTCGAAGATCGACAACGGACACAATACCAGTAGGGCATCTCCCCCACTAGTTCACTTACCATCAGCAGCTTCTGTTTACCTGTACCTGCAGGAACATCACTACAACACAACCAATGGTTAGGACTAGAAGACAACAGTTGGTCGTACACCGACACAACAACTCGACGACTTGGCCGGACGGACCAACCATTGCTCTGATACCACTAATGTAACACCCCTTTTCTACCCGTTAATTGTTTGTAAAAATCAGAGTTTCAAAAATTCTTTCATCGCAAGGAATGTTACACATACTTCTAATAAAACATCGCACTTCAATAAAACAGTTCAACCAATAAGAGTGCAATACGTAACACGCCCCCAATGGGGAAAAACTCAAGCATCAGTCATCGTCACCACAACCGTGACATCAATAAAACCAACTACGCAGCGGAAAGTATAAATAAGAGAAAACCATCAAATAACATATAACAATCAAAATAGTCTTAAAACATCGAGTTCGTTTCCCCCCCGAGTGCTACGTATCAGAGCATGACGACCCGACTCAAAATTAGTGAAGATACCTAGGTCTTCACTCGTGATCACCTGCACGTTACCGCATAGGGGTAACATTCAAACAGAAGGGTGAGTTCAATTCAATCCATATAATAAATCACATGATAAGCAATAAGTCAAGTCACAGCACTAGGGTAATCACATCACAAATCATCAATTACGTCATTACAACAACTCATCACGATGTCATGTGACTATATGAAATGCAACCCACTCGCGGGCATATGCATGAGGTACCTCTTTATCATCGTCGCTTAGCCTTTATGGCCTCATCGTCGGTTAGCCTTTATGGCCTCATCGTCGCTGGGTTCATGCACATGGAATACATGAGACACTATGACATGTAACAGCCCAGGTCCAACGCATTGGCCACCCCGGCACTATTACCTCACGGTCTTCTCTACCCCTCTTGTAGAATTTTTGCCTTCCGTGGGAATCGAACCTTGCACCTGAGGCATAAGTGCAAGTTAAACACACCTCCCACTACCAATTGGAGAAGGATCAGAGTTTGGAGGACGAAGGCTTAGGAGCTGAAGAGGAAGCTCAAGTGCAACATACTGTTGCTGTGATTATTGCTGAGGAGATAGATGCCGCAACATCTAATGCTGCAGCAATTGCTGAAGAAGAAAAAGCAACTGTAGTTGCCAAAGCAGCTCTCGACCTGGTTGCTGCCACTGTTGCAAACTTAAAGGAAACCACTTCTGTTGCGGGGTCAGCTGTTGCAGATGCAGACTCAGTGCTGCAGCAATCTAATGCTTCAGCAACAGAAGTGGCAGATGCTGTGAAAGAACCAAAGGCTAAAAAGCAGAAAGTTTACCAAACAAGAGTCAAAAGGGGAGGAAAAGTCAGAACTAGCCCAAGGGCTAAGCCAGAAAAACCTTCTACCTAGTCTTGTGTCTTTAAATTATTGTTTTTAATTTCTTGCTTTGAATAAACCTCTTGGATGCTTTAGCCTAAGTACCAGGACGATAGAATTACTTGTTACTTTTGGAGATGATACGAACGGCAACACGTCGTACAGGACGGTCAGAACGACGTTCTTAGTCGTGCTACCACTGCATCATTGACCGCCCAACACTGGGAAAATTGGAGGCCGTAGCCTCAACTGTACATTTGAAGATGAAGTTCTACAGTAAAAGCGACCAAGTCGTGACAGTAATGGCCGACATGGAAGCGGCCATGAGGAGCAATTTCCTCTATCAAGAGATTTGTGATATGGAGGCGGTAAATGCTAAACCTCAGAATCTCGGAGAGGGGCATCAGGTCAATGTGGCCGACCTAGATGCTCGATACGACCCAGATAGCGACCCTGAGGACGACGACGACGATTTAGCCCGCGAGCTAAAGAATAAACTGAAGAGGCCCGAGCCCCACGGGGAATTGATCGATGTTCAGTTATCGGACGACCCAACCAAGACAGTTAAGTTGGGGAGCGACCTACCTGAACAAGACAAGCAAGATCTCATCACCTGCCTCAGGGAATACGCAGACCGTTTTGCAAGGCAGGCATCAGACATCCCGGGATCCCAATAGAAATTGCTTGCCACCAACTGTCCGTTGATGAGACAGTCAGACCGGTCGCTCAAAAGAGACGCACTCAGAGCGAAGAGAAAGCATTGGCGGCCGAACAGGCTGTTGACGACCTCATCAAGGCCAATTTCATTGAGGAGATTAAGTATACAACTTGGCTTTCCAACGTCGTGTTAGTGAAGAAGAAAAATGGTAAGTGGCGCATGTGCGTCGACTATACCGACCTAAATAAGGCATGCCCGAAGGACGCCTTTCCCCTGGCAAACATTGACAAACTGGTCGACGGGGCTGCGGGCTACAAACTCCTGTCTTTTTTAGACGCCTATTCAGGTTACAACCAAATAACTATGTACCCACCCGATCGGCATAAGACCGCGTTCATGACCGATCGTGGAAACTTTCAGTACAAGGTGATGCCCTTTGGTCTGAAGAACGCCGGAGCGACCTATCAAAGAATGATGAGCAAGGTCTTCAGGAGGCAGATCGGTCGGATATCAGAGGTCTACTTGGATGATATGATCATTAAAAGCAAGACCGACCGAGACCATATTGACGACCTAAAGGAAATTTTTGAGGAAGCAAGGAAGAATTCCTTGAGGTTGAATCCAGAGAAGTGCACCTTCGGAGTAAGGGCGGGCAAGTTCCTGGGCTTCCACTTAACAGAGCGAGGGATCGAAGCAAACCCTGACAAGTGCAAGGCGGTCGCTGACATGAGGCCGCCCACTACGAAAAAAGAGATTCAGCAATTGAATGACATGGTCGCTGCCCCGTCACGATTTATACCTAAATCAGCGTGCAAATCTCTTCCACTGTTCAAGCTCTTGAAGAAGGAGGTCGAGTTTGAATGGACCGACCAATGCCAGCGAGCATTGGACGAGCTGAAGGCGGCACTCACCAACCCGCCCATCATGACCAAGCCGCAACCAGGGGAGACGCTTTACTTATACTTGGCCATAACAGACGAGGCCATGAGCCTTGTTCTCGTAAGAGAAAGCAACCTGAAACAGAGCCCGGTCTACTTCATCAGTAAGGTATTTGAAGGCCCAGAGATCAGATACCAGAAGATTGAGAAGCTAGCCTTAGCGTTACTTGTGGCCACCCGTAGACTGCGCCCTTATTTCGTGACCCATCAGGTCGTGGTGAGGACCGACCAGCCTATCAGGCAAATTCTTCACCGACCTGACCTAGCAGGGCGTATGATCAAGTGGGCTGTAGAACTGAGTTTGGGATCAAGTTCGAATCTAGATCGCCGCTAAGGCCCAAGTGTTGGCCGATTTCATTGCTGAAATGACTCCAATACCAGACGATCATTCTTTGATGACCTGGACTTTGCACGTAGACGGATCCTCCAACAGCAAAGGAAGTGGGGCCGGTCTGATACTTGAGAACTCGGAAGGACTTACAGTTGAGTATGAAGCGTGCATTGTCGGGCTACAGCTGGCCAAAGAATTCAACGTCGACCGTGTTGAACTCCACTCTGACTCTCTACTGGTAGTCTCCCAAATTCAAGACCTTTACGACGCAAAGGACGATGTCTTGAAAAATTATTTGGCCAAGGTAAGGGATCTGCTCAAGCAATTCGACCGAGCAGAAGTCAAGCACGTCCCCAGGACAGAGAACGTTCGGGCTGATATCCTATCAAAGCTAGCTAGTACAAAGACTCCTGGGAACCACATAAGTCTAATCCAAGAAACGTTGACGCGGCCGAGCGTATCAACCAAGCCTGCCCAACCATTATCCATTCTAGCGGTCGACTTAGATAAAGACTGGATCACTCCTATCTTACAATATATTCTCAATGGAGTAGAACCTTGCGACCAGAAGGCAGCGAAACTCCTGAGGTTGCGGGCAACCAAGTATTCAGTGATCGAAGGAAGACTGTACAGAAGGGGCTTTTCATCCCCATTGCTGAGATGCCTTACGTCGGTCGAGGCCGACCATGTACTGAGAGATATACATGAAGGAGATTGTGGTAGCCACCAAGGTGGTCGGTCGATTTCTAAGAAGGCGCTTAGGGCCGGATACTATTGGCCGACCATGGATGAGGACGCAAAGATACTTGTTCAGAAGTGCAAGAAATGCCAAATCCATGCCGACGTACATATAGCGCCATCATCAGAACTACACAGCTTAACCCCACCATGGCCGTTCGCTTGGTGGGGCATGGACCTGCTCGGCCCTTTTCCACCTGCACCAGGTCAGTTGAAGTTCCTCATCGTTGCGATCGACTATTTCACTAAGTGGATAGAAGCAGAGCCACTTGCAACCATTACCTCAGCGAAGGTATCTAAGTTTTTTGGTCGAAATGTGCTCGCCCGCTTTGGAGTTCCCCAACAACTGGTGACTGATAATGGAACTCAGTTCGCAGATAGAAAGTTCAGAGAAATGCTGGCCGGCCTAGGCGTGAAACAGCGTTTCACCTCGGTCGAGCACCCACAAACCAATGGCCAGGCAGAAGCGGCCAATAGGGTAGTACTACGTGGACTGAAAAGGAGGTTGGACGAAGCCAAGGGCAATTGGGCAGAAGACCTACAGTCGGTCCTTTGGGCCTACAGAACGACCCCCCACTCTTCGACCGGGGAGTCACCTTTTAGACTTGTCTACGGAACTGACACTGTCATCCCGATTGAGATGGGATAGCTAAGTTGGAGGACGACCAACCCACCAACCCCGGCCGCAAACGAACGAGCAACAAGAGAAGAGCTCGACCTGGTTGAAGAGCTACGAAACAAGGCGTCACTTAGGGAGCAACTCATCAAGCAGAAGGTCGCTGCCAGGTATAACGCCCGCGTCCAGAAGAGGGAATTCTCCATTGGACAACTAGTCCTCAGGAGGGCCGACGTAGGGAATATGAACGCTCGCCAGGGAAAGCTCGCCCCCAATTGGGAAGGACCATACCGTGTCATCAGTAAGACTGGAAAGGGAGCTTACGAGCTGGAAACCATGGAAGGGGCGACCATCCCCAGAACATGGAATTCTGACAAGTTGAGAAAATATTATGTTTAAGTTGTAAACAACAATTGATCAATAAAGAACAGGCGGTCGCTCTTTTTCCCCACAGGGGTTTTTTACCGAGGACCGACCTTAAAATTCGACTTGTGTACTTTATTTTCATGCAAATTGTATGCACGGTCGCTCACCATGCGAGTAGCAGTCGAGCGACCAGTAGAGTGCCATCGAATGGCCCAAACGAGAGCCGCCGAGCGGCCTAAAAGAGCGCCATCGAATGGCCCAAACGAAAGCCGCCGAGCGGCCTAAAAAGAGTGCCATCGAATGGCCCAAACGAGATCCGCCGAGCGACCTAAAAGAGCGCCATCGAATGGCCCAAACGAGAGCCGCCGAGCGGCCTGAAAAAGTGTTACCTAATAAAGTGACCCATAAAAAATTCAAGGTCGCGACCGACCGTAGCAAAAAGAATCAAATCGAATTACAAAGCAATTAAACAGGTCAAATTCATGGAAAAATTGTCATTGATTACAAACAAAGACGCCTTGGTCGAATCTAGGGCGCATATTCAAACACCGCTCGCAGGCGGGCAAAGATTACAATCCAAAAAAAATTTACAAGTTAAGAGTCGCTGGGGGCTTGGTAGATGACCGCCTCTTCTTGAAGGACCTTCCCCTTCAGCATCTTCTTGGGGCGGACGATCTGCTGATCGATCACGCGATGTGTGCATTGCACAATCTAGCGATCGACCCCCAGATCAGGGTAGAGGATCTTGATCTGGCTGACCGCATTTTCAAATTGGCCCTCCGCAGCTCCCTTCGCCCGGTCAAGAACATCTTTGTAGCGACCTCTAAACTTGTTCTTTTCCTCCTCCACTACATTCAGCTCAGTTTTCAGCCCAACGACCTGGCTCGACAGCTCTTTATTCTTGGAAGAGAGGCGTTCGACCTCTTTCTCAACAGTTTCCTTGTCGGCGACCGCCTTGTCCAGAGTAGACTCGGCCGCAGTTTGGGCAGAGATAGCAGCCACAAGTTGGCGTTCTGCTTCGACGAGCTTCCTCTCATTGTCAGCGATTGCTTCGACTCTCGGTTCAAGCTCCTTCAATTTCTTGAGCAGGTCATCTCGCTCACCCCTCATTTCTGCGAGCAACGACAAGGAAGAATTCAATTTAAAAGTTTTATCAACTAGGTCGTCTTCAAGCAATGAATATCTATGGGCAAGGCGCCTACCTTCCAGGCGATCTGATTCTTCATCTTGGTATTTCTTGAACAGAATACCAGCGGCCTTCATTGCATCGCCCATAACCTCGAACGGTTCCTCCTTGAAACGAGCACAGTCTTCATCACCCAATCCAAGCAGGTCGATTTTAGGCGACCGGTTGTGCCCGTGGCTTTTCCCACTCTTATGCTTCTTTTTCTGGCCCCCATCATTGACCGACCTATTCCTCTTGGACCTTCCTTGATTTGTGGGTGGGCTGCTTGTAACGCCCCAAAATAATTTAATTATTTATTTAATTAAGTTATTTAAGGCTTACAATATTTATTTAATTTAATTAAATAATTCAAGGTTTAATTATTTTATTTTATTTATTAGGAGGTGTTGTCACGAATTAAGTGGTGCGAGCAAGGGCCCGTGATCCACAATTAGGCCCGTGGCCCATTGCCTAGTCAAGGAATTCGACTCACAAGGGGTCTTAGAAGTTAGTTTTCATTTTTTTTGGACTCAAGTGTGAAAAGAAAGAAAAGAAACATAAAAAGGAGAGAGTGAGAAGAGGAGAAGTGCGAAGTGAAGAGGAGAAGAAGAGAAAAGGGGCGAATCACTCAAGGAGGAGGAAGAGCTTGATTGGAGTCTTGCATTTTCCTTGGAGCTTTGCTAGCAATTTCGACTTCTAAGAGGTTAGGGGGTCCTCTTTTTTGTTTTTAATACCTTACGCGAATTTGTGATGCCTAGGGTTAGGGTTCTAGGATAATTTCTATGAATGAATTGTGATGTTGATGATTAAATTATAGTATTGTGATGCTTGATTATGAATTGCCTATGTTGAAATCGCATGACCAATGGTTGAATTGTTGCTAATGTGAATTGTATGTCATATGTTTGAATATATGACTTGTTGGTGCTTACTTGGTGAAAATTGAGAATCATGGTGATACTTGAATCATATATATATATATATATATAATTGAGTGTTTGGTGAATTTAAATTGGTGATTGAATTTGAAAAATTCTGGTTTTGGAAGCTCCTAGGCGCCTTGGGCGCCATATGCATGTTGCTGTGTTTTTGTGTTCTGCGCCTCAGTCATGGGCGCCAGGCGCCCAGCAGTGTGCCTGCGCCAGTTTTCCAATTTTGTTGCCCCTGTGTTGCTGTTTCTGTGTCACTGTGTTGCTGTGTCTGTTGCCACTGTGTTGCTGTGTTTTTTGTCACTGTGCTGCCAGTTTTGGCGCTAGGTGCTTGTGTCATGGGCGCCAAGGGCCCCAATGTTCTGGTGATTGTTTTGTAAAATTTGGTGTCAGGTTTTCATATTCAAGTAAAATGGCTCGTGCAAAATGATTTTGGGCACTAAAATAGTTGGGTTGCGTGTTTTCACTAGGCGCCTAGTGCATGGGCGCCAAAAATGCTATTCACTTTTTGACAAAATTTTTATTGGGTTCTCATATTCTGAGCATTTGGCTCGTGTAAAATCAATTTCGAAGTAAAATGAGCCTTTTTGCATGTTGGCCTTAGGCGCCTAGTGCCTGGGCGCCGTGTTGCTGTGCTGGGCGCAATGCGCCTATGCGCGTGCTGTTTCCTGGGCGCCAAGCGCCTATGCGCGCTGCTGTTCCCTGGGCGCCGAGCGCCTATGCGCGTTACTGTTTCCTGGGCGCCATGCGCCTATGCGTGTTGCCGTTCCTGGGCACCAAGCGCCCATGCACCTATTTTATTTTTAATGTAACTTTTGACTCGGTTATCCAAATTTAACGGTTCAAAATGTGTTTCGAAGCTAATTTCAGTGCCTATCCAAATGTTCCAATTTTATACAAAAATAAATTATTTTACTGGTGTTTCTGGGCTGAGGTGTTCAAGTGTCCAAATGGCAAAATTTATCTACTTTCCCTATGTCATGTCAATATCCTAAATTGGCCTATTTGAAATTGGTGTTGGTGTGAGTGGTGGGCTGAATTGGTGAGTGTGATAAGGTGAGATTGGTGAGCAGAGGCTTCGGCCTAATTTTAATTTGGTGAGCTGATTAATGCACTATGGTGAGAATATGAATTAAAATGGTGAATTGATTGAATTGTGGTGTGTTGTGATGCATTCCCATAGCACCTCATGAAACATGTGCATTATTGGTGAGCAGAGGCTTCGGCCTAGTTTTATTTGGTGAGCATAGGCTTCGGCCTAGTTTTATTTGGTGAGCAGAGGCTACGGCCTATTTGTATTTGGTGACGGATCCGACATGCATGTGCCCGTGGAGTTTGGGTTGCATTTCATGCATACCCATACCTTTTTGCACTGTTGTTTGGTGAATGTAATTGTGATATGGTTATTGCCTTTGTTGTGAATTGGTGTGTCTGGTTCCCTTTTCCTATGCAATGCTTATTCCCATATGTTATTAATTATGAAAAGAGACTCACCCTACTGCTTTTATGTTGCTTCTTATGTCGCCAACGTGCAGGTAATAACGAGTGAAGGTTACCTTATACCTTCGTTTGGTAGGAAGTGTCATGCTCTGATACGTAGCACCGGGGGGCGTCTTATGTTTTAATGTTATTGTCTTTATATTGTTGGACCATTTTTGGTGATGTATTGTTTTTGTTTTCGAACTTAATTATTATTCCGCTGCTGGTAGTGACTGTGTTTAGTGGATGTAAACTAAACGGTTTTCCTTGTTATGGTGCTATGTATCTTGTGGTTTTAATTGAACTATGGAAATTGAAGCTTTTGATTTTTATGGAGTAAGTGTAGCACTCGCTTAAATTGTTTTAAAAAAAAAAAAAGAAACTCTGATTTTATTAAATAGTAAGGTTATTAGAAAAGGGGTGTTACATTAGTGGTATCAGAGCAATTCGGTCTGTCCGGCCAAGTCGTCCTGTCATAGTGTCATATGACAAATAGAATTGTTAGATTAGTTCTAAATTTCTGTTCGTGCTGCAGTGATAGTTTGAAATGGCTGGGAGGAACGACGTTGCTCTTGCTGCTGCTTTGCAGGCTATGGCTCAGGCTGTTGGGAACCAGCAAAATGGTGCTGAAAATGCTGGGACTCGCAGTCTAGCCACGTTCCAGAGGGAGAATCCACCCGTTTTTAAGGGAAAGTATAATCCAGATGGTGCTTTAGCATGGCTGAAAGAGATTGAGAGGATATTTCGGGTCATGGATTGTAATGATGCGCAGAAGGTCAGGTATGATACCCATACGCTGGCAGAGGAGGCTGATGATTGGTGGATGGAGGTTAGGCAGAGATTAGAAACTGCTAATGAGGAGATAACTTGGGCAGTTTTCCGTAGAGAGTTCTTACGGAAGTATTTTCCTGAAGATGTGAGAGGTAAGAAAGAAATAGAATTCCTTGAGCTGAAGCAAGGAAGCATGTCAGTAACAGAGTATGCTGCCAAGTTCACTGAATTGGCTAAGTTTTATCCCCACTATGCTGATGCTGATTCTGAATTTTCAAAGTGTATAAAGTTTGAGAATGGACTGAGGGCTGATATAAAGAAAGCTATAGGGTACCAGAAGATTCGGGTATTTGCTGATTTGATCGACAGTTGCAGGATATATGAAGATGATAGTAATGCTCACTCCAAGGTCATGAGAGATCAGAGGGGTAAATTTCAGAACCGGGGTAAGCCATATGAGGTTCCGGCTGGTAAGGGTAAGCAGAGGTATGCTGATAATAAGAAACCAAGTGGGGGAGATGCCCCTGCGAAGGTTGTGTGCTACAGGTGTGGCAAGCCGGGTCATAAGAGTTTTGACTGCTCGGATAATAAGTGTTTCAAGTGCGGTAAAGAAGGTCATGTGGCTGCGAAATGTGAGAAAAGGGATGTGGTGTGCTACAACTGTGGGGAAGCAGGTCATATTAGTACTAAGTGTACTAAGCCAAAGAAAGAGAAGTCCTATGGAAAAGTGTTTGCTCTCGCAGGATCGGAGGATACTAATGAGATTAGAGGTACATGTTTTATTAATGGTATTCCTTTGATTGCTATTATTGATACTGGTGCTACGCACTCATTTATTGCTGCTTTATGTGCTGAGAAATTGGACCTTGTTTTATCTTCTATGATGAGGGAGATGGTTATTGACACTCCAGCTAAGGGTTCAGTAACTACCTCTCTTGTGTGTGCTAAGTGCCCTCTGTCAATCTTCGGCAGAGATTTTCTTGTTGACCTTATTTGTTTGCCGTTGGGAGGGTTGGATGTCATTCTTGGTATGGACTGGTTAGTATCTAACCATGTGCATATTAATTGTTTCCGAAGATCTGTGAGTTTCCTTCCTCCCGAAGAAGAAGAATCTGTTTTGTTGCCTGCTGGTCATTTGCATAAGGTAATGAAAGAGGGAGTTCATCTGTTTGCTTTGATGGCGTCATTGTCTGCTGAGAATCAGGCGATCATTGAAGGGGTGCAAGTAGTGTGTGAGTTTCCTGAAGTGTTCCCGGATGAAATTCCAAGTGTTCCGCCAGAGAGGGAGGTTGAGTTTGCTATTGATCTTATACCTGGTACTAGGCCTGTGTCTATGGCACCGTACCGGATGTCAGCCTCAGAGTGAAAAAGCAATTAGAAGATCTACTTGAGAAGAAATTTGTAAGGCCAAGTGTGTCACCATGGGGTGCTCCGGTATTGTTAGTGAAAAAGAAGGACGGGAGTATGAGACTTTGTGTCGATTATAGGAAATTGAACAAAGTGACAATAAAGAACAGGTATCCGCTTCCCAGAATTGATGATTTGATGGACCAGTTGGTAGGTGCTAAGGTGTTTAGTAAAATCGATTTGAGGTCGGGTTATCACCAGATCAAGGTAAAGGATGAAGACATTCAGAAAACCGCTTTCAGAATGAGATATGGGCACTATGAATATTCAGTGATGCCGTTTGGTGTTACCAACGCGCCGGGTGTGTTTATGGAGTACATGAATCGTACTTTCCATAGTTACTTGGATCAGTTTGTAGTTGTGTTTATTGACGACATTCTGGTGTATTCTAAGACAGAAGAGGAACACGCAGAACATTTGAGGTTAGTACTAGAAGTGTTGAAAGCAAAGAAATTGTATGCAAAATTGTCTAAGTGTGAGTTCTGGCTGAATGAAGTAGGTTTCCTTGGTCATATTATCTCGGGTAATGGTATAGCTGTGGATCCAGCCAAGATTGATGCTGTGTTGCAATGGGAGAGCCCGAAGTCAGTTACTGAGATTAGGAGTTTCTTGGGATTAGCTGGTTACTACAGGAGGTTTATTGAAGGTTTCTCGAAGTTGGCACTTCCGTTGACTCAATTGACGTGTAAGGGAAAAGCATTTGTGTGGGATGTTCGCTGTGAGGAGAGCTTCAATGAGTTGAAAAAGAGGTTGACCACATCGCCCGTTTTGACTTTGCCTGTTCCGGATCAACCGTTTGTAGTATATTGCGATGCTTCCAAGATGGGTTTGGGGGGTGTATTGATGCAAGAGGGTAAGGTAGTAGCTTATGCGTCCAGACAGTTGAGGACCCATGAGAAGAACTACCCTACTCATGATTTGGAGCTGGCTGCAATTGTGTTTGTGCTGAAAATTTGGAGGCACTATCTGTATGGTACTAGATTTGAAGTGTTTAGTGACCATAAGAGTTTGAAATACTTATTCGATCAGAAGGAGCTGAATATGAGACAGAGACGTTGGTTAGAATTGCTGAAGGATTATGATTTCGGCTTGAACTATCACCCCGGCAAAGCTAATGTCGTGGCTGATGCTTTAAGTCGGAAGAGTTTGCATATGTCGGCTATGATGGTGAAAGAATTAGAGTTGATTGAGCAGTTTCGGGACATGAGTCTGGTTTGTGAAGTGACACCGCAGAGTGTCAGATTGGGAATGTTGAAGATTGGCAATGAATTTTTGGTTAGTGTTCGAGAAGCCCAAAAGTCAGATGTAAAGTTGGTAGACTTGTTAGTTGTGAATGATCAAGCTGTGAATGGAGATTTCAAGTTAGATTCCCAAGGTGTATTGAGATTCAGAGATAGGATCTGCATTCCTGATGATGCTGAGATGAAGCGGATGATTCTTGAGGAGAACCATAGGAGCAAGTTGAGTATTCATCCAGGGGCTACGAAAATGTACCAAGATTTGAAGAAAATGTTCTGGTGGCCTGGTATGAAGAAGGAAGTGGCATAGTTTGTGTATTCTTGTCTGACTTGCCAGAAGTCTAAGATTGAGCATCAGAAGCCCGCGGGGTTGATGCAACCATTGGAGATTCCGGAATGGAAATGGGATAGCATTTCCATGGATTTTGTGACTGGTTTGCCAAATACAGTGAGAGGGTTTGATGTTATATGGGTGGTTGTGGACAGGTTGTCAAAGTCTGCTCATTTCTTACCAATTAATATTACTTATCCAGTTCCAAAATTGGCAGAGATCTACATCAAGACAATTGTGAAGTTGCATGGCGTTCCGCTTAGTATTGTATCTGATAGAGATCCAAGATTCACTTCTGAATTTTGGAAAAGTTTGCAGGAAGCTTTGGGTTCTAAGTTGAGGTTAAGCTCCGCTTATCATCCGCAGACAGATGGTCAGACGGAGAGGACTATTCAGTCGTTAGAGGACTTGTTGAGGGCATGTGTTCTCGAGCAGGGAGGTTCATGGGATTCTCATCTTCCGTTGATAGAATTCACCTACAATAACAGTTTTCATTCTAGTATTGGAATGGCACCGTTTGAGGCGTTGTATGGTCGGAGATGTAGGACTCCGTTGTGTTGGTATGAATCTGGGGAGAGTGCAGTGTTGGGGCCTGAAATTGTGCGAGAAACAACTGAGAAGGTAAAATTAATCCGTGAGAAGATGAAAGCGTCGCAGAGTCGGCAAAAGAGCTATCATGATAAGAGAAGGAAGGATTTAGAGTTTCAGGCCGGTGATCATGTGTTCCTGAGAGTCACTCCGGTGACTGGTGTTGGGCGTGCCTTGAAATCAAAGAAGTTAACTCCCCGTTTCATTGGTCCGTATCAGATTACGGAGAGGGTGGGAAGTGTTGCCTATAGGGTGGCCTTGCCGCCTAATCTTTCGAACTTGCATGACGTGTTTCACGTGTCAGAACTTCGAAAGTATGTTCCAGACCCGTCTCATGTGATTCAGATGGACAAAGTAGAGGTACGGGATAATCTCACGGTTGAGACTATGCCTGTGCGAATTGAAGATAGAGAAGTGAAGATTCTGAGAGGGAAGGAGATTCTTTTGGTGAAAGTGGTTTGGTTAGGAGCTGCTGGTGAGAGTATGACTTGGGAGCTGGAGAGTAAGATGCGGGAAGCATATCCGGAGTTGTTTGATTCAGGTAATTTCGAGGACGAAATATTCTAAGTGGGGGACAGTTGTAACGCCCCAAAATAATTTAATTATTTATTTAATTAAGTTATTTAAGGCTTACAATATTTATTGAATTTAATTAAATAATTCAAGGTTTAATTATTTTATTTTATTTATTAGGAGGTGTTGTCACGAATTAAGTGGTGCGAGCAAGGGCCCGTGATCCACAATTAGGCCCGTGGCCCATTGCCTAGTCAAGGAGTTTGACTCACAAGGGGTCTTAGAAGTTAGTTTTCATTTTTTTGGACTCAAGTGTGAAAAGAAAGAAAAGAAACGTAAAAAGGAGAGAGTGAGAAGAGGAGAAGTGCGAAGTGAAGAGGAGAAGAAGAGAAAAGGGGCGAATCACTCAAGGAGGAGGAAGAGCTTGATTGGAGTCTTGCATTTTCCTTGGAGCTTTGCTAGCAATTTCGACTTCTAAGAGGTTAGGGGGTCCTCTTTTTTGTTTTTAATACCTTATGCGAATATGTGATGCCTAGGGTTAGGGTTCTAGGATAATTTCTATGAATGAATTGTGATGTTGATGATTAAATTATAGTATTGTGATGCTTGATTATGAATTGCCTATGTTGAAATCGCATGACCAATGGTTGAATTGTTGCTAATGTGAATTGTATGTCATATGTTTGAATATATGACTTGTTGGTGCTTACTTGGTGAAAATTGAGAATCATGGTGATACTTGAATCATATATATATATATATATATATATATATATATATATATATATATATATATATATAATTGAGTGTTTGGTGAATTTAAATTGGTGATTGAATTTGAAAAATTCTGGTTTTGGAAGCTCCTAGGCGCCTTGGGCGCCATATGCATGTTGCTGTATTTTTGTGTTCTGCGCCTCAGTCATGGGCGCCAAGCGCCCAGCAGTGTGCCTGCGCCAGTTTTCCAATTCTGTTGCCCCTGTGTTGCTGTTTCTGTGTCACTGTGTTGCTGTGTCTGTTGCCACTGTGTTGCTGTGTTCTGTGTCACTGTGCTGCCATTTTTGGCGCTAGGTGCTTGTGTCATGGGCGCCAAGGGCCCCAATGTTCTGGTGATTGTTTTGTAAAATTTGGTGTCAGGTTTTCATATTCAAGTAAAATGGCTCGTGCAAAATGATTTTGGGCACTAAAATAGTTGGGTTGCGTGTTTTCACTAGGCGCCTAGTGCATGGGCGCCAAAAATGATGTTCACTTTATGACAAAATTTTTATTGGATTCTCATATTCTGAGCATTTGGCTCGTGTAAAATCAATTTCGAAGTAAAATGAGCCTTTTTTCATGTTGGCCTTAGGCGCCTAGTGCCTGGGCGCCGTGTTGCTGTGCTGGGCGCAATGCGCCTATGCGCGTGCTGTTTCCTGGGCGCCAAGCGCCTATGCGCGCTGCTGTTCCCTGGGCGCCAAGCGCCTATGCGCGTTACTGTTTCCTGGGCGCCATGCGCCTATGCGTGTTGCCGTTCCTGGGCACCAAGCGCCCATGCGCCAAGCTCCGTGTTGCTCCTGGGCGCCCAGCGCCCATGCGCCAGTTTCCAGGATGTCTAAGTATTTTCCCTATTTTATTTTTAATGTAACTTTTGACTCGGTTATCCAAATTTAACGGTTCAAAATGCGTTTCGAAGCTAATTTCAGTGCCTATCCAAATGTTCCAATTTTATACAAAAATAAATTATTTTACTGGTGTTTCTGGGCTGAGGTGTTCAAGTGTCCAAATGGCAAAATTTATCTACTTTCCCTATGTCGTGTCAATATCCTAAATTGGCCTATTTGAAATTGGTGTTGGTGTGAGTGGTGGGCTGAATTGGTGAGTGTGATAAGGTGAGATTGGTGAGCAGAGGCTTCGGCCTAATTTTAATTTGGTGAGCTGATTAATGCACTATGGTGAGAATATGAATTAAAATGGTGAATTGATTGAATTGTGGTGTGTTGTGATGCATTCCCATAGCACCTCATGAAACATGTGCATTATTGGTGAGTAGAGGCTTCGGCCTAGTTTTATTTGGTGAGCATAGGCTTCGGCCTAGTTTTATTTGGTGAGCAGAGGCTACGGCCTATTTGTATTTGGTGACGGATCCGACATGCATGTGCCCGTGGAGTTTGGGTTGCATTTCATGCATACCCATACCTTTTTGCACTGTTGTTTGGTGAATGTAATTGTGATATGGTTATTGCCTTTGTTGTGAATTGGTGTGTCTGGTTCCCTTTTCCTATGCAATGCTTATTCCCATATGTTATTAATTATGAAAAGAGACTCACCCTACTGCTTTTATGTTGCTTCTTATGTCGGCAACGTGCAGGTAATAACGAGTGAAGGTTACCTTATACCTTCGTTTGGTAGGAAGTGTCATGCTCTGATACGTAGCACCGGGGGGCGTCTTATGTTTTAATGTTATTGTCTTTATACTGTTAGACCATTTTTGGTGATGTATTGTTTTTGTTTTCGAACTTAATTATTATTCCGCTGCTGGTAGTGACTGTGTTTAGTGGATGTAAACTAAACGGTTTTCCTTGTTATGGTGCTATGTATCTTGTGGTTTTAATTGAACTATGGAAATTGAAGCTTTTGATTTTTATGGAGTAAGTGTAGCACTCGCTTAAATTGTTTTAAAAAAAAAAAAGAAACTCTGATTTTATTAAATAGTAAGGTTATTAGAAAAGGGGTGTTACACTGCTCAGGTCAATGGCTTGAGCTGGTGTTCCCGCCCGAGGAGTATGACGACCGGGCTGTGACCCAGTTCCGGCAGGTTGGGGCGTGCCTCCGGGTTGAGCTTCAGGAATTCCGCGGACGGGTGAAGCATCACCATCCTCGGCCGCCCATTGTTCCAGGAGGTCAAAGTCATTCATGTTCGCCATGTCAACTGCAAAGGCAAAAGTAGATGGTTAGAAACAGTTAAACAAAACAAAGTGACAGAAAATAAACTAGGCGAGCGGCCACCGACCAAGAGCGGCCTTGACTTTTTTCTTGCCCCGAGCATCCACAACGTTCTTGACCTTGATGCGACCCTCAGGGACCAGGGACGCAATCTTTTTCAGCCTTTGGATCGTCCCCCTGTCCAGGTCGTCAAGTTCTGTTTCTTTAAAAGCATACTGGCCCGGTTTCTTCAAGAAATGGTTGAAACTCCACACTGTGGGAAACAGGGGCGTTCCTTCCTGATCATCTTTGGACATTTGGGCGATCCCTCGATGGGCCTCGGCCGAGTTGGGATGACCCAAAAGAATTCTCTTTTCCATCCGGTCGTCAATGATTCCATATAAGGCTTGAAAAAGTTGTATGTTGAGCGGTTTTTGAATGAGACCGCTTCCTTGCGGGCGCCCTTGGAGCCTTTCTCATAGATATAGCTCATTTCAAACAAAGTGAAAAACAGTCTTACGGAGACCGACCGTCTCAGAACCATGAGAACATCTTCGTATGCCTGCAGGAACGCCCAAGCGTTCGGGTTCAGTTGCGAAGGGGCGACCTGAAGATAGCGTAAAACCTGGCGTTGGAACCTGGTAAATGGCGGAATAATGCCCATGCGTTCGAAAACGATGCGGTACATCGTAAATTTCAGCACATCAGTCCAGGCCGCAACATCTTCCCCTTTAGCCATACCTTCTACTCTCCAACCTTCGTTCAGCCCGGTCGCCAGATACTCTAGGTCCTGGCTCCCCTGTTGAATTTTGCTGCGTTGACCTCTCAGGTTAAGAGAAACCCAAGACATGTCCTTTGCAGCTGCGACCTCAGGATCTTCTCGATGGTCGCCCTGTTGGCCTCTGTCGGCCGTCTCAGAGCAGTCGGCCGCAGCCTGGCCAATACCTTCGTCACAGGCAACCCGTGCGTTGCTCTTTGCGGTGTCATCGACCACAACCTCGGTGAACGGCGCCCTACTTCTGTCCGGCCGAGTCCCGGATTCGCTAGAGGAAGTCCAGTTCTGGGTCGAAGACCAAGAGGAAGATTCGTCGTTAGAAGAAGCAGCCGGGCGTGCGCAGAACTTTGCTCCATTGGTCGGGTCATATTGTGCGCAAGAGAAACGGCCGGGATTCCAGAGATACGGCGGGTTTGTTTGGTCCGCCCCAGAATGAACCTGTGGAGGGGAATAACGGTCAAGGTCTTGCTCGCGCGTGAGAAGGGGCGACGTGGTCGTCCCCAGACCTGACACCCCCTCCATCAGGTGGAACATAAAAAACTCAAATAAAGTAAGAGCGGTCGTAGTTACCAGGAATTGGAGCGAGCTGATGTTGCGAGCGAGCTGAAAGCGAGCGAGCTGATTGCGAGCGAGCTGATTGCGAGCGAGCTGATTGCGAGAGCGGAGAAATCGGAGAAACGTGCAAATGAGGTACCCCTTGAACCCTATATATAATGGGCCAACCATCATCATGGGCCGGAGGCGAAGAGGCGCCACTCTTCGCGTGCCATCATTACTTAAACTCCTCGAGTCTCTAAACGTCACCTCATTAAAGTAACTGTCGCCTCAGCATTCATGACGATTGATTGTCAGGCATCACCCCGAGACCGCACCTGGCCCCGTGTGACCAGGCCGCGTGGCAGCGACCACGGAATCAACTAATTAGCGGTCGACCAGGTTACGTTCGACCAATCTTCGTTCGAGAACGGTCGTTTGTAACCACGCTGGGGGGCAAGGAATCAAGCCTTAGCCCGCCCCCAGGCGACCTAGGCTTGGGGGGAAACTGTTCTGGAGTGGGCTCGAAGGCCAATCTCGTACAACAGGCCCATCGCGGCCCAATATCTAACTTGCTCCGCAAGATG
Organism: Astragalus membranaceus; assembly: GCA_039519185.1. Classification (NCBI taxonomy): domain Eukaryota; kingdom Viridiplantae; phylum Streptophyta; class Magnoliopsida; order Fabales; family Fabaceae; genus Astragalus; species Astragalus membranaceus. Next base: position 31,127,094 of record CM076847.1, read on the forward strand.
CGGCCGGCCCCGCAAAAAGCGCAACGGCTAGAACGCCAACGGTATATATTCCACACCAGCATGTGGCTTCAGGTATGTTTTACTCACCTTGTGACCCTGCCCGTTGAAGCACCTCTGACTTGAGCGTTAGAGTGCCTTTGCAGGTACCACCCGCGTGCGGCTCAGAACTCGGTCCTTCATCCCAACGACCGAGCAACATCATCAGGCAGCAACAACTCATCGTATTGATCAGGTATGATCATTATGGAATCAATTAAATTCACATCAAGTGGTATTCAGAGCCATTACCAAGTGTTATGGTGTTCTTGAATAAAAAAAAGAGAAATCTGCAAACAAATCACTTTTCCTTTCTTTTTTGTTCGTCTGTGTTTTTTGTTCCTTTCATGCCGTCAATGTTTCGAACTATCAATTGCTATGTTGATGTCCTATCATTCCAAATTGTGATTCACAGTTTAAGCTTTCATTTCAGATGATCTTCATATTTTGTCGCTTTAATATTAATGTCAGTATTACAATTTGGGTTCCATTAAAGTTCACTGTTTCAGTTTTTGTTTTTAGTTTTGTGAGTTATCATTTTGTGTCATATTTTCTTATTATAAGTGTTATAATTTGTGAGGGAAGGTTTAGTTTGCGGATTAGTAGCTTCACTTTGGGTGAAATTCGAATTCTCTAGTTGCTGAAATATTTCTGGAAGAATTTTCTGCAACTTTATCATCATCTTCACTTGTAATTGTTTGATCCAAAATTTCATATGCAAACTCGTTTTTGATGTTATTTCTTCCATACACCTCCGATTCTGGAAATTCAAAAGCCTAAATTGAAAAGAAAAGTGCTGTAAAAAAAGTGATTCAGCAAAAAAAGCACTTATAGAAAAAGCCATTCCAAAAAAAAAAGAATTCCAGAATTCTTCATTTCGATTACATCAATCACGTTGCATCTTTGTTGCTGCTATTAGACATTGCAAGTTGATTTTAGTGGCTTACCTTCTACATATTCCAACCACTTAGTCATTTAGTTTTATTTGAGTCTTCTTGTTGTTTATCTATTTGAGTGTGTCTTCCTTTGCTTTTCTTTCTTTTGCATCTTTTAAATTCCTTAGTTTTGTCTTTGAAGTTTCTCTTGTCTTTGTTGGCCTCTTGAATGATAACTTTCATGTGTGTTTTGTCACAATTGTGTAGAGGTTTTCCACAAACTTGATTGAGACTTGTTTGGTTTGTTTTAAGAACTTGAAGAGTTGCATTAGGGAGTGGAAAAAGGCTGGAGTGAACATTATAGAAAAAGCCATAATTGAGTGACATACACGAGTGATACATTTCTTGAGCGTAAACACTTATTGAGTGGTGAGGACTTTTGTTTTTGTTACTTTTTTTTATCATTGTGGTACTTGTTAGCTTGTTGGAATCATGAATAGTTTGGACTACAAAAAAGAATGTGTTACAAACACTCTTAAGAAGTATAAGGTTGGTGATTTGCTCCGGAAGATGCATGAGAGATATGAAAAGAATGTGAGAGAGAAAGATAGGAAGTATAAAAAAGAAAGAAGCTATGAGAGGAGAGATAGAGAAAAAGAGATGAAACATAGAGATTATTTGAGAGAAAATGAGTTGAAAGAAAAAGTGACCAAACTTTCATGGGAAGAGTGACCCCGAAGCATATCTTGATTGGGAGCTTCAAGTAGAACAAATTTTCTTTTGTTATGATGTTAGTGAAGAGCAAATGTTGAAGTTTGTTGTGTTGGAGTTTAGAGATTAAGCACTTATTTGGTGGGATCAAGAAAAAAAGCTTAGGAGGAATTGTGAACTTGAGCCTATAGAAAAATGGAAGGATTTGAAGGCCATGATGAGGAGGAGGCATGTTCCTTCCCATACCCATAAGAATTTGTGTGACATATTGCATAGACTTACTCACGGAAGTAAAAGTGTTAATGAGTACTTTGAGAAGTTAAAGGTGGCTATGACTAGAGCTAATGTGGACGAGAATTTTGAGGAAACTATTGCTAGGTTTCTTGATGGTCTTAATGAAGATATAAGGAAAGAAGTAGAGTGTCACCATTTTGTAACGACTGAAGATTTTGTCCACCAAGCCATTAAGGTGGAAAGACAATTGCAAATAAAGAAGGCCTATAAAAAATCCCCTTCAAATTACCACTCTTCAATTTGGAAGAACAATTTCAAGAAGGAGGGGTCTCCACCCAAAAGACATGATGTTGCAACCTCCAAAAGTAAATGTACAATTTCTAATTCTTCTTCTTTAAACCCTAAGTTAAAGAACACGAAATGTTTCAAATGTTTGAAGTATGGGCATATTGCATTAAATTGTCCAACTAAGAGACTTATGGTCCTAAAGAAAAATGGGTGTATTAATAGTTCACATGAGAGTGAATGTAAGGAAAAGCCTCAAGAGGGAGATTTGTTCATGGTTAGTAAATTTTTGGGAACCTATGGGAAATATGAGAATGATTCACAAAGAAACAATATTTTCCAAACTAGGTGTCTCATTCTAGGAAATGTATGCTCTTTGTTAGTTGAGGGAGGTAGTTGTGCAAATGTGGCTAGCACTAGGTTAGTGTCAAGCTCAATCTTGAAACTACTCCACATCCTAGTACATATAAAGTGCAATGGTTAAGTGATCATGGAGAATTAGAGATAAATAGATAAGTCAATATATCATTTTCCATTGATAAATATTGTGATGAGGTTTTATGTGATGTGGCACCCATGGAGGCTAGTCACATATTGCTAGGGAGACCTTGGTAATTTGATAGGAAAGTTATTCATGATGGTGAATCCAAAAAATACACTTTTGTTCACAATAGGATCAAATTCACTCTACACCCTCTTAGTCCAAATAAGGCTAAAGAGGACATGTTGGCTTTGAAAGTTAAAATTGAAAAAGAAAAAGAAGAGTTGAAAGAAAATGAAACAGAGTGTGGTAAAAGAGAAGCAAAGATAGACCATAAAAGGAATGAAAAGAAAGAAGTGAGGAAAAATAAAAATCTCTTAAAAAGGGGGGTTGAGGTCAATAGAGCATTGTTGGTAAGACCTATGCTTAAACTTGAAGGTCCATTTAATGGTTTGTCATCTTATGCTAACAATTTCCCTAGTGTTGTTGATCTCTTTTTGAGCATGCATAGGGATAAATATTCAAGAAAGGTACCCCCATGGTTTCGTGCTTTTTGGTGCTACTCCTAAGTTGCAAGTTTCCAAGGAAAGCCATGTTCTTGAAGAAGTTAATCCCAATGAAGCTTCTTTTGGTTTGATTCCTTACACAAGTGTCAAATCAATTAAGCTTTCTAAATTCATGATGAACAACTTTTGTCTTGTGTAACACCCCCTTTTACTAATTATAATTAAACACGCAATTATCAGAGTCACCACGAGGGCGCTACATTTTTTTTCACCACATAAAATCTCTAATTGATTTAAAATGAATCCTCAAAAACATAAGTAATTAATCTCTAAGCAGCGGAATCATAGACTCATTTAACATCTCCAAAAATAAATAAACATTAAGCCAAAACTCCAAAAAAAAAGAGTAATAGTTCGAAAGCGGTAACTAAGACCCTCCCCGGTGCTACGCATCAGAGCTGACACAGACCCAACGAGAAGGAGACTACACATAGCAATCCTCCACGACTGCTAACGATCACCTGCAGCGTTGCCACACAAGAGCAACATTCCAAGCAGAAGGGGTGAGCTTAACATAAATAATAAGTAAATGATAGCAGTATATAAGCAGCGGGTAACTCACGGTAACACAAAAGGTCAACACATCATAACACCACACAAGGCACAGACTCCATCAGAATGAAAGCACCAAAACACATTATATATGTATATATGAACCATGCAACAATGCAACCCCTCTGGGCATATGCATGCGGTACCGATCTCGTAAAATAAGCCACAACGGGCAAGAGGCCGAAGCCTATACCACCAAAAATATTCACAAAGAGGCCGAAGCCTATACCACCGAGAGATGCATATGATAATGCGACTCATGACTCATGCACCAGTTACACAAACTCAAAGTATTTAATTAATAAATACTATACCATCATGTCTCGTTATAAATCATTTCATAAAAATACCACGTGTTGTAGCATCACAGCTACCTCGTAATTCTCACCTGTTCATAACATCATAGCTGCCACATTACACATACCTACACAAGTACTGACCTCAAACAGGACACCCAACACACGCACACGGCAGTACCATAATTGGCGCCTAGCAGCAACTTGGGTTGCGCTATGGCGCCAAACAGCGATATAAAAACCGCAAATTGTAAAAAACAGCAACTTGAAAGATAGGGAAAACAACACTTTAAAATATGAGGAAACAACACCTTTACATTTAAGAAACAACACCTTTAAATGTGAGAAAAACAGCACACTTAAATTTGAGAAAAACAGCACACTTAAATTTGAGAAAACAGCACGCTTAAATTGTAGAAAACAGCGCCTTAACTTGAAGAAAAACAGCACACTTTATGCGCTACAAGTAGCAGCAAAACAACATAAAAACAGTAGATTTATGCGCCAAAAAGAGAAGCAAAACGGCATAAAAACAGCAGCATCTTATGCGCTAGAACAGCAGCAAATACAACATAAAAACAGCAGCATTTTATACGCTAAAACAGCAGCATTTATATGCTGAAACAGCAGCAAAAACAGCACAAAAACAGCAACATTATTTGAGTAAAGACGGCAGCATTAGCTCTACGAAAACAGCAACCTTTTCGTGGGAAAAATAAAAACTTTGATTTCATGAAGAACCACAACACCAAATTCGATTCACACCTATATACACACCAATCAACATCTCACCAATCACACCTAGTGCACGCTTCAGTCACTTAATTTCATCTCCAAGATAATTATGCAACATCACAATATAACAATTAAATTCAATATAACAATTAACATGAGAATGATATCTCTATTCGAACAACATCACCACAATTAAATCAACAACACAACAATTCAATGAACAATTCATTCCTAACATCTAATCACTATGATTGCTAATCAAATAGGTTATTAAGTACAAAAGGAGAGCCCCTAACTACCCATAAGCCACCATCATAACCCATTATAAATGTTAAAACCCACCCTTACCTCGAATGCGTAAGCCCCTAGCACGAAGAAGATGGCCACGCACGAAAGCACCGCAACACGAAAACTCTTCCTTTTCCTCTTCTTCTCAGCGCCGTCACACTCTTTCTTTCTTCTCCCTCTCTTCGCAAGTTTTTCTTTCTTTTCTCAACAAGTCATGCGATCTCCTAAGACCCTAGTGCCTTAGGAGCCTAAGCTAACGGGCTTGGGATTCATGGGCCAATCTCACCGTCCCGGAATTACCAACACCACTCCCTTCAATTTTAAATAAGAATAACATATTAATAATTTATACTAATAATATTACCAATAATAATAATAATAATATTGCAACACTTAAATAATTTAATCAAACAATTAATTAAATTATTTTGGGTGTTACATCTTGCATTGCTTAAGTTTTACTTTTCCCGTGTGCTTGAAAATCTTGCCAATTTGATGATGGGATGGTCTAACTTGTGCCTATTGCCTAAGTTTGAAAAAGAGTGTCCTCATGTGGGGTCAATTATTCCTCCAACCTTGAAAGGAGAAAGAAACAATGTTGTTATTTCACTGTTCAAGCAAACAAAGGTAAATTTGGTTATAGGTACCTACTCCAAAAGGTATAAGTTGCTTCCTAACTTTTACTTTTCATTGATTACTATTGCATGGAGTTGGTTGTTGTTAATCTTTGTCAAATGTGTTGATTTTTCCCAATTTCCATTTGACCCCGGGGGTACGTTGGTATTTATTTGAGTTCTTTCTTTATGCAGGATACAACGAAGATCAAATTCGAGGTCGAATTTCTTCAAGAAGGAGGGAATGATGCGGACCACAAGAGCTTTGAGATAATCTAATTTTTATTAAAAATAGGATGAACTTTATTTTATTTTAATTGTAATAGGCTATACTTTAAGTTTGAAACTTGGGTTTTAAATATGTAGGCATGTGCTAAACTAGTGGGCCATGTTTTGGGCTTGTATGTGGGCCTTATTTTGCTTGTGTTGTCATGGCCAAACCCTACCTATATAAGGGTTGGTGTTGTAACGCCCCAAAATAATTTAATTAGTTATTTAATTAAGTTATTTAAGGCTTACAATATTTATTTAAGGTAATAAATTAATTTGGAGTTTTATATTATTTCAGGAGGTGTTTGAGTAATTAGGGAGGTGTAAATAAAGGGCCCATGATCCATTAGTTGGCCCATGACCCATCATTTAGCTATAGGGGTCGAATATGTTAGGGGTTTCCTAGGGTTAGTTTCATTTCTCACTTATCACCAAAGAAGAGGAAAAAGAAAAGAGAGAGAGAGAGGAGAGGAGAGGTGGCCGAACCCAAGGAGGAAGAGGAGAGAAGAGGTGGCTGAAGCTCAAGGAGGAAGAGGAGAGAGGGGAAAATCGTGGAACTCAAAGAAAAGAGGAGGCTTGGTGGTGGTTCTTGGTGATTCTTGAAGCTTTGCTTGGTGATTTCAATTTTTGAAGGTTAGGGGGTCCTCTTTCCATTCATAATAGTGTATGTTGATGGGTATTGTATGGGGTTAGGTTCTAGGGTGATTGTTTGGGTATTTTTATGTGGTGTTGTGTTGTCTTCATGATTGATAACCATAGGTGGTGAAACTATGTTGACTAGTGTTGAAATGAACATGTTGTGAACTATGCATGCGAGGTGTTCGATGTTTTGTTTGATGATTTAATTGATTTTTGGTTTGCTGATTTTTGGTGATGAACATGATGATTTATGTTTATATTAGTTATTTGATGTTGGTGAATTAATTTGGTGTTAATTGTGCAATTATGGTGTTAAAACTTACTGTTGGGAAATTCTGGATACAGGTTTGTTCCTTTTGATGATACGTCTGTTCAGGTGGTCCAAAAATTGTGTGGTTTACCATTTTAGAAACTAGACTTATTTATCTTTAATTTGGCACTGGTTTGATTGAAATTGGAGTCGTGTGGCTCGAGATATAGGTGTCACAATTTAGGGAAATATCCTGGAGTAATTCTGTGTCTAGGTTCGGTATTTCGGTTATAACGTTTTCATATGAACTCCGTTTTGAATAGTTCCTGTCTCTTTGAAAACTAGATTCAATTTCCTTCGTTTGGGCACAAACCCCATGTCTTTTGGTTGAGTTTTGATCATTCTAGGGGTGTCACATGTTAGGTCATGGTGGCTGTCCCGGAACCCTGATACTTGTTTGTTGAAACTGTACTAATTGGCTCATTGTTTCGAGAAAAGAAAACCATAGTCAGAAACTAGACATTCTCAGGTTTCTGTAGAGGAGTCGTTTGTTGGAATCCGATGTCGTTTACTATTTTAACTAATTCGCCGAATTCTGGCTGTCGGGTTCGCGTAGCCCAGGGTGTCGCCGTTGTTCCCAAATTTGTTTTCTAATTATCTTTTGACCCGGGTGTCCAAATTCGACGGTTCAAAATGCGTTTCGAAGCTTATTCAGGTGCCTACCTGAATATTCTAATTTTAGGCAAAAATGAATTATTTTCCTGATGGTTCTGGACTGAAGTTGTTCAAGGTGTCTAATTACAATTTTTAATCACTTTCTCCTATTCCGTGTCAATGTCCTAAAACGGGTTAATTAAATTGGTACTGATTTATTTGGGAAATTTAATGGTGATTTTATTGGTGGGTTTATTTGGTGAGTTATTTGGTGAGTTTATTGGTGAGTTTATTTGGTGAGTTTATTGGTGAGTTATTTGGTTAGTTTATGGTGAGTTGATTAAATGGTGAGTTGGTGAATTGTATGGTATGTTGTGGTGCATTGTCATGGCGTCTCATGAACCATGTGCATTATTGGTGAGCAGAGGCTTCAGCCTAACTACAATTGGTGAGTGCCCTCAGGGCTTGTATTTGGTGACGGATCCGACATGCATGTGCCCGTGGAGTTTGGGTTGCATTTCATGCATAACGATACATTTTGTAATATTGTTTGGAGATTGTAATTTTGATGTGGTTGCTGCCATTGTTGCGAATCGGTGTGCCTAGTTACTTTCCCTATGCAGTGCTTATTCCGTATGCTATTAATTATGTAAAGAGACTCACCCTACTGCTTTTATGTTGCTTCTCATGTCGGCAACCTGCAGGTAATAGCGAGTGAAGGTTACCCTTATGCCTTCGTCTGGTAGGGAGTGTCATGCTCTGATACGTAGCACCGGGGGGGCGTCTTATGTTTACTTGTCATTTTATTTGATGTTATTAGGCTGCTATTTTGTGATGTATTGGATTACGTTCAAACTTGTTGTTATTCCGCTGTGACGGTGAATATATTCTATTGGTGTAAACTAAACAAGAGATTTGTGGGCTTGCCCCTTTGACTGTGTGCTATGTATCGTGTTGTTATTTTTCTGAAGTATATCAATTCAAGTCGTTGGTTTAAATGGAGTTAAGTGTAGCACTCTCTTGTGATTGTTTTAAAAAGAAAAAGAAACTCTGATTTTTATTAAATAATAGAATATTAGAAGGGGGTGTTACAACAGCGCTCAATTGGTAGTGGGAGGTGTGTTTAACTTGCACTTATGCCTCAGGTGCAAGGTTCGATTCCCACGGAAGGCAAAAATTCTACAAGAGGGGTAGAGAAGACCGTGAGGTAACAGTGCCGGGGTGGCCAATGCGTTGGACCTGGGTTGTTACAGGTGTTGCTTCTTGTAAGGGACCTTTGATCATTTTATGATATTGTGAGAATAGAGAGTGCTTCTCTAGGTTCTTCTTAGAACCAAATTTGAGTCTTATCAAGAGCCTCTTACTCTTGTGGTGATTCCACCTTGATCTTATCATCCTCTTGGATGTGGCGATTTCTCCGTCTTCTTGCCTAATCCCATTTGTATGTCTCTTTTCCCCTTTATCTTTTAGTCTTATTTGATTCAAGAAATCACTTGGTTAGATCCTTTATTTTGTATGGAATCAATTAGATTCACCTCAGGCTTGGTGGACAAACTCTTCTATGTCCATGAAATGTTGAAGTTCCATTAAATCCCTTATGTCATAGCTTAGGCCATTGAGGAACCTAGCAATAAGGTCTTCTTCATCCTCCTTTGTGTTGGCTTTTATCCTAAAAGTTTCAAATTTTTCGTGCTAGACTTCCACACTTTTGTTTCGTTGGTTCAATCTTTGGAGCTTTTGTTGGAGCTCCCTAGTGTAGTGTTGAACAGTAGTGGCTACGGATCTCGGTCGTGCTAAGGACCGAGATGCTCACCAAGCTGAGTAGCTAACGAGCTCGCTCCAAGTAAGTGCCGAGATGCTCCAGCTCGCGTTGATCCATCGAGGGGGTGGAATAAATGCGTACTTGTAGCATTGATGGGAGTGTGTATTTATAAGCAGAAGTTTTGATGAGGTGAATGGACCCCATCTGTTAGATGCGGGGTTTTAATCTCCATCGTTAGGTTTGCGGGTCGAAAACATGTTTGCGGCCCACAAATCAAGTTTGGCCCAATTGAGTGCTATCTGTAGTGTTTTACCCGATCCAGAATAGTTGCCCCCCAAGCTGAGTTGGTTCTGCAAGGAGGACCTCGGCTTGAAGCTCAACATATGCTAGATGATCGGAATAGATAGCACTCTTAGATGAACGGGCTTATCGTCTAGCACTACAAGAAAAGAAGCTATTAGTGACGGAAATTAGCGAGGGACTAATGGTCCCTCGCAAAAATTGGGATTAGCGACGGAATTTGCGAGGGAATAGGGGCTGTAGTATTTTTGAGAATTAGCGACGGAAATTTAGACATTTGTGACGGAAATTCCCTTGCTAATGGCTTGGGCGGGAAAATTAGCGACGAAATTTCAGTCTCTCGCTAATTCTGACAGTTTTCTGATGATGGGACTCAGTGCAGGGGTTGGTAAATGTGCAGCAATTAGCGACTGACAATTCCGCCGCTAATTCCCTCGCAAATTTTTTTACTTTTTTTCCTTAAATCCGTTTACACCCTCACTCTTCTTTCTCACTCACAACACCCTCACTCTTCTTCTCTCCTCTTCACGCTTCCTCTTCCCTTACTCTTCTTCTCACTCACACCACCACCACACCACCACCACGCCACCCTTCCTCTTCCCTCACTCTTCTCCTCTCCTCTTCTTCTGACTCACACCACCACCACACCACCACCACCGCCGCCACCACTCTCACTCCTCTCTCTCTCTCTCTCTCTCTCTCTCTCTCTCTCTCTCTCTCTCCCTTACTCTTCTCCTTCTCCCTCTACCATCCACACATCACCACCACGCAACCTTCACCACCACCACCACCACCACACCACCACCACTCTCACTCCTCTCTCTCTCTCTCTTTGGAAATAATAATAATAATAATAATTAAAATAATATAATAAAAAAGCAGATTTAAAAAAAACAGAAACAGTCAGACTTAGCGAGGGAATTAACGATAGATTATTCCCTCGCTAATTAGCGAGCGATTCAAATTCTCTCGCTAATCCCAGTAGCGAGGAGGGAATTAGCGAGGGAACCAATCTGTCACTAATTCCCTCGCAAATGACCATTAGCGACGGATTTAGGTCATTTTGCGAGGGAAATTTCCCTCGCTAATGACCAATTTTTTTGTAGTGTAGCACCTCCGCTCGAATCTAACGCCGCAATGCTCAGTTTTAGTGAATTAAGTCCTTAAGGTTTAAGGAAAAATCACTCTGTAAGAGGTGGACTCGATGTAGCAATATGTTGTTGCGAACTAGTATAAACATAATTGTATGTTCTTCTTTTACTCTTCTGTTATGTTTTACTGTCGGTTTAGTACTTTGTGTTTATGGGTATGAAATGTTGATCTTTCGTTCATTGAACCTTATGCCCCAGGGATGCATCGTCTTTTTTGGCCTAACAGATGATCATTGTTTGATGTTTTTAAATATATGTTTATATTGCGAAAAGTTTTCACTATATGGTGAACAAAATTTAGACTCCTCATTTCTTGTGTATTCCAGCACCTTCATATTTGACAAATGCTCGTTGAATTTGTGATCAAACTATAAATATCAAAGTTGTTTTTTTTATAATTAAAATTTAATGAATATAGTCTAGTTGGAGCATCACTAAGCATACACTCTAACCACCTTCTAACAAGGATTGTAGAGAATCGCCAATATCATTTGCTAGAAGGCTAAATCGAAAAATAATACAACAATCGCTGTTTAAAACATCCCTAACAACAACTGATGGTTTTAAATTAAATTATACCTCATAAAAGCTAGAAAAATTATTAGCCACACCTCTAGACGTTGCTTTATATTTTTGAAGCTGATGGTATATATTTTGCTTTGCCTATATTAAAAAGTTCTAAAAATACAATATTCTAGAGATATTCTTGAACATAATCTTTATTACTGGTTATTTCCTTAAAAAAGTAAAAAAAGCAATACAAATGGAAAATAGGCATTTCATATTTCTAACTAATGCAGAGGTAAAGCTCAAAATTGAAACCAAATCATCCTAATTTGAAAATAGAAGGATTTCTAAAACATGTAAAGTTACAATTGACCACACACACGTGATTCTAAACAAGTGTCATCATATAGGAATATGGATGTCCTAATAAGGTTGGATGAGATCCTCTCCATTATTTGAAAATTCTCGGTTTGAAAGAGAGACCTCTAATAAAATAATATTATTTTATTGAATGAGTATATCTCACTTGTACTGAAATTTGCAATTATCGGAGAGAACCCAAACTGGAATACACAGGGTGCACTTGGTTGGATAGTGATCATTGGTTGTTTGTGCTTGGTCCTCTGACTTCCACAATGACCAACTGTTGTTTGTTATAATTGTCATTGCTATCAATTTTGGGGACAGTGATCGGTAATTGTTGTTGTCCTTGTTTGGCTATCTCCTTCTCTGATGAAGGTGACTTCTTCACACTTTTTTGTTCTTTTGATTTACCCCATACAACTAGATAAAGCCCGGTAACCACGACGACTCCTCCAACAATGCTGATGTGCAAATCAAGAAAGAAGTAGAAATGATGTTAGATATTTGATTTAAGTGTATGAAAGAAAAGAAACAAGTGGTAAGAATAATGAGAAATGTATAGAAGTGTTTTTTGTTGTATATATAGTTAGTACCTTCCAAGGTGAAGTTTCTCTGAGAGGACGATGCAAGCGACAGCGGTGACTATGATCATACGCAAGGGATTGAAAGCGGTAACAAAAACTGGTCCCATTGTTTTAATAACTGAGCCTTGCACATAAAACTGGATTGCCGAAGTTACTATTCCCTGTGGAAAAAAATTAGAAAAGAATTAATGTCAAAAATATTTAAAGAAAAAGAAAGCGGGTGTATGTATTAGTAGCAAAGGGGTGGAAATAGTAGTAACGAGTTTACTAACTAACCGCGTATGCGTAAGCAAAGAGCTTAGAATCCAAGGATACGGACCAGGCTTGAGGGTCATTGCGCTCCATGAAGATAGTTACAGCACCGCTTTGAAGTGCACCAATGAAGCAAACCCACGTGGCTAATGACATCTCAGCTGGGTACTTTCTTAATGTTATAGCCTGCAAATTAAGGGAAATGTTGAATCACAACCTTTATATATATAACAGCCAGCCAGCATCGTCATCAGGAAATTAAAGTGATTAAAAAAACTTACTTGCAAAATGTAGAAGGCAGAGAAGCCAGCACAGCCGATGAGAATGAAACATGCACCAATAAGAAAGTGTGAGCCAGTGGGGTCGTTTACATTCTCGGGTTGGTTCATATGGGTGGATGATGTTGACCCAAGAACGGGACCTTTGTAGAGTGCCATTAGAAAAGCGCCTCCAAGACTTACCACTGTGCCAATCACTTTTGCTTGGCATCCTACCTCCTTAATTCTCATCCCCTCTAACCTGCACCTCAATATAACTTAAGTTATATTACTACTTTCTCTTAAATAATATTATGGTATAGAGGTTTTTGACTCCACTAAGAACAAAAGGGTCTTCACTAATCTAGAGTTTAGTTGAGAGGCTCGTTTCAATCTGTTACATCATCCGGATCGAACCAAACTAGTAGCTGATCGAATATGTTTCTTTATATGGAATGATCAGTTAACCACTAACACCCATGTTTCGATATATATATATATATATATATATATATATATATATATATATATATTTTCCATCTTATTAATTACTATAATTTGTTTAGTGAAATTATTATAAGATGAAGTAAGAGCATTAATGGCATGCGTGAGTGCGGTGGCCGGTGAGTGCTTCTTTCTGTTACTCCCTTCTACTTGCGTCAGCAAAACTACTTATAATTATTCTCCTTATTTTATTATTATTGAATAATTTTATTTGGTAGTAGTATGTTACCTAAAAATGATTGCCAGTACAAACGTAATGGAAGGTACGGAATTCATCACCGCAGATGCAAATGATGCTGACGTTAACTTCATCCCCAAGAAGGTGAAGCATTGATCAAGTATTATCCTGTAAAATAAAATAACATGAAACAATTAGCATTATTTTAAAATAAACATATTACATATATATTTGGAAATGTTTAAATTAGGACAGGAATTAATTTATATTTGGAAAAGTTTAAACTGATCGCTAAATTTAAATTTCGTTTCTAATTTCGTCTTTATATATTAACAATGCTAAATTTAGAGATTGCTTTATCTCTAATTTTTTCGTTATTTCAACTTTTTCAAATATATATATATATATATTTTGTAAATCTAAATAATAATCTATCTACTATAAGGAACAGCGGGTATTTAGTATTTACTCGACAAAAGCCAGTGCCACAATTTCTGCAAATATCCGAGCTGTCATCTTTGGCCTAATTTTCCTGAAAAAGGTATAGAAATAGACAAATAGTTAATGAGTCCTAATGTTGAATTGTAAATTTTTTTTTTTTTTTGATAATGCCAAAATACTTTTCTTCTTCGTATAATATACTCTGTTGTTTTTGTTAGCTAAAAGATTTTCATAAATTATTTAAAGAGAAAAACATAACATGTTAAAGAGAATATATATAAGAGGTATTCCGACTCTCTTAAAAAACAATGAAAGTTAAAAGAATGTAAAATGAAAAAGGAGTGGGAGTGGGAGTGGTAGATAGCCCACACAATCCTGCAACATCTTACTTGAAATGCATTTCAGTAGATCTCACATTACTCATAATAAAAATAAGGACTTTTTAACTGATTGAAATCCTCTTCATTTACTTGACAGTTCTAATAAATTAAATTAATATTATTTTATCCTATAAATTTGTCTTTCTCCACTATCCAGTAACTAGAGAGATCTAGGTGATGTGCTACATATTAACATGCTAACATTGGCTTATAAAAAAAAAGGTAACAAAGCAGAGGTGGAGTCGGTGGGGTGACCTACAGGTGCCATGGTCACTCCCAAGCGCTGTATAGTATTACTTAGCTTTGTTACATAATATATTTAATTAAATGGCACCACCCAATATAAAAAATTTATACACTAAACACCCTTCTCTATGGAATTGGCACCCCCTCATCTCAAAATTCTAACTATCCCTTGCATACAATAATAAGGAAAACTCATACGATGAGAAACTAAACAACCGTAAACCAAAAGCTAAACAGTATATGCCCTAGATATATGCATGAAAAGAACTATATATACCTAAATATCCAATATATATATATATATATATATATATATATATATATATATATATATATATATTTTGGATATTTACGTATGGATGTATTTTAGGTTCTTAATGAATTAGAGTAGAGGGGAAAATATATATACCTTTCAAGAACAAATGCGAAGGGAGCAAGAGCTATAGTGGCGATAACATTACGGTAAACAACAAATACATAATGACTCATGCCCTTATTTAGTGCATCCATGGTGATAACATACATCCCAGCAGAACCAAACTGCAGGCTTATTATTAGAAGTAATGCTTTTGAATTCCGTAACCACAATTGTACCTTCTCACAACATGTTAATGAATCCATTTTATAAATCTCTAACAATCTCTCTCTCTCTCTCTCTAGATTTCTGTGCTGTGAGAAGTGCAATCGTGTGTCCTTAATATGTTAATTGCGTGGGAGCTGAATGCAAAAGTAATGTTAGCCTTCTCCATATTTATACCCAAAGTTATTTGTATATGTCATATATATAATTTTCTTAATTTTTTAATTACTTAATCGTAAATCCACTACCACTTATCAATAACAATTGAAAATCTACTATTATGATGACACACGATGCACAATGTCATCCCATTCTACTTTCCAGCATTCGAGTGCCCAAAAAGCTATTCAAATAAATTAAAGGTCTCATTAATAGTAACGAATCCCTTATAGTATTATCCAGTTAGAGTAATTAAATTGTTGGAATTTTTATTCTTGTTTTTTTTACAAGAACTCGACTTTTCATTCTTTTTTTTGTTACAAAAAAAAAATAAAAATTTGGCAAATAGAAGGAAAGAAGCCTCATTAAAATCTTCTGATGTTAAAATATCAAGAAGGAAATAAAGTACTTCCCCCCTCATTTTATTAAAAAAAAGACAGAAGAGAGGCCAAGGGGGGACTAGACCAATACCCTTGACAAGCATAGAGAATAAAGTCTAGGCAGCATTACGGAACCCTAACTTGAAGACCCCTAAAACAATTCATCCTAAAGACATATTATAAGGCCATTTAAGATACTAAATTACATAATCACAATCAAAAGGACACAGAGACCGAATTTGCCTTTGAACGAGTATTATATCCAACAATCAATTTCTTTTTTTGCTTCAATTTCTTCTTTTGGGTCTTGAACACAACCGGATCACCAACATCATCTGATCCCTCACCCCAAAGCTTTCTTAAAATTCTCATGTCAGATACTACAACTGGATTAGAAGCATCGACAGACTCTAGAGCACTTAGCGAATCTAGTCTTTTCTTCATCTAAGACTTGGACACAATTGGTTCAAAATTATCTTCAGCATCATCATTTAACACATCACCCACTAGTGCAAAAATGACTTTAAAAAGCACCATTTAGCATCGGTTGTTTGAACAGCCGATGCTAAATGTAGACGCGGTGGCATTTTTGAAATTAAATGGAAGTTTTCAATTTTCGCGTCTACATTTAGCATCGGTTGTTTAAAAAACCGATGTTAAAAATGTTTGCGTTAGACATTTAGCATCGGTTGTTTATACAACCGATGTTAAATGTGTATGGCTAACATATTTAGCATCGGTTGTATAAACAACTGATGCTAAATGTCCCTTTTATTTCTAAAGTCACGCGTTCTCCTATACTAACTCTCTGAACTCTCACTCACTCTCGTCACTCTCGTTTTCTCACTCTCTCACTCTCTGAACAAATCCACGCTGCCATCGCCAATGCCATCGCCATCGCCATCGCCATCGCCATCGTCTCTGAACTCTCACTCTCGTCTCTGAACTCTCAACTCTTGTTCTAGTTCTCAGCTCTAAACTCTCAACTCTCGTTCTCAGCTCTTCTTTCTCCATTTACGGTAAGCTCTCTTCTTGCTCTTCTCTCTCCCGTGCTTTCCCTCTTTCAGCGCATCTTTCTCTCTCGCTGTCGCGTGCACTCTCCAACTTTCTCCCTCTCGCACGCTAATCTTGTTTCAGCCATGGCTGAGCCTTGATCTTCAGATCTGGTTCTCCTTTATGCTCTCTCCCTCGATCTCAGTTTTTTAGGTTAGTTTTCATTTTCGTTTTTCCTATTTCTTCCTGATTTCGTTTTTTGTGTACTTCACAAAACCCTAACACGCCATCTTTTTGGAAGATTGAAGAAGCTGCATGAGATTCAAGGCAGACAAAGCAAGATCGTTATTCAGAAATGCAGAGGTTGAAGGATGAAGATCGTGAGGCGTGGGAGCGTATGTTGGTGGTGAGTCAATAACTTTGTTCTGATTTGATCTTAGGGATCAGCTTTCTCATGGTTTATTGCTGAACGATTGTCAAAAAACATGCTTGTTCATATAGGAAGAGGTAGCCAAAGCTCAGAAGGCTAAGGAAGAGGAAGCTGCTGCATTGGAGTTTGAGAAGTGGAAAGGCCCACAGTGAATATTGTTTTGTTTATAGAGAGTATCAACTCGTGTTTTGAATTCAATTCAGATAATTTTCTGGTTATCTCTTAATTCATGTGTTGTGTGATGTGTAGGATGGGAAGTACTACAAAAATTGACTATGGAGAGAGCCTTACTGGCCATCAGAAAAGCTTAAAATTTCTATCACTAGAGCATATACCTATGGAAAGGAAAGCTCTTAACTGAAATGAAAATTCTGGCCATTTTTGTCTTTTGAAAAAGTAAATTAGCAGACATTCTAAAGTTTGATGAGCTTTTGGATTTAATAAGTTTGTTGCTTTGTCATACAGGTGGAAGGGAGAAGGCTCCAGCTGTTTTTTGTCGAAAAACACTCACATCCACTGACAGATTTGAAATGTGAGGAGATGGTTTGTAAACACGATCATTCACCTTCATTGATGAGTGTATTGGAGTTGTACTTAGGCAGGTCTTGGCTGATTGTATGGCTCATTCACGTTTGTCCTAGCGTTTCTCTGTCTGAATTAAAATTTTGAGCTTGTGATTTTTATAATTGTTGAAAACAGAACCATTAAAGTAAACTTTTCATGTTGAGTTATTTCTATGGAGTTGTCAATTTCATTAGTAGGCTTCTTTACAAAACCCAATCAGCTAAATGAGTGTTGCCAAATCTTATTTTTTCATTTAGAAACACTAGCTACATTTTTTCATTTACTTACAAAGTAATGTAACTAAAATCTTAATTTTTGTGTTAACAGAGGATCACTGAAATTGCTGGAGTGGTGCTATCCTTTGACCCCAAACCAATTAAGGTTGTTGTTCATCATCCTCATACAGTATATATAGCTATATATAATATTATACTTCATATGGTGTGATGATATTGACTCATGTTAATTGGTTGTTCATCATCCTAGGGTGATTGGAATGGTGCTAGTGCTCAGGAGATTGATGGTGGGAGTGGGATGGGAACTGCAAGAGGGCTATAACTGCAAGGATCTTGGTAGGGCTTCATAGGCTGGCAACTGCAATCTTAGAGTTAGAGCTGACATAAACGATGTCATTGTTGCCCTTGTAAGGGAAGCTGGAAGGGTGGTTCTTCCAGATGGCTACTCAGGTAATTAATTATTTGTCAAGACTTAAAGCTACATTTTCCCGATTCTGAAGCTAATTTTTAGTTGGATTTTGTGATAGTTGGTGTTCGCCTGCTTGCATCATGTGTGGTGTCCCCACAATTTGGAGATTGTGGACTTAATATTGTTTCCCTGGTGTCTGTTATTCAGAAAGCTCTTATCAAAATTTGTTTTAGATTGTGGACTTAATACTGCATCATGTCTGGTGTCCCTGTTGCTGGGACTCCTTTTGATGGTTATTTCATTTCTCTTTACAATTTGCACTTAACTGCTTCCCACCTAATACTACAAGAGGAAATTAAAAACTCTGTTCCAGCACAATGGGATCCAGCTTCATTGTCAACGTATAATTATGAAACTTGCATGTTTTTGGATTAAATAACTATAATGTTGCTGATTAGTTTTGTTAGACAGGTTCATTAATGGATCGAGGCAGCTGCATGTAAAGCTATTGTGCTCCTTGTGATAGGCGACAAAGTAGGAGTACAGTTAACTTGTATGAAAAGTGGATTCAAGTGTGGTTATATGCAAATAATTTTGTTCAACTGGAGAAACTTCAAATGTTGATGATGACCTCTGGCTTTCTTCAAAGTCTTATTACAAACCAGTAATTGAATGTTGTGGAGGCACTGAGCTTGCATCTAGTTACCTCATGGGAAGTCCACTGCAGCCTCAAGCTTTTGGAGCAATTAGCACTGCATCACTGCCAACTGACATTGTCATCCTTGATGAAAATGGAGTTCCGTATGTAAGAACATTTTCTGGAGTTCCTTATCTTTGTGTATAGACAATTTAGGTTTTCTAATTTACTTGATCTCTTTGACCAATATGACAGCCAGAGGATGTTCCTTGTGTTGGTGAAGTAAGCTTGTTTCCTGTATATATGGGAGCAACTGATAGATTGCTTAACACTGATCATGATGAGATTTACTTTAAGGGAATGCCCATTTACAATTGAAGGGTATCTATCTACTTTGTTTAATATTCTTAGACGTGACCAATGATTTTCGATCGAATTATTTTATCTATATCTCGTGATGTCTAACGTGTTAGTATTATGAGCAGGTTCTTAGGAGACACGGAGATATAATCAAAAGAACTGCAGGAGGACATTTTGTTGTACAAGGGAGGGCCGATGATACCATGAATCTTGGTGGAATAAGGGTACCACTTCACTCACAATATTTATGTTTTTAGCTCCCTCTTTCAGATCTACACTGATTTAGAACTTTTTGTTCTAATATGCAGACAAGTTCTGTAGAAATTGAGCATGTATGTAACAAAGCTGATGAATGCATTTTGGAGACAGCTGCAATCAGTGTTGCTCCTGCAAATGGAGGCCCAGAACAACTGGTTATATCTGTAGTTTTAAAGAAAGGATACAATTCCAATGCAGAAGCTCTAAAGAAGAAATTCTCTAAAGCCATTCAAAGCAACCTTAATCCTTTATTCAAGGTCTAACTAACTCTTGGCTCACTTTAAGCAATTAAAATTATGAGTAAATGTGGTTTATTAATTTATGAATAGCAATATATAGATTCATAAAATCATGAATTCTGAATGGAAATCAAAATTTTACAACTCTTTTTGTTACGTACAAGTGAGCCTTGTTAAAATTGTGCCGGAGTTTCCTTGAACGGCTTCCAAGAAAATACTGAAGAAAAAAGAGGAGGAGATGTGTATAAGCAGAGTCACTCAACTTGGTTCCATAAAATGACTTCTAATCCTGAAGCAATACTCTTCAAGTTTGTTCCTATTTCCTCACTTCTAACAGGAATTCCTGGAAGTGGCTATCTTAGTCATGCAATCAATTTGTACCGTTGGGATGCTTAGTGTATAACATGTCAATAAGTGATTTTGACTCTGACTTTTTCTTATACTATGATGAACAATAATGGAAATGGTACTATTACTAGTGTTAGCTTTTAGTGTTAATTGACTGTTCTTAGCTTTAATTTGTGTAATGATGTTGTGCATTTTGGTCAAGAGTGGAAAATTTGATATTTGTTCAAGTTAAGATTATATGGTTGAATTTTGATGTAATCTGTGTATGAATAATTTGGTTAAGTTAAGATTATAATTAATGTTGAATTGTAGTTAAGTTTTACTTGAAGTTTAAAAACATAACAACTGAGGAAAAGCCGAAGTTTTGTTTGTTATCTTTGTTTCCTTTGTTGTTAGTTGTTACAGAATTGAGCTCTTGTTTGTATAGAACTTAGCAGGTCTGTTACAAAGTGGGAAGAATTATAGTTAAAGATGATTGAGCTAAAAATATTGGATTAAAAATGAACAAAATATAAAAAGAAACTAGACATTTAGCATCAGTTGTTTCGAACAAGCGATGCTAAATGTCATTTTTTGTCACATTTAGCATCGGTTGTTTCAAACAAACGATGCTAAATGTCATTTTTTTAGGCTTAAAGGTCATTTTGGCCCCTGCAAAATACACATTAATCCATTTTGGCCCCTGCAAAATAAAAAACTTTAAAGAAGCCCCTGTAAAATCGTTATTTGTTCAGTTAGGCCCTCGCTGTTAGTGGAAGACTAACGCTGTTAGTGTTCGCCTATGTGGAGCACTGACTTGTCATGCCAACTGAACACGTGTGTAGCCAAGTGTGTATCATCTTCAAGATCTGGAAACAGACAAAAAATGAAAGATAAGCTTCAATGAAGATCTGGAAACGAATAACAAGCTTCAATGAATAACAAGATCTTCAAGATCTTCCTTGTCCTATCAATTCCTCTGTGTTCATCTTCAAGATCTGGAAACGATCCTCTTCCTTGTTCCTCATCATCTCCAACAATCGTTGCAATTTGCTCTCTCATTCTCACAATAACTACAAAACGAAAACCCAGATCTTCAATCGCTAATCTTCAATCTCCAAAAACCCAGAAAACGTTTTCCGTTTGATTCGTTTTCAGTTTGATTCATTTTATATAATCATCTTCTCCTTCTTTGAGTTTGATTCGTTTTCGGTTTTTGTTGAAACGATTCAAGGTTTTCGTTTTTGCCCAAATCTGGATATCGAACAAGAACAAACTCAAGATTTTCGTTTTCTATTTTTCCAGATCTGGTGGTGGAATTAACGTCGTCGCTACTCAGTGGCTTACGAAGAGAAAAGAAAGAACAGCGAAACGAAGAGAAAACGAAGAGCAGCGAACAATGAAAAGAGAGAACGAAGAAGAGGAATGAAGCGATTTTGGGTTTTCCAGATTTGTCAGCGAACAACGGAGAGGACAAACGAAACGCAAAGAAAGAAGAGAACGAAGAAGAGGAATGAAACGAAGAAGAGGAACAGCGAACAATGTAACGCCCTAAAATAATTTAATTAAATTAATTAATTAAGTTATTTGAGGGATTACAAAATTATTTAAGTGGAATAATTAAGTTGGATTTGTTTTATTTCAGGGGGTGTGATGAACTAATAGGGGTGGTGTGAAAAATGGGCCCAAGTAACTTAAGTGACCCAAGCCCATTCCTTATATCCCAAAGCCTCACAAAAAACCTAAACTAATTCCATTCTTCAGCAAAGAAAGAAAACAGCGAGACACTGAGAGTGTGAAGGAACAGGGGCGCGCAACTTCCAGCAAGAGAAGGAGGAGAAATTCATCTCATCTTGGCTTAGGTAAGTTGTCTTGATCCTTTATCCCTTCCATTTCTTCTTCTCTTGCAAGTGGTGGTTTCAAATCACTCATCTTCCACTGTTGCGATTTATTTCTTTGTTTCCTCCATGGTTGTTGCTGCTGGCGCGACTTGCGATTAGAAGAGGAGGGAGAGGAGCTGCTGCCATTTTCGTCCTTGAGGTTAGGGGTGGCTGAGTTCTTCAATCACAAGGTTAGGGGGCTCTATTTATACTTGTAATAATGCTTAAGTGGATTGTTGTAGTGATGGGCTGAATTGGGTGTTTTGTGAGATGATTGAACAATTGATTAATTTAGTTGTTGTAGTGATATGGGGGCTGAATTGGTGTTTTATGAAATGATTGAACAATTGATTAATTTAGTTGTTGTAGTGATATAGGTTGAATTGGTTGTGTTTTGAAATGGTTGAATCATGCTACTGTCAGTGGAATGAAAACAATGTTAATGATATGGTTAATGAATTGTTAAGTAAATTAATATAATTGTTGAATTGTTGGTTTAGTGGCATCATTGAGTAATTGCTACTGTTTTTAGTTGTGTTAGTTGTTTGGGTTGAATTGGAATCTTATTGTTATTGAAATTAAGTTAGTTGAAATGTTGTATAATTATTATGGTTGAATTGTTGTTACTTTCGATTACCACTGTGCTGAGAGGTTAATGAGTAAATTGTAAATGTTGGATTAGTGTGCTATTTGAAATAGAAAAATGGTTACTGCCTATTGTTCTATGGAAAGGTTATTCTAGGATATTGTTAAGTAATTGATAAGTATCATTATAGTTAGACAATTGTTAAGTACTATTATACTTTGAATGTTGAACAAATGCTACTGTATGACCATTTGATGAGTTAGTGGAATTGATGATAAGTTAGTATATATGTGTAATGGTTGCTGCCTTGCTATGATAATTATAGTCCGAATAATTGTTAAACATTTAATATAGTTTGATGGTTAAATAAAGGCTACTGTTGAGTATTCCGATGAGCTTGTTGGATTGTAAGAATTAGATTACTAGCCTAAGGGTAATAAGCGGTGTGTACGGAATTGAAATTAATCGGAGATGTGAAAGCGGTGAGGGACTCCGGTCCAAAGCGGTGCGGTAACCTTAAGACCTTTATGTTGACTATATTAAGTTGAGAAATGCAAAGCGGTGAGTTTACTAATTATTATGGATTATGTGTGGTGTTGTGGTGCATAGTCATAGTGTCGCATGAATCATGTTGCATAAAGCGGTGTGTCGGCTTCGGCCAAAGCGGTGTGGTGGCTTCGGCCAAAGCGGTGAGTGCCCTCCAGGCTAATAGCGGTGATGATGGATCCACATGCATGTTGCATTACATGCATTAGTCAAGCATTCGATGAGTTTTATGGATGAATTATGAATATGATGATTGTTGTTGATGATGTGATGAATTGTTATGAATTGGTGTTGCTGCTGCCTTTCTTACTATAACGCTTTTCTTAATCATTATTATTTGTGTAAAGAGACTCACCCTACTGCCTTTGTTGCTTCTTATGTCGGCAACTTGCAGGTGATCGAGAGTGATGGCATCCTTATGCCTCTTTTCTAGTAGTGTGTCAGCTCTGATATGTAGCACCAGGGGGAGGGCGTAGTATTATTATATTTGTCGTTTTGATTGTATTGGATTGTATATTGATGTATTGATGCCATTCCGATGTGTTGAGGCTATCTTATTTATGTGCTGTAAACTAAAACAGGTGTTGTGGGCCCGTCCCCAAATTATTCGTGCTATATATCATGCTGTTAGAATTGTTGACCGTATATCACTGTTTTAATCTGGGTGATTTATAAGCGGTGAAATGTGACGCTTCCTTTCAAAGAAATTTTTTTTATTAAACTCTGATATAATAATATAATAATAGTTGATATAGAAGGGGGGTGTTACAAACAACAGAGAAGAGAAACAAAACGCAAAGAAAGAAGAGAACGAAGAAGAGGAACAGCACTGCGTTTCTTCTTCCTGCGTTTCTTATGACTTTGTTAATGGTGAGGGAGGAAGATGATGAAGTTTCCCTTCCACGTAGGCAAAGACTAACAGCGTTAGTCTTCCACTAACGGCAAGGGCCTAACTGAACAAATAACGATTTTACAGGGGCTTCTTTAAAGTTTTTTATTTGGCAGGGGCCAAAATGGATTAATGTGTATTTTGCAGGGGCTAAAATGGATTAATGTGTATTTTTCAGACATAAAAACAATGATGAAATGGACATTTAGCATAGGCTATTTAAACACCCGATGCTAAATGTGACATTTAGCATCGGTTATTTAACCGATGCTAAATGTCTCACTTTTAGCATCGCAACATTTAGCATCGGGCGATAACCGACGCTAAATGTCCAAAATAACCGACGCTAAATGTTTTTTTTTTGTACTAGCGAACCCAATGCTTTCCTTTCCAAAGAAAGAATGAAAAGTCGAGTTCTTGTAGAAAAAAAAACTTGAAATGAGTAAATATAAAACATAATTACATATTTATTCTTAAACACCCACTCTTGTCTGATAAATTTTATTCTTGAACTATAATTACTACTTACACTCGTGTAGATTATGTTATTTTGTTTCTATGCATGATATGCGGGCTGAAATAATAATTTTCTCACTAACTTCGCACTATATTTTTCAATATTTTATTGAAGGAGCTCTATGTGTGCTCAAACCCAACCAACAAAAAGAGATTCAACATTGTTCAGGCACAACAATGGATTAATCCACCAATCTGAACTCTTCTCATTGGTCAAATCTGAAGCACCATGGTATGCAGATTTTGTAAACTACCTTGCAGCAGGAGTACTCCCCCCAGATTTAAATTATCAGCAGAAGAAGAGGAAGTGACGGCTAAGATTCCAAGATGAGGAAGTAAACTACCTTGGCCACTGGAAGGGCCCTCGTAGATGTTCAACAAGGAC
The DNA here is from genome assembly GCA_039519185.1 of Astragalus membranaceus. NCBI lineage: Eukaryota > Viridiplantae > Streptophyta > Magnoliopsida > Fabales > Fabaceae > Astragalus > Astragalus membranaceus. The sequence continues at coordinate 31,151,879 of CM076847.1, forward strand.
AGCTACGGCTAAGATTCCAAGATGAGGAAGTGACATTTAATGTATTTGAAGCTATGCGCCACCCGAATGACCAAGAAAAATGTTTTAAGGTGGATGTCATTGAAGATTCAGTGAGAGAAACTTTTAGACACAGTTTACCCTCTCCTCCTCTTGAGAAGGTAATTGTGAACTCGATTGAGGACGTGGACGAAAACTTGGGAATCGAGATAGAGGACTGTATTCGCCAGTTTGAAGCTTCTCAGGTAGATAAGGTTTTCAAGAGAAAAGAAGAGCTGAATAGGGGGGAAGGCACAGACAAAGGAACTCCCAAATTGAAACAACTCCCCTCTCATTTAAAGTATGTATTCCTTGGGAGCAATGATCAATACCCAGCCATCATCAGTAGTTCTTTAACTAAGCTGGAGGAAGAAAAGCTAATGAGAGTTTTGAGATCAAATAGAAATGCACTAGATTGGACTATCTCCGACCTTAAGGGGATTAGCCCAGCTTTTTGCATGCACAAGATCAAGCTCGAGAAAGAGTTCAAACCGGTGATTCAACCTCAGCGACGGTTAAATCCCACAATGAAGGATGTGGTGAGGAAAGAAGTGTTAAAAATCTTAGATGCCGGAATGATCTACCCAATCTCAGACAGCTCTTGGGTGAGCCCGGTCCATGTGGTACCCAAAAAGGGAGGTATGACCGTTATTAAAAATGAGAGGAATGAGTTGATCCCTGCTCGCACAGTCACCGGGTGGAGAATGTGTATCGATTATAGGAGACTGAACCAAGCCACACGGAAGGATCATTTCCCGTTGCCATTCATGGACCAAATGCTTGAAAGATTGGCCGGTCAGGCCTTTTATTGCTTCCTGGATGGATACTCTGGATACAACCAAATAGCAGTAGAACCAGAAGATCAGGAGAAAACCGCCTTCACATGCCCATTTGGTGTTTTCGCCTATCGGAGGATGCCCTTCGGTCTGTGCAACGCTCCGGCAACTTTTCAAAGGTGCATGCTTTCTATATTCTCTGATATGATGGAAAATGCTATTGAGTTATTTATGGATGACTTTTCTGTTTTTGGTCCATGTTATGATTCTTGCTTGGGTAACCTCAATGCAGTATTAAAAAGATGCATTGAAACCAATTTAGTCTTGAATTGGGAAAAGTGTCATTTTATGGTTCAAGAAGGAATTGTTCTTGGCCATAAAATCTCGCAAAAGGGCATTGAGGTTGATCAAGCCAAGATAGAAATCATAGAAAGGTTACCTCCTCCTATGAATGTAAAGGGGGTGAGAAGTTTTTTAGGACACGCCGGATTTTATCGACGTTTCATAAAAGATTTCTCCAAGATTTCAAAACCTCTATGCAATTTACTTGTTAAGGAAAATGAATTTGTCTTTGATGCCGAATGCCTGCATGCTTTCAATGTATTAAAGGAAAAACTGATTTCTGCCCCAGTCATTGTCGCCCCTAATTGGGACATTCCCTTTGAACTAATGTGCGATGCTAGCGATTATGCAGTGGGAGCAGTGTTAGGGCAGAGATCGGAGAAGTTTTTTCATGCCATATATTATGCTAGCAAGGTCTTAAATGAAAATCAGGTAAATTATGCAACAACGGAAAAAGAATTGCTAGCTATAGTATTTGCGTTGGAAAAGTTTCGTTCCTATTTGGTCGGGTCGAAAATAATTGTGTTTACGGTAGCGAAAGTCAAAAGATTCTATGGCATTGTCATGACTCTCCATGTGGAGGACACTACAATGGGGAACGCACAGCGGCAAAAGTGCTTCAATCTGGATTTTATTGGCCGTCCATTTTCAAAGATGCGCACAATCATGTTAAAAATTGTTACAAGTGCCAGAGGACAGGTAATATTTCATGTAGGGGGGAGATGCTGTTGAACCCTATACTTGAAGTGGAGGTGTTTGATTGCTGGGGCATTGACTTCATGGGACCATTCCCACCATCGCATTCTTGTCAATATATTTTGGTGGCGGTGGATTATGTTTCTAAATGGGTGGAAGCAATTGCCACTTCTAAAAATGACTCCCAAACTGTGGTCAAATTTGTTAAGAAAAACATCTTCTCAAGATTTGGTGTTCCGAGAGTTCTAATCAGTGATGGGGGTAGTCACTTTTGTAACACTCAGCTTAGCAATGTGTTATCCAAGTATAATGTAAAGCATAAAGTATCGACACCGTATCACCCTCAATGTAATGGCCAAGTGGAGGTATCAAACAGAGAAATCAAGAGGATATTAGAAAAGACAGTGGGGAACGCAAGGAAAGATTGGGCAGTGAAGGTAGACGATACCTTGTGGGCATACAGGACAGCTTATAAGACGCCCTTGGGTATGTCCCCTTACCAATTGGTTTATGGCAAACCTTGTCATTTGCCAGTTGAAGTGGAAGAGCCAAAGTCCCAGAGATCTTTCAAGGTCAACGGACAAAGACTCAAGCATTATATGGGTGACGGATTGGAAGAGCCTCAAATGGTTCTCATGCTGAGAGACCCATAAAAGCGACAAAAAGCGTCAAGCTAGTGACGTAAAAGAAGCGCTTGGTGGGAGGCAACCCACTGGTGAGCGCCATTTTTACTCGCACTTTTGGTTGTATTTTGCCCTATTTTGACTTTATTTCGCACTTTGGTCTGTACTTATTATTCTAACTTACTCTGTGATATTGGAGCACCACTGCCCTATATTTTGTTTTTTTTGTTTTGTTAAAGCAGCGTCAATAGTGATGATCTGTGGCATTTGGGGTCGCATGTTTGCTTTTTCCTTTTGACACTCGCACTTCAAGTTTTATCATCAAGTAATAGCAGGGGTCATGACAAACGTTGCGGAAGTTCTTTATCCTCTGTAAGCAGCATCTCTCAAGTTCCATCTCTATGATCCCAACTGTTAGGTTTGAGCCTAAACATGTTCTTATATATATTGTGTGTATTCCTTGCCTGCATTAGTCTGCAGAACTTGACATTGTGCTTAATTGTTTTTTGCATTTGATTTTCATACACACTGAGGCATTTCTTTTGGCACCCCTGAACCTTTCAAGCCAACCCATTAATGTTTATCCTCTGCTAGCCCCTCTGAGCCTATTGTTAAAAATTGTATGCTGTTTCTCTGAAAATCATGGCCTAGTAATTCTTAACTTGGAGTTAGGTAACAAAAGCTGTGAGAGTGGGGAAATTTTTAAGTTTGGGGTTGCTCGTGGAATAGCAACAATATAAGTTTGGGGTGGTATACAAGAGAAGGAACAAGAAAAGAAAGAAAAAAAAAAAAATAAATATGTATATATGTTTATACATATACATATAAAAAAAAAAGAGAAAAATAAATAAATAAATTCCTTCTCTTATTTTGTTAAATGCTTTGGGAAAATGGGTGAGTATTGCATGAAATTGACAAAAAGAGAGGTAGGCCTAACTCCAAGTACAACCTACTTATCCAAATGTATCCACCCTTACCTAAGCCCCGCTATAACCCTTAAAGTCCTCAAAATGTGTGTATGCATTTCATTTGTATAGAATGATATAGAACTCTGTCAAGCCAATGAAACGATGATGCAGGTACTGTGAATTGAGTGAATACCCGAAACACCTCAAGAGTGAAACACTGGTGAGATGTGCGTACAGAGAAAACTTGAGAATGCTGCCTGCTTATGATTCGGTATTTCCAATTCATTTGTCCTGCCACTGTATTAGATTGATGATGATAGTTGATGTGCTGATGTGTTTAAGGTTGATGTATTATATGTAACAGCTAAAAAAAAATAGCCACACTCTGAATTGATTGTTTGGTTGAGGACAAGCAAAAGTTTAAGTTTGGGGTTGTGTTGGCTCCCAATCATATGATGTAAGTTAGGCATTTTTAGGACCAATTGTGCAGGTTTTTCATTGTATCACAGTCATTATCTGGGATTTAGTCTAGTTTTAGATAATTGTAGTAGGAAGTTCATTTGTAAGTAATTCCTTCACTTTTGGAGCTAACTTGGTCATTGAAGACCTCTATTTGGTTGTGGCATCATTCGGCGAACCAGACACTTGCCCGGAAATGCAGCAAAATGGAGGAATTTGCTTTCTGTTGTTTTTCGCGTCGCGACCAGGAGGGTTCGCGACGCGATCCAGAGGAATTTTGCAAACCAGAACTTTCTGTTATTTTTCGCGTCGCGACCAGGAGGGTTCGCGACGCGACCTGGAGCAGCTTTGCGAGACCTGAAGCTTCTGTCATTTGTCGCGACGCGACGGACACGGGCCGCGTCGCGATGGTGCGTGAAAATTAGGGTTTTTAAAGCAGTTTCAGCAAATTTTGAAGGGACTTCGGTTTTGGGATTTGGAGCCACACTTTGGAGCAGCTGGAGGGTGCGATTTTGGGGCCTTCTCACCACTTGGGAACAAGGGATTGAAGGTTCTAATGTATTCCTTTATGTTTGTTTTCTACTTTATGTTGGTTTCCACTCTTAGGATGATTTGTAACTAAATTGCTTAGATTAGGGAGAGATGAATCTCCCAACCCTATCATGTGAACCTTTGTTCTAGTTAATTCGGTTGTTATTCGATTTACTTTGTCTAATTACCTATGTTCTTAATGCTTTTCAATTACATATGATAATTGTGATGATCCAGGCTAGTGATTGCATAGGGATATGAATTAGTAGCTGGAAATTGGGTAATTAGGTCACATGCTAGTAATCATCATAGGAATATGTGGTAGCTTATGTGAATTCATTAAAATTCTCAATCTTAATGCGTTACCCTCTGGCATGACTCACCTAAGGAATTAGGGTAACTCTTAGGGTAATAGGGGTCTTGAGACAAGGAATTGCCCTTGACCTTAAATTAGTGAATTGAATCTAGAAATTGAATAACTAACTTGAATTGGCTATGGTTCATGTGATAGGCGAGGTGAGAGGATTCGATCCCTAGTCGTTTTTCTCGTATTATTAATTCACGTTTGTGTTTTGTCACATTACTCAAATTACCAAATCGCTGCAATCTACGAATTTACAATTTTGCTATTGTTGTCAACGCGCAATCCCTGTGGAATCGACCGGTTACTTACCGTTTAAATTATTACTTGCAATGAATTTGGTACACTTGCCAAAGTCTTAACAGAGGCAACCCACGGCTTAATGTACTTTTCGATTTGTTGAAAAATAAAATACCCCAGGGCCGAGTATCCTGAATCAGACAGCCAGGTGAGCTCTCCTAACCCCTTTTGTTTTATTTGAAAAATCATTGAGGACAATGCCTAGTCCAAGCATGGGGGGGTATTTTATTACTTTTATTAGGAATGTCTTTATTGCTTTGTGGGTTTTGCATTGCCTGCCTGATACTTCTCTTGGCATTGTCTCACCTACTATACCAGCTACTTCACCCACTAGTGTACCACCTTCACGTACACCTCAAAACACACCTCCTTCAAAACCTCACTCACCACATGACAATAACATCTCCACCCCTTACCCTCCTCAGCATCAAGTACCATTGATCCCAACTCATCCTCTTCCTCTAGTAGTAGCCCCTCTCCACCTCCACAAAATCACCAACCCATGCTCACTAGGTCAAAGACAGGCAATGCAAAACCCATATTGTTTCCCACTCTTTTAACAACCACAACTAACCCCAATTCAGTAAACCAAGCTCTAGCATCCCCTCAATGGACACAAAGTATGGATAATGAATACAATACCTTAATGGCAAATCAAACATGGACACTTGTTCCTCTTCCTCAGGGAAAATCGGTAGTTGGTTGTAAATGGGTGTTTCGTGTCAAGGAAAACCCTGATGGGTCTGTCAACAAGTATAAAGCAAGGCTAGTGGCCAAGGGTTATCATCAACAATATGGATATGACTATACAGAAACTTTTTCCCCTGTTGTGAAGCCAATAACTATTAGAATTATTCTAACTCTTGCACTTACTTACAATTGGCCTCTCAAACAAGTGGATGTGAATAATGCCTTCCTCAATAGGTACTCTAGAAGTATGTTTATATGGGCCAGCCTCCAGGATTTATCTCAAGTGATGCTACTCTTGTATGCAAGTTCCAAAAAGCCATATATGGTCTTAAATAAGCTCCACGTGCCTAGTATGAGAAACTGACCAAAACACTGCTGACTTTGGGATTCAAACAATTTAGATGTGATCCTTCTCTTCTAATCTTCAATCAAAAAGGTTGTTGCATCTACATGTTACTATTCCAAGGTAAATACATAAGGGATCTTCTTCACAGATCAAATATGGAAGGCTGTAAGAGCATCACTACACCTCTTCCTGTTAACATCAAACTTTCTAAAGCAGAGGCAGACTATTTTGAAGATCCAACTCTCTATAGGAGTATTGTGGGTCTCTTTAATATGTGACCATCACAAGACCAAAACTGGGCTATGCAGTAAATAAAGTGTGTCAATTCATGTCCCAACCCCTTGTCTCTCATTGGACAGCAGTAAAGAGATTTCTCAGGTATCTCAAGGGTACAAATGACTATGGCATTTCTTTTGAACCAGCTACAACAACTTCTCCATTAACTCTTAGTGCCTTTTGTGATGCTAATTGGGTCTCAGATGTTGATGATAGGCGTTCTACCTCAGGCGCATGTGTGTTTCTTGGTCCAAATTTCATCTCTTGGTGGTCAAAGAAACAAACTCTGGTAGCCAAATCTACAACAGAGGTTGAATACAAAAGTCTGGCTCTAGCTGCTTCTGAAGTCATCTGGGTGCAATCCCTTCTGCAAAAACATCAAGTCATTATTCCTACTCCAGTGATATATTGTGACAACCAAAGCACAGCTGCTCTCACCCATAATCTTGTCCTTCACTCCAGGGGGATAATAGAGAATAAGAGTTTTTCTGCCTTCTCTTAGTTAATAATTAGATAATGAAGGCATTAATTTCAATCCTTCTACCTTCTTTTCTTTCTGTTTCTTTTTATTGTATTAGTTTGGTAGAATATGAAAGGTTGGCACTTAATTCAATAAGATATGAAAGACCAACACTTAATTCAGTAGGATATGAAAGGTCATCACTTCTTGTTAAAATAGAGCATCATGATCTCTTCCAAATCATTGAAAACACAATACTTCTTTTTACTGCTCTGATTCTAATAACATTTTTCACGAATATTATTTGAAATATTGTAAAATCTATGATGTTTGATTTAGAGGAACAAAATTAAAATCATTCAAAATAAAAAAAAATAGAGAGAGAGAGAGAGATTTTATTAGTTTTGTTGATTTGTGTAAACGAATATTAAAAGAGAGTAATTAAAAGTAACGAACCTTGTGTCACTAGTAAAAAAACAGGATTTAAAGTCGGATATTTTGGACATTCAAAGTCGGATATGCATCCAACTTCTATTAAGGAGACTTAGAAAGTCTGAAATTTTAAAGTCGGATGGGCATCCGACTTTAAAATACGGTTTTAAAGTCGGATAAAGTCAATAATCCGACTTTAAATCTTTAATTATAACGCGTTTTAAAGTCGGATAAATTCAATAATCCGACTTTAAATCTTTAATTATCACGCGTTTTAAAGTCGGATAAATTCAATAATCCGACTTTAAATCTTTAATTATAACGCGTTTATGGTCTTTCTGGAACACATTTAAAGTCGGATTTAAAAGAATATCCGACTTTAAAAGCATGATTTTAAGTCGGATATTAGACTGCATCAGAAGAATATCCGACTTTAACACTAATGTTTTTTTGTTTTTGATTTTGATTGTTTTTTTTGCTTCACCCTTCTTATAGAATCATTTCCCGCACATACTTTAAAGTAATTAAAGTACTACAATTTCAGCTAGGCAAGAGGGACACATACACACACGGTAATTAAACTACTTTACTTAAATATATAGAGTTAACTGTTAGTTTTCATACCAAAATATACGCTAATACTACACTTCCTTGACATTCTAATAATATTCCAAAATACGATAATGATCAACTACACTTTCACTTAAGTTGATTTTTCTTCTTTCTTCTTTCTTCCTTTCCAATCGGCTTATGCTCCTTATACAACCTTAGAAAAAATTCAGCCCAAACTTGTCTAATGTCCTTCAATTCTTCAGATGTGAACGGATCAGTTGAATTGAATACCTAAAACAATAAAAGATAAATAAGAACGATGAGTTAATCTAATATCTACTCAATAATAATTATCTAGTAATAATCTTTAAAGTTGAAAAATTCAATTACCTTTTTCCAATTGTTAGTGATAGTTGCGGAGACTATAGTCATCATATTTATCATCACATAATAGCCACAAGAATGGGTATCATTTTGTTTTGCCACCTATAAATAACAAACCAACAAAATTACAGCTCCAGCTACAGAGGAATGCTCCACTGATGAACAAAAATGAATATAAAGAAAACTTATACACATCATCACGTCAGTAATGAAATTATCATGAATAGTTTGAATATCCAACTCAGTAATGACAGGTCCTTTCAATCATTTCCATGTATTTGACATGTTAAATTTACCATTTTCTATTGATAAAGTTAGAGAATTCTAACTAACTTCATTTGATTTTGGAATTTTGTTTTTCCTTATTGATCTGAAAATGAAATTATAGTTTATATATGTTAGTTTGTAACAGAGAGAGATGACGACGGCAGAGAGGAGAGAACGGCGGAGGAAGATAGAAACTTGGCGGAGAGAGCAAGGAGAAGAGAGATGGAGACGAGAGAGATGGAGGCCTGAGATGAGAGAGATGGAGACGAGAGAGATGGAGAACTCGGCGGAGGAAGATAGAAACTTGACGTGAAAGAGTGAGACGAGAGAGAGCGTACGCGAATAAACTTCAGTTTTTTTTTTACTAAAAAAAACAATTACCCATTTAAAGACGGATGTTATTTGTCATCCGACTTCGAAATTGAGCGCTTGAAATTTTTTCCCAGGTTTATTACAAAATTGCCACCGCGTCCGTATTTTAAGTCGGATATTTTGGAATCCGACTTAAATATATCCATTCTTTTCCTGTTTTTTCACTAGTGTGTTTTGATCCTCTCTAATGATTTTATTGTGCAATTAAATCCCAACCATCTATTGAATAATACTAAATCTTAGCCATATATTGAATAATACAAAAAGATATAGAGAGATATTAAAAAAGTTGAGAGAGAAAATAGAATGATGGAAATTAACACTTAACAATGTCAAGTAGAAAATCCAATTTAGAGAATCTCGCCCCTACTGTGACAATGTGAAGCAAAACAACATGAAGAAATGTGCAACAATAATGGCAACAATGCACAATAGAAGAGGAAGATCACACTAAAAGCTAGCACATGACAACAAAACTTTTTTTTTTATCAGACATGACAACAAAACTTTAAAGTAAAGGACAAGTACAAAGAAATAAATGAAAAGCAAAAAAGATAAAATATTATTTTTGTTTTAATTTCAAGGTGGGTATTTTGGGGTGGACCTAGTATGTACTATTTATTTGGGTACTGGATTAATACTCGATCAACTCATGTACTCCCTCCGGTCCTTATCATTAGAAAAATTTTAGAGTTAATTTTGGTCCTAAATATAAAAAAATATTTCAGTTTTTAGTGTATATATATTGCTTAAATACCAATTTTATTCTCATTGAAATTTTTGTCTTTTCAATTTTCAACAAGGTGAGTGAGAGTAGTGCACATAAATCTGACTTAAACAGAGTTATTTCACATGTGGAGTTGAGTATATGGTATTTTTGAGACTTAACTTAAAAAAGACAATAATTAAATAAGGTTATTGGTAGTGATGATTTTTGTATTTTCTACTTATAATAGGGATCGGAGGGAGTAAAACACCGGTAAAGTCAATGTGACGAAAACCTAATCAACACAAATCCTTGATTAGTTGGTATTGGGATTAACTGGTAGAGAAATACTGTTTTCTTGTCCAAATTGGGTACACATGTTTCTGCATAGGCTCGAGTGCGTTCTTTGTTGTTCAATTTAATATCCCTGCCGGCCGGGAAGTGGAATCACTTCACATAAGATCATCAATCTAATTAATTTATTTTTTCTTAACGCAATCAAAGCAAAAACAACAACCGTAGACTAAAAAAAATTATTTACCAAACAAGCGCCCTTTTAGTTTTATGTATCAAAATAGCACTTTTTTACGAAATAAAAGTTGGTGCAAGCAAGGTCTTGAGTTCCAGTGTTGGGTCTTGCAAACAAAACTCTATCGGGAGGGGAGAACCAGACAGACCGACAAATTCGAGTACATGTGGCCATTCAGGTTCTCTGACGTAGATTAAGCACAAAGCCGGTGCATACTATCCACCAATAACATGGTAACTGAACTGTACTGGATGCCGGTCTTGGTCAATGAAGTTGGGCCGAGATGCTGAAGATGCTCCCGAGATAATGCCGGAATGCATAAACCATAATTTGTGTTGATCCGTCGAGAGGGGTGATACCTGCACACACTCCTACGCTCAAGTCAGCTTAGAGAAAAGACGGCAGACACTAATAAATGTGTACCCGATGCAACGACATGAGCGAGTATTTATAGGGGGATGTGCCAAGTAATGCGGCTTGATTTTTGGCCGTTGGATGTGGAAATATTTGATCTCCACTATCCGTTTGGTTAAATAAAGTTTAACCATGGATCTAATAGTCTTAGACCGCGATAATGGGCCTAATTTCATTGCTCGTCTTCGCCAAATCTGAAACAGTTGCCCACCAAGTCGAGGTTGTCTTGTAAGGAGGACCTCGGCTTGAAGTATTTGCTTTAGGGGGTTACTTTGTGAAGCTTGCCCTCGACCCTATCTAATGGTCGACAAGTGGTTCAGAAGTGCTGATCTGAGAAATTAAGTTGGTCGGACAATGAGTACTCCATGCTTAGTCGAGGCTGTCAACGGAGGTCGGCCATGCAGCGAAAATAACCTTTTCTTACATTATTTGACTCAATAGAGGTCCAGAGGCGGCATTCTGACTCTGTCCGTTGAACAGGAGGGGGAGGCGGCATTATTTGCCTCGTTTTTTGTATTTTACGTCATTATGATGTTTTTAAAGCTGTGACAAGTGGATGCCAACACTGTCGCTTGAGTTGATTCTCTATAAATAGGAAAAGTTCCTTACCATTTGTACTTTCGCAATATTTGAATTTCACGATTATTTCCTTGTCCAAGTTCGTATTCACCGTGCTTGGGAGCTTTGGACCATAACTGGAGAAGCCTTTAGGATCCCAACCCTACGACTTATAAGGTATGTTTGGTTTTTCCTTTTTTCTAGTTATATTCCTTCTCTACCCCGGGCCTTGAGCCGGTCCTTTCGTGAACCGTTCCTGTTAGGACCTCTTCCGACCCTTCCTTTTGATGGTTCTCCGAGTACGTTACAGAAGGTCTCACAGGAAGGGTTTTGGTTCAGTCAAGGATGACACTTGAGCGGGGCAGATATAGCGAATTTCTTACGATCTCCTCTGACACAGGTTCCCCCGTGAAGGTAGGAAATGGCTAGGACGAAACATACAGCCCGAGTAGAGAGAAATTCTCCTTCAGGTGACAGGTCCTCTTCATCGAGCCGTGAGGAAAAATCTTCCGTTGGAAGTGGTGGGGTCGAGTCTGTCCAAGGCATCATGGACCCTTATTCTTGGGTTTCCCAGGATGTTCTTAGGACGAGGAGTGTTTTTGAGGAAGGAGTTCCCTCCATTATCTCAGACTTCCATCACTTGATTAGGATTGAACAAAGAGAGGAGTGGGATCTCTTGGGTGTTCCTCATTATGTGCCTCTGTGTAGCTTGGTCACTGGTGAACCTGATTTTTTCATTTATTCGGTGATGGTTATCGAAGCAGGGGTCTGTCCTCGTTTTACTCCATTTCAACAGAGGTTACTTCAAGCCTTGAAGGTCTCTCCTTTTCAGCTCTGCCTGTCTGAATGGGCTTATCGGGGAGCTTATGAATTAATGATGCGGGTCTTCGAGCGCCTTTGTCCAGGGAGCTGTTTCTCTCTTTATTAGGAATCCATAAAAAGATTCTAGGAAGATTCGTCATGGATGTATAGACATGGTGAGTGGAACTTATGAAATTCTTTTCACCCCATTTTAATGACCGACTTTAATGACTGTGGTGAGTTGATTTCTCAAAATTTTCATTTTAGTTGGTCACAGGACCATTTCCCAACTGGACGGAACAGACAGCATGAGTCTGGAATTTCTTTGGATATGGACGTCTTTATTCTAGGGGGACCCCATGATTAATACTCGAGCCCTAATGTCAGTTGTTCGTGGAGAGGCGGTTTGGACTGTGACAGGTATGCAATTCTCGGTGTAGAGATTACTCCAAATCATTTTTATTGGAATAACCTTTTCCTTCCTTCTCGCAGGGACGATGACGCCTCTAAACGCATTTTTCGACATGAGGGAAGATGATAATGAGGTTGTGGTTCCTCAGACGTACCTGTCCTTTCTTCGAGATTACAATCTGTGGCTAGGACCGAGGGAAAACCTTAGGAGCTGAAGGTAGTTAGAGGAGACGCAGGGTCCTCTGCTGAAGTTACTCCTGCTGCTGTGGTTGGGAACGATTGTTCGCCTGGGACAGTGGGACTGGCCAGAAAGCGCATCTTTGAGGTCTTGATTGAGAAGAGTCCAAGCTCCAAGATGAGACAAGATAGTGTACTTGGGTAAAGAGTGAGGTAATGAGTGAAGTAATGAATGAGTTAATGAGTTTTGACACTGGGTATAGTTTTGATTGTGCTTTGTGTTTGTTTTTGAGTGCTATCTTTGACAAGAAGGTTGCAACTGCTGAAGGAGTGCGATGAGGCATGTCGAGGCCTTGAATCTACTATGACGGCCTTACAACTTGCTGTGAAGCCATAAAAGAGGGAAGTCTTGTCCAGACATGAGCTGGAGGTGGAGCGGGACACTACTCTTGAGCAAATATGTCAAGCTTCTTTGGCCCTACAGGAGGAGGAGGAGAAGAAGGAAGAACTGGTAGCAAAGAGGGATGTGGCTGTGAAAGAGAGAGAGACGAGGCGGTGATGGCCCGTCAACAGGTTACCCAACAAGCCTTGGTGTTTGGTGAAGAGGCCTTCATTAATGCTGAAAAGAAGATTATTGCTCTAAATCATGTGGTCTCTCTCCAGCCCGTTGAGGCCAACATTTCCTACAACATACTTGGTGGCGTGCCGGTGGAGTACGATCGTGATAGGACTCGTCACAAGATCCACTTTGTTCCCAAGTTCAATGGTGGTCCCAGTAATCATCTTCGTATTGTGCTCTATGTACTATCCCATTTCGACCTGTGCTTTTTTGGGCTTTGTGTAAGAAACCTTATTTCATGTATTGAAATCGTACGTCAATTTGATTATATTCACACGTACTACATCAGGCGTGGGATGCTGTTTAGCCCGAGAGGGCGTAGGGCGAATCCTCCCTCCTTTGGCCATGTTGGAGCCTGAATAGGCTTATAAGGGCGAGTCCTCCCACCTTTGTTCCAGCTTACCGAGTACTCGGCTCATATCTAACTTTGATCAAAGAGGTCGCATTGACTGAATTGGAGCCTGAAAAGGTTAAAGCGAGTCCTCTCACCTTTGGTCCAGTTTATGGAGTACTCGGCTCAGATCAAACTCAGATCAAAGAGGTCGCGTTGGCCGTATTGGAGTCTAAAAAGTCTAAGGGTGAGTCCTCCCTCCTTTGGGCCAACTTACCGAGTACTCGACTTGTATCAAAGAGGTCGCGTTGGCCGAATTGGAGCCTGAAAAGGTTAAAGGCAAACCCTCACACCTTTAGTCCTGTTTACAGAGTACTGGACTCGGATCTATGTCGGATCAAAGAGGTTGCGTGGGCTATATCGGAGCCTGAAAAGGCTAAGGGCGAATCCTCCCACCTTTGGTCTAGTTTACTATGTACTCGGTTCGGATCTATCTCAGATCAAAGAGGTCACGATGGGCTATAGGTGTGCCATGCAACTTGCGATTGTGCTTTCTGCCGAGGTCAATGGCGTTGTAACCATTTTTGCGGAAGGTCTGTGGCCGAGGTGCCTGTTGTGTGAAAACAATATGTGCAAGTAACACAGTCACAACAAGTAATAAAGAGTAAGTAGAGATTGTTCCCACGAGGATTGTTGAGTTCTTTTCTATATTTAAATTAGTAAGTAAGCTAGTAAGTAAAAAACAAAATAAAATAACAAGTTGCAGAACCCAATTTTATCAACAAACAACAAGTAAAATAAAGGATTAGTAGAAATTCAGAAAGAGAGTAAGCTGGAATGCCTTTCACTATGCAATGTCATCAAAATGTATTAATGTTGTATCTGATGCTGCAACATTAGGTGTTGTAGCATTTAGTGTGTACTTTTCAGATACTTTCTACAGGGTTTCATTACAAGGGCTTATGTCTAAGCTCCAAATAGGTCCACCCTTGGATATTATGTACTCACAGAATTCACCCTATGGAATTTTCCCTCCTATGCCTAGGTTTTAAGCAATGATTATCAAAATGTCCTTTAATAACCACTATCAATATTATCCTTTGTGATTAATTTATAAACCATGTCTGAATCTATAAATAGTACTTATATTTAGCTGATCAATTCTAAAATGAGTTGGAAATATTATTATGCAAAGGATAAAATGCAAAAGCATCAAATACATTTCATTAAAAACACTAAGACTTCATTTCATAGACCAAAGCATCCCAACTAAGAGTATTTAGCTCATGATGAGCAAACAACAAAAGAAATACAACTTAAACATAATATTTAGAGCCATAAAAGCGAAAATACAAAGAAGAAATATACTAAGAAGTGGTAGACTGAAGATTGACTAAAAGAACAGTAACATGGAGGTTCAGATCAGCTCCCAAATCCACGAAAATCTCCAAGTAGTTAAGCATCTGTATTGCTGCAGCATCACTCCCAGCATCAGAATTTCCACTTTGGTATTTAAAGGTAGCTTGGTACAAAAATGGAGGAAATGCTATGTCTAAACTTTTCCTCCTCTGAACCAACCTCCTAAATGAGGAAGATGAGTCGCCTTAAATAGTACTAGGGTTTAGTGATCCAAGAAATATCTTTTGGAGGTGCCATTTGTCATCACATGTGCCTAGGAGTACAATGTGCCCACAAAAAGGGAATATTCTGCGCATGACAGTTTGGTACCAGCAGCAGGACGTGTCCGTCCTTTTCTAACAGCTAGCAGGAACTGAAATCAGCGCCTCAACGTTTCTCTCTCATCTGTCGCAGAAATTCGTTGCTGAGGCACCTATTGCTGCAGCAATGAAATACACACATAAAAGCACAAATGGGGCACCAAAGTGCCAAATGACTCAAAAACATAATTAATCCTTCTACTCTCTAAAACATCATATTCTAAGTGATTAAACACAATATTAATTTAGAACTCACAATAATTTAAGTTAAGAAAGCATAAATAACTCTTATAAATAAGAGTTATCAGTGCCTATGTAGAAACATGTAGAAGTTGAGGTGCGTTTTGGCTAGAATTATCCCCAAGGCAATGATGAAATTGCAGGTTATAGGTTTCTAGATAAAGTACTTCTTTAGTTTAGTAGAATTCCAAGATGTCATAATAGGCTCTCTTCCTAGTGTTTCGAGCTTGTGTGAACTGTGGCCGGTTTTAGCAATGACTCGATATGGTCCTTCCCAGTTTGGAGCTAAATTTCCTTGACTAGCATTCTTTAGACCTATATCGACACGTCGTAGATAAGGTCTCCAACATCGAAGCTTCTCGGGACGACTGTCTGATTGATATGTGCTGCCATCATTTGTTTGATCACAGTTTCCCGGAGGGATGCTTAGCCTCGGACCTCCTCAATGAGATCCAACTCTTCTTGCATTGCTTGTTTGTTTGCTCTGTAGAAGTTAGGGTGTGAATTTCTTCATGTTAGTTCGCCTATTTTGGCTGGAATGACTGCTTCGGCTCTATAGGTGAGTCAGAAATGGGACTCGCCTATTGTCGAATGAGGCGTAGTAGGGTAAGCCCAGTGTTATCAGACCCGGACCGGCCATCGACCCGGTCAAGGCACCGGGTCACTAGACCCGGGGTCGGACCGCGGGTCTCTAGTCGGACCGGCATGACCCGGTCTATATACTAAGAAAGTATACATTTATTAATATAGAAATTTTATTATAATTTTATTTATAATTATACATTTACTAACATGTTTATGAGTGTTGAACTTGAATCAATTTGTCAAAAAAATGTGTGTTTAATCAAAACTATTAATGAAAGAATGTGTAAAAAAAATTAACATATCCGGAATTGATTATATTTAATGAATGCGGGATAGTATCAACAAATAATAGATAGCTTAGTGGTTAAAAAGTTGAAATGTTGAATACTAGGGAGGGGGTTCGAACCCCACCCAAGCCTTTTTTGTGAAAACATGCAAAATTTATAAATGGTTCATCTTTAAAAAAAAAAAAAAAGGATCAACCGGTCCGACCACCGGTCCGACCCGGTTTTCACCGGATTTTCACCGATCCGATGACGTCATCACCGAGCCAACTGCAGATCCGGTCCTGCACGCTGCCCGGCCCGGGAAGACCACCGGGTCCCGGTCCGACCGGTCGGTCGGTCCGGTCCGGTTCTGATAACTATGGGTAAGCCCATACATGGGGTAGCTCTTCGACCCAATTTCCCTTGGATTCATCGAGCCGATGCTTGAGACCCCGGATAATGACTCGGTTCCCTTGTAGTGATGCTTGATAGAGAGGTCAGCCATCATCTTCTGAAAGTTTTTGTCTACGAACTGTGTGCCGTTGTTTGACGACTACTTCTGGATGCTGAGTCTGACCATGGTGTTTCTTGCAATAATCTTATCCAACGGTTCGGCTTCGATCCACTTGGTAAAATAGTCAACTGCTATGGTTAGATATTTGATTTGGCCAGGAGTGGTTAGAAAGGGTCTTAATAGGTCAATTCCCCAGCAGGAAAGGACCATGGGGAAGAAATGAAGTCAGCTTGGTGGGTGGTGTGACATGGACGTCGATATTTGTGCATTTGTTTACTAACTTCGTTGCGTCTTCATTCATTGTAGGCTACTAGTATCCTGCTCGTAAAGCTTTTTTGGCTAGAGCCTTGCTACCAAGATGTTGACCGCAGATTCCTTCATGGATCTTGGTTAATACATAGTCACATTCATTTCCTGAGATGCACTTGAGTAGGGGTAACGAGAAGACCCCCTTCGTCTTGTCTGTGCAACTTTTTTGGTATCGGCTGGTAGTTCGCCAAGCTCTATGTACTTGATGATGGAGCCCATCCTGGTAGTTGTTTCAGATATTGCGTTCACTGACGAAGCTAGGATGGTTTTCAAAGAGACAGTTGGCTACGAGAGGGTTTCTTGGATGACGAGTTTGATGTGCCCCGAAGCTCTGGCGCTTGCTAACTTTCATAGGAAAATTGCTCTTGTGTTATCGACCCACGGAACGTGCCTTATGTATATCTATGAGAATTGTTTCATTAACTCTTTTACCTTCAAGGTATCGCTGTAGGATGACGTCTTTAGCGACATTCTCCTTCCTGGTCTGTGAGACGACTAGAAGCGAATCTGTCAAGATCTCGATCGAGCGAGCATTAAAATCACTGGCTAATAATAATCTGGCAATGCACACCTCATACTCAGACTTATTGTGTTGATGTTGTAAATGGGAACATCAAAGAGACCTCGACTAAAATGTTGTCCCAAATTCGAAGATGAGACCAGCTCCACTGTCTTTCCTGTTGGAAGATCCATCGACGTGGATTGTCAATAGCAATTCTGCGGGGGTCATTTTTGCCAAGAAATCGACTAGCACTTGTGTGTTTAAGGCAACTCTTTCTTGGTATTTGATTCCAAATTTCGAAAGTTGGATGACCCACTTAATCACTCTTCTTGCTAATTATGTTTGATGGAGAATCTATCGAACATGTTGGTTTGTCTTGACGACCACCTGGTGGGCCACAAAATGTGGTCTGAGTCGTCAAGCAAAAAGTACTAGGTATAAGGCCACCTTTTCCACCTTCTGGCTTAAAGGGCTTTACTAACAAAGTATAATGGTTGTTGTCCCTCTTTTGTTTCCCGGATATGTACGATGCTCAGTGCCTCCTCGGAAACAGTGAGGTATAGGTAAAGAGTTTCCCCTTCCAAAGGTCGAGTCAATACTGGTGGTTTGGAGAGCAAGGCTTTGAGTTGAGTAAGGGATTTCTCGCATTCCATTGTCCATTCGAATTCAATAACCTTCTTTAGCAGGTTGAAGAAGGGAAGGGATCGATTTGCGGCCTAGGGGACGAATTGTGGCAGTGCGGAAATCATCCCTGTCAGCTTTTGGACTTATTTCTTTGTGGAAGGTGGTCTCATTTCAGTTATAGCATTACATTTGTTTAGATTGGCTTCAATTCCTCGCTCAATAAGGTAGAAGCCGAGGAATTTCCCTACTCGTACCCTGAAGGTACACTTTTCTAGGTTAAGCCTCATGTTATGCTTTCGCATTTCGGCAAACACTTATGTGAGGTCGGCATTGTGATCGACGTAAGACTTTGTTATAACAATCATTTCATCCATGTAAACTTCTACCATCACCCCGATTTGGGACCTGAAAGCTTTGTTCATCATCCTCTCGTATGTTTCCCCCGCATTCTTTAGGCCAAACGACGTGACCTGGTAATAGTAATTCCCTTTGTGAGTCATGAATGATGTCTTCTCTTGATTGGGAGGATACATAGGATTTTGATTGTATCCAGAATAAGGATTCATGATCCCGGACGAGTTGTCGACTACTTTATCCATAATGGGGAGGGGGAAAGCTTCTTTCGGGCATGCTCTCTTGAGGTCGATATAGTCCACGCACATTCTCCATTTCCCGTTGGTCTTTTTGACGAGTACTACATTTGATAACTAGATGGTGTATTTGACCTCCTTGACGAAGTATTCCTTTATGAGATCTTCCACTACCTTCGTGGCCGCCTCTGCTTTCTTGTTAGATTGGGATCTCCTATGTTGTGCTACCCATGGTGCCTCTGGGTTGACAGCGAGGTGGTGACATGCGATGTCAGGGGAGAGTCTTGGCATATCGGCGATACTCCAAGAGAATAGGTCACGATGCTCATGGAGGAAGTTCATGAGGGCCATTCTTACTTCGTCGGATAGGTCAGAACCCACCATAATGACCTTGGCGAGGTTTTGCCCAAGCCTAACTCAAAGGAACTCCCCAACAAGCTTGGGCCTCTTAATTTTCCAAGCTCAAGTAGGGGATTAAGCACTGTTGGAATCTTTACCGAGGCGACTGGAAGGTGATCAGTGAAAATTTTACTGAAAGCAAACTCCCTCTATGTAGGTTGTGTTATAGCGAGATCCAAATCAGTGCCGATTAGGCACCCTCCGATTCAGCCGGCTTGGGAAGAGGAGAATTATGCGCAAAGTTGGACGGATGGTATGGCCGGTGAATGCTCTCCAAAAGTCTCTGGAAGTCACGTTGGAGAGGTAGGCGAACAAAATTCTTTGGGGCAAGCTGATTTTACCGAGTCAAAGTTATAATACAATAAGTCCTAATAGGCGCTATTGGAATTATAGACTCCTCAGGCTCCTAAGGTTGCTGTTGTTCTTGCTCCATCGTCTTAAAATAGTTAGACCTCAAGTTCTGCATACTGACAACCTCCTGGAGTCATCCTGCATCTGCTTCATAATCTGCTCATAAGTCTGCCCTCGAGCCTGCATCTCCTGCCGAGTAGTCTGCAGCTCCTGTCGTGTAGTCTGCAGGTCCTGCTGCTGAGCTTGCACTAGTTGCCTGAGCCGCTCTTTCACTTTAGCTGAAGGAGTAGGAGCTGGTCGACTGCTAAAACATCCTCTGTCTCTTCATTTGGAAGTTCATCATGATCATCATATCGAGGCTAATCAAATGGCACATTCACCCCGAGACCATCACAAATCATGTTTTCCATCGACTTAAAAATTTCATTACATGGAACACCAACACCAGAACTGCTTGAAGCCCCTACGTCAAATCAACCCCCTTTTTCCCGTTTAGCCAAATCATGTTGCCACGCTACCACAAGAAACTGTTCAACCCCAATTACAAAAGACTTCTTCTCTTCTCAGAAATAACCGATCATACACCCAACCACGATTCAATTGATACAAATTCATCTACACGCATTTAAAAAAACGCTTTAGATTTTCGTAACATTCCCAATAACCTATCAAGTTAGTGGCATCGATATGATCTTAGTGGAGATGATTTCGAGCCAAAAAGCGGGTCAAGGACAACATAAAACTCTTTTCCATCCAAGTAGTGAATGAAGTTATTTCTAACTCCTAACGTTACCGTTGTTAGTATCGTCTCTCAATTATCTCAATGGAGATGATTTCGAGCAAAATATGGGGGGTGAGGGACAACACCTCACCCTTTTCCATAAACAACACACAATAACAACTACATCAAATATAGACATCTAACCTAGGGTTCATCAAACATTTTAACAATCCGTGCATATGCACGGGTGATACTGAATGGTCGGTGTATTGCCATGAAGTCAAAATAGTAATTCGGAGGAAATTGATAAGTTGTGAACAATGTCCAAAATGTATGATTTGAAATTCAAAGCGGAATATGCATCCCCATTGACAATCAGAATTATATTGATCCATAATAATGTATTTAGACATTAGAGGTAAAATATGCATCCCCGTTGGCTTTCCCGTCGGCCCTCCCGTCAGCCCTCCCGTTGGCACTCCCGTTGGCATTTTACTTCTTTTTAGCAATTATAAAATAGTAATTTGGTAATTTTTTGTAGTGGTTAAATTGATTGATAAGTAGTTTAATAGAGAGATTATAGTACATAACAAATTTTAAATTATTTAATCATCGAGTATAATATGAATTTAACAATCTAGTTTTTTGAATTTTTTTTTAAATTTTGTTAAAGGTATGTGTTTTTTTGACAAAAGGTTTTTTTTTGACAATTAGTGGTGGTTAAACCAGTTGATTTTAGAAGTTTCAGTAAATTATAAAGATAAATAAATAATTTATTTTTTTAAATAGTTGTGTTGGCAAAAGTCTAAAAAAAGTCGATACTGTCGTTGGCACTCCGGTTGGCGCTCTCGTTGGCACTCATGTTGGCAGTCCCGTTGGAAAAAAAATGACGAAAAAAAGAATTTTTTTTATAAAAAAATAGATTTTAAAATATTAATAAAATCATATTTTAAAATTATGAAAAAGACTTGTTAAAAAGAAACTGGTTTTAAAAAAATAAAAATAAAAAACAATTGAATTTTTTTTAAAAGAAACTGTTTTTTTTTTTAAAAAAAATGTTAAGAAAACATTTTTTTTTTAAAAACATCGATTTTAAAAAAAAAGAAACATTTTTTTTAAAAAAAAACGATTTAAAAAAAAGTTTTGAAAAAAAAATGATTTTTTAAAAGTTTTTTTAAAAGAAACAGTTTTTAAAATATTATTTAAATAATATTTTTAAAATTATTAAGAAAGTCTTTTTTGAAGGAAAAACAGATTTTTAAGAAAAATGAAAGAAAAGAGTGTTAAATTTTTTTAAAAAAAACAAAAAACTTTTTTTTAAAGAAAAACGTTTGTTAAGAAAAAAACATCTGACAAAAAGTACTGCTTTTTCTGTAAAAGTGCTGGACTTTTCTACAAAAGCGCTGCATCTGTCTGCAAAAGCGCTACATTTCTGCAGCTGGAAAAATGTCTATTCCTGCAAAAGCGCTGCCTTTTGCTGTAAAAGCGCTGCCTTTTGCTGTAAAAGCGCTGCAGAACTGCTGTGACTGAAGGAAGCTGATTTTTTTGTCCTTTTGCGCTAAAATGGCAAAAACGCCCTTAAAAATGGACAAATGGCAAAATTTTAAAATGTCTAAATTTGTAAATTTGGTGGTATGTGTTTTGATTATAGTATAGTACATTAGACACTTTTCAATTAACAACTCTAAAATCGTACACTTTCAATAACACATTTAAATAAACATCTCTAAGTCTCTAACAACATACACTTTTCAATTTCAATTACACTTTTCAATTTCAATTCAATTTCAATTACACTTTTCAGTTTCAATTTCAACAATTTAACACAATTTCAATTAATATCTCTAACAACATACACAATTTTCAATTCTCAACAATTTTCAATCTAAGTCTTCTCAACAATTTCAATTTAACAATTTCAAATTCACATTTCAAAACAATCATCTCTAACGTAGTTTCCCAAACAACATTCACTTCTAACAACAACAAATTTATTCTAACTCACATGTCACACTCAATCCTACAACCTTAAAAACAACAAGTTTATTTTAACACCAACAACAACAACAAATTTTAACTCACATTTCACACTCAATTCTAACTAACATTTCACAACAACACTCAATTCTAACACACAACAACAAGTCATTCTAACAAGTTTATTCTAACAACTACAACCTTTCTAACAAAAACATCAATCCTAAACATTTAAATATCATTTCACATTTCAATAATAAATTATAAAAGAAAGAAAACTAAAATAATACTTAAAAATGAAAATAAATAAAAAAACTAATCGTTATGAGATTGAGGTCCTCTGACGGTGACACTCCGGTGCAGTGGTTCGGTGACGGTGCGCACTCTGGTGCGGTGGTGGTGACGAGGGAGAGCTCCGGTGAGAGAAAGAGAGAGAGAGAGAGAGAGAGAGAGAGAGAGAGAGAGAGAGAGAGAGAGAGAGAGAGAGAGAGAGGTTTGTGGTGGTGGTGGTGTGGTGGTGGAGGAAGGGATGTGAAGGTGGGAGAGAAGAAAAGAGAAGAGGTGAGGTTTGTAGGAGAGAGAGAGAGGGGAGAAGGATAGAGGGCGACGGTTAGTGGTGGTGGTGGTGAAAAAATGTGAGAGAGAGAGAGAGATTTCATGAGAGGAGAAGGAAGAAGTGGAAATCAGAAGAGGAAAGGAGAGATTTGGATATCAAAAATCACTTAAAGTTAGCAAGGGACACTAATTCCGTCGCTACAGGCAAAACCATTTCCGTCGCTAACAACTTGCTCACTGTCTAAGGTCTGCAACGGTAATATCCAATAGCGAGGGACACAAATTCCGTCGCTACAGACAAAACCAAATATGTCGCTAATGCCTCAAATTTTGTCCCTTTTTTCAAATTCCCACCCCAATGTAGCAAGGGACCCATTCCCTCGCTAATACCTGCCAAATTCGTCACTAATCGAAGCAGAAACGACATTGCCCCATTCCCTCGCTAATTTTGTCGCTAACCATTACTCTAGCGACTGGATTTAGTTCTCTCGCTAACGTTCATCGCTAATAAGCTAATTTCTTTTAGGGCTAAAGTGCTCCCGGGGTCCCTTATCTTTATTTAAAGTAACGATTTGGTCCTTTATCTTTTTTTTTGTCCCAAATCAGTCCTTTATGTTTTAAATTTTTGACACATAAATCATTTTCTGTCCCAAATCAGTCCTTTATGTTTCAAATTTTTAACACATAAATCCTTTTTTTGACACATAAATCAGCACTGTTAACGGAAAAGGATTTATGTGTCAAAAATTTGAAAGATAAAGGACTTATTTGGGACAAAAAAAACATAAAGGACTAATTCGTTACTTTAAATAAAGATAAGGGACCCCGGGAGCACTTTAGCCTTTCTTTTAGTGTTCCTTTCAGATGTGTTTCGAACTGGATGCAGGTTTAAGTTAAGATGCTGGATCGAGATTCCCACCATGCTGAGAAGCTAAAGTATTCCGAGGTTGCTCTGAGATGCACTCCTTTGCGTTGATCCAGCGAGGGGGTGGTGCCTACACACTCTAAAGGTTAAGTCACCAAAAGGAAAAGGTGGCAGGCTTTAATAGATGTGTACATGACATATTGGTGGGACAATGTATTTATAGGGAATAGTTCCAGAAATGTGGCATGATTCTATTGGCTGTGCGCGCAATGGTAGAAGAGAAGGAGCTTGTGTCGTACGATAGGAGAGGACAAAACCTAGTCGTCTGATCTTTATGGATTGTGGGCCTAGCTTGTTGGATAAAGCCCAAGGGTTGAGTTTAGTCCAAAACAGTTGCCCCCCAAGCCGGGGTAGTTCTGAAGGAAGGGCCTCAGGTTGAATGTCTGATGAGTCGTTTCTTGAGTTTTAATGCATGTCCGACTCGTTCGTTTACTCGTACTCCACAATCCTCTAGTTTCCCCCCAAGCGTGCTTAGGCAGATCATCGTAAGGGCTCATTGATACAGTTCTCTTTCCGAGTGGATAGCTTTCTGGTCATTAGATTTTGATGTGGCGGTTGATGATGAACTGTTGTGTGACATGTTGCACTTGGTTTTTTGCGTTAAACGAAGCATCATATCATTAAGGCCTTTGATGTAGTCTTGTTTTTCATGTTGGGGTAATCATTGTTGGCTAGGGTTGCGTTTTTTGGGCTCTTTCCCCATCATAGTATAATTAGTGAAGGCTCTTTCCCTATTTGTACATTTTGCGAAAAATATTCTGTCTTTTTCTCCTGTGGCCGATCTCAATTTCAGAGAGAAGCTCTGAGGTGCTAGCGGTTTTCAACTAGATTCAAATTGTTTTGAGTTTTCAAGAATTTTCAAAATCCCTTTCTCTTCATTTTTCTTTTTATATTTCTCCCCTGTTACCTGCTGGTTGTCTGAACTTATTGTATTAGTCGAACGTCGGTGGGTCCTACAGTGATGAAGTCTTCCTACCCGAAGTGGGACTTCTTAGGAGGAGGAGGTTTGCTAAACTTCAATTGTCATTTTGGCACTCCGAGTAATTTCAGTCGAGCTAGGTTTGATTGAAACCCAGAGTAAAGAGGGGAGTAGCCTTCCCTATCTTACAAGGATATGATCTCGAGACAAGCTTATAAGGATTAAGCTTTGTCTGTTGGAACTTTGGGCGAGGTGACTTGAAAATGATTAGTGAATTTTGCTAAAGTAAACTCCCTCCATGTAGGGTGTGCCATGGGGAAATTCAAATCGGCGCCGACTAGGATTTCCCTCGTACAGTCGGCTCAGGAGGATGAAAACTATGCACGAAGTTGGTCAGATGTTGCGGTTGGTGACAATCCGGCCACTAGAGGCTCTCCGAAGGCATTCGAGAATCGTGATGACTAGGTTGGCAGGCAAAATTCAGTAGAGCGAGAAGACTCGAATGATACGATGACCTAATCCGTTAGTGGTACATTTGGATGTAGTGTTTCTGAGTGTCAAGCGAAGATGCCAAGGCAGAAGTGCGTACCCCTTTTTCAGGGTCTGATTTCTTAGCCGAGTACTTCCATCATATAGAGAGTTTAGATGGTGAGAAGTGGCTAATTCGGGGTATGCTTCCTGAAGAGCGAGTCCACCAACATACTAAGGAGAGATTTGATATTTATGTCTATTTAGTTATGCTTTCGAAGATCGGGGTCCGACCTCCGTTAATAGAGTTTGAACAAATAGTTTTGAATAGGCTATGCCTAGTGCCGACACAGTTGCATTCCAACAGCCGGGCCTTCCTTAGGGCATTTCAATTGCAGATGTTAGCTCTGGACCACACTCACTTTACTCCTCTTTTCATCACCCTCTTTAATGTTGTTCATTAGATATCAAATGTATGGTTGGGTGTCATTGCGAACTGCAGATAAGAATTGTTATTTTGACACATACTAGAAGTCGGTCAAGAATTTTAAGATTCATTATCTCTGTGTAGCCCCAACGGATACGGAGACAAAGAAGAGAGTTGGGGAGTTCCAAGGTGGAGAGGAAATAAATGCTAAGTTTCCCTTGGTTTAGCGTCGGGACCACTATGGCATTCTGGTGCTCCCAGTCTCCGGATAGATTCGATGCGGAAGACAGGGAGACGTTGGGATTGCTTGAAGATTTCTTCGCTGTCATTCCAAGCATGTTGATAAATTCCAAGGATTTGGTTCTTTCCCGGACTTCCGAGGAACTTCAAAGAGCTTGGGGTATGCGGTCGAGGTTTCATTGTTTGTCACTTAACTTGTTTAATTATTTTCTTGATCTGGAATTTGTTTTGTTTTTGCAAACGATATGGCGCCGCTGTCAACGTTGTTGGAGATCCGGCCGACGTCCCTCGACCCATTATCCAAGAAACCAGAGAACAAGGTGAACCGGAGAGAAATGCTGTTATCGATGTTTGCACTTTGTCTCCAGTGGTGACTTCTCCCTTTCGTCCCCGGCCTACTCTGAATGCTCCAGATGACCAAACGAGAAAACGCCAATCCATGGGCAACGAAGAGTAGGCCCACAAGAAGAGACAAAAGAATAATATGAGTAGTACTCAAAAAAACAAGGGACCAAATGGTGCGGTGACTGTGTTTGATTCTGTTGACTTCAAGACTTTCCAAAGGAACTCGTTTGCCTTTATGCCTAAAATCGTTGATCCGGGGACGACCTTGTTGAAGAAGGAGGTGGAGAAGTAGAGGCAGGAAGAAGGTAAACTCCTAGATGTTTTTTCAACTCGGCTTGAGTCTGAGCTTTCACATGATTGTCCTGATTTTAACACGTGGGACCCAAATTCTGTTGCGCGCAATAACTTGAAGAAGGAGCGAGACAAGGCCGTGGAGGAGCTTAGCAAGCTGAGGACTTCTCTACCTTATGTGAAGGAGACTAACGAGAAGTTGACCGAGGAGGCTGAGGTGGCGACGCAAGATTTGAACACGGCTCGTGGGACAATTGCCAGTCTTACTTCAGTTTTGGAGAAGTCTTCTCAAAAGCTCACCCCGCTCAATGAGGAGAAAAACCGTGACGAGAAAAGGGTTTTGGTGAGCTTACCACAACCATTGAAGAGTCCAAGGAGATGAGGGGTGAACTTGGAAATGCTATCTCTAAGCGGAAGACCGAGGTTGCTAGATTGGAGAAGGAAAGGCATGCTGCCATTGTTGACAGGAATGAGGCGACGACTTTTGGGGTCAATGTAGGCAAAGAGTTCTTTCTTAATGCCATAGAGCAGATACTAGTTCTGAAACCCGGCCTTGAGTTCTCTACTAAGGGTTTGGATGCCAGCCTCATAGTTGAAGTCGGCCGGTTGGTTGTACCCCAGGTTATTAGTGTAGAGACTCAAGCTCAGCTTGGTGACGGTAAGGAGGATTAAACTTGAGATGCCCCCTGTTTTTCTTTAATTTGGGTTTGGTATGTAAATGGTCCCAACCTATCCGGGTTTGACAATGTTCTCCTTCCATTTTCAAGGTTTTTACTACCGGACTTCGTGTAGTTCGTCTTCATTGTTTGTAATCTTTGTCTTAGTGGGAACAATCCCAAATGTCCGAGTCTTTGGCTTTTCTTACCCTAACCCAGGGGTTTCCCTAGTAGGGAGAGTCGATCCTAGACATCAATTTCGCCGACCCGATCTCCTGAGTTATTTGCTTAATTCTGGAGACATGCTCGTATTAAGTCCTAAAAAGGAAAGAGAACGTGACATTGAAGTCCTCCTGCCTAGTTTACCAAGAGCATGACTTTGATCTAACTCAGACCGGAGAGTTTGTCTCCGTTAAGTCCTGAAAAGGAAAGAGAACGTGACACTGAACTCCTCTAGCCCAGTTTACCAAGAGTAAGGCTTGGCTCTAACTCAGACTGGAGAGTTCATCTCCGTTAAGTTCTTAAAAGGAAAGAGAACGTGACATTGAACTCCTCCAGCCCAGTTTACCAAGAGAACAGCTTGGATCTAACTCGGATTGGAAAGTTCGTCTCCGTTAGCTCCTGAAAAGAAAAGACAATGTGACATTGAACTACTCCAGCCCAGTTTACCAAGAACAAGGCTTGGATCTTCTCTCGTTCAGATCCTCCGTTCTAGGTATAGGCATACGCAAGGATGGGAAGGAGACCACAACTCCAGATAGATGTCCCAGGTCATCTCGCCCAACTCCTACAAAGCCCACCCCCGAAGGAGAAAAGGAAGTTATCAACATCGATGTTACTAACCTTATGCTCAGATTGGTGAGTTCGTCTCCTTTAAGTCCCAAAAAGGAAAGAGAACGTGACATTGAACTCCTCTAGCCAAGTTTATCAAGAGCACGACTTGGATATAGCTCGGTCTGGAGAGTTTGTCTCTGTTAGGTCCTGAAAAGGAAAAAGAACGTGACATTAAACTCCTCCAGCCCAGTTTAGCTTGCATGACTTGGATCCAACTCAGACTGGGGAGTTCGTCTCCGTTAGGTCCTGAAAAGGAAAGAGAATGTGACATTGAACTCCTCCAACTCTGTTAAGGCTAAAAGCTGGAATCTCATTGAGTTGATGGGTACCCTCAGATGAGGGTCTTTGTATGGTAATTCAGACTGGTAAATATAAACATCATTAGTCAAAGTTTGTGAGGTATACGACTCTCGAGCGATCTAAGCTCTTTGAGGAATGTACTCGCTCTTCAAATTTTCTTTGGCTTGTGACGTTTTCAATCCTTGATTCATAGGTGATTGTTCTTCTATTGTTCATCTTAGATGTTGGTAGAGTGATTGATTACAAGAGCTTCACTGGTTGTAGGACAATCGACTATGGGGACCGATACTACTTTCTGTTGATCACTCGTTTCACTAGTGGCAGCTTCATCTTCAACATCGGTCTTGCCATTCTGGGGAATTTCCAATAAATCTTTCTGTTCGGGGTGGTCGACCAGTGTGACAACGTTAACCCGAGGTTCTTGTCGTGCTTCTTCTTGGTCGTCCTGCCTTCGGCGCCTTGGGGTAATTTTCTTCAAGATCTTCCAAAAGAGGATATCAAATTAAAATGTAAGTACATATTTTTGGGTGGTAGCTCAGTTGGCGAGCTAATGGACATGAAGAAGTTGCATGAAGGAGGTCCAGTGTTCAAACCCTAGAAACTAACAATCCCCCACCTCCACTAACATTTGCTTATTAAAAAAATATGATTAGGTGGAAGGGTTTTACGTGCTTACATTTGCTTATTAAAAAAAATATGGAAAAAAGTTAACATGTAAAAAGATCCAACAATTAATTTCCAATTTCTCAGACATTGGCTGTGGAGAAGGTATCACCCATAAACATTTGTGTGGAGAAGGTATCACCCATGAAAATTAGTGAGAGGATGTTCCACTATAGTGACGTGTTTAAGGGATAATGGTGTGAAACCTCAGCAATTATTTTTTTTGATGAACACCTCAGCAATATTATTATGTCCACTTGGAAGAGGGGAATGATAGTGGTTATTCATTGGGGAATTTGTGGAATGACTAGGAATGTATGTTGCTTTAGGAATAACTTTTTGATGACGAAATACAACAAAATTCTCTTGCATGTTGCATCGTGCAATTGACTGGGTGATAACTTGACCAGACATATATATGATCATGTTTGGTGACTTTTAATGTAATGGTGAGGGAGGTGTGTAATTAATTGGTTGCGAATTGCGATATAGGTGACGAATTGGGCCGAAATGATGACTCACATGAATTTGAATGAAAGTATGGCTAAAGAAAACAGGCAAAATTACTCTCTTTTTACCTTAATATAAAACTAGAAGTATACCCGGGCATACGCACGGGTAACATCATATTCTTTCTATAAATAGACTTAGACATAATTCAATTACAATAAATTTTTCAAGTTATTAAGAAATGAAGTTTCACAACTTTAGAATATTTTTTTCTTTTGACATTTTTTATCGTCACCAAATACATTTTATCAGTAGTAAAATATATTAACAACATGTAATATTTACCCATTGTATCTCAAATATAGAATATAAAATAATTATTTTAACAATGTGTAACATTCCACCATAAAAAGTTAATAGTATTGAAATTATAGCACTAACATGGAATGTTTACCCGTTGAAACTAAAAATTAAAGAATAATTTTTCGACAATATCTAGTACTTTGATGGCTCAAGAAAAATGTCCATCTATAAGAAATAAAGACTTTCATGAAAACAAATATAAAAATGATTATATCGACAACGTGCATGTTACATTTACCCGTAAGAAATAAAAAACAATGAATTTGCATAAACAATATGTAATGTATACCCGTTATATTGATAGTTGATAAATAGATAGTGTTTTGATTAAATAGATAGTTGATAGATTGAAAAAAATGAAATGTGAAGAGAGAGAGAGAGAGAGAGAGAGAGAGAGAGAGAGAGAGATGATATAGTGCTTTGATTAAATAGATAGTTGATAGATTAAAAAAAATGAAATGTGAAGAGAGAGAGAGAGAGAATAAGGTGGGAGAGATAGAGTGAACAATGAGAAAGATAAGAGTAAGAGGGAGGTAAAGTGGTGGGTTTTAAATGTGAGATAAAAAAAATTTAAGAGATAATGAGAGACAGTGGAACCCACAAAAATAAAAAACAAGATAGAATAACTATCACTAAAACCATTTTTGGCTTTAGGCCTCGCCAACTATTACTGCGGCTAAAAAAGCGTGGCTTAAACCTGGAAGAGGCCATAGTTCTAAAAGCGTAGCAATAAGATAGACAATAGGTGACATTTTCATTACGTTGATATCAGGCCACATTTTGAAAGTACATAGGCCACGGTTAAAAAAACGTAAATATATAATACCACAATTCTGCAAACGTGGCCTTTAAAAGTTTCACAAACAAACGTGGCCTTTAGTTGCCTTCCGTAATAATTAATAATAATTAATAAAAAAATAATTAACAGTACTACTCTGCCAAAATTTTTGTTTCGTTCCTCCAAAAATTTCAGCGCGCTTCCATTCAATATTTTTCCACATTCGCTTTCGCTCCTTTCACATTCGCTTCCATTCAATTACAAGAGATCGATTCTCATCCCCTTGCATCGTCCCTACCCCTTTCACTTCTCTCTACAAGAAAACCCTAATTTCAAGAGATTTGCAGTGAGCCTCCGCCAAAACGCAACTGAGCCACCGCCAAAACGCAACTGAGCCTCCGCCAATCGATCATCGGCCGTGGTAAGTACACCAGCCACCGTTGCCGGTGGTTTCTCTCCTTTCCCTCTTATTTATTCGTATATTGTTCTGTTCTTCCCCCTTTCCCCCTTCTCATTGTTTTGTTCTTCCCTTTCTTCTCATTGTTCTGTTCTTCTCACTGTTCTAAGGTCTGATTGTTCACAACTTCTCTCTTTGAGACGCCAACTCCAACCAAGCATCGCCAACGCTCAGTACTCTCGCCGAAGGTTTGATACTCACTCCATTTTTTTTCAATTTGGTGTTTGTCGTGACCTGGGTCCCGGCGCAGACGGCTCAAAAATTGATTATTTCAGGGAGTCGCCACCCAATTTATTTAACAGAGAAATTGAGAAACACCTACATTTAATTTATGGTCTGTGTGTAACACCCCTTTTTCTACCCATTAATTTATTTGCGTAAAAATCAGAGTTTTCAAATTTTAAATACACCACAAGGGATGTCACACTTACTTCGTTAAACGTCACGCGCCAAATTACTCGCTTTTCGAAAACATTCTTAGAATACTTACAAAACGTCATTGTAATTTAAAAATATAACCCCACAGCGGAAAATCCAACAAATTTAATCATAATAGGCATTACAACCCGGCAAGGCTTACAATACTAAAATCCAACAACAACAACAATCATAAGTAACTTAAACAACGTCATTCCCCCCTAGTGTTACATAATCAGAGCAGACGACCCGACTCAGCTAGTGAAGATACTTAAGCCTTCACTCGAGATCACTTGCACGTTACCGCATAGGGGTAACATTCAAACAGAATGGGTGAGTTCATCTATCAATATAATAAAGCTTATGATAAGCACTATGCTAGAGTTATGACACTATATCAACCACGTCACGACACATCAAGTCAGTCATCAATATTAATCACCACAACAAATCACCGCAATGCCAGCTATATAAACCACATCACAAACATCAATTCAATCACTACAAAAGCTCATCACAATGTCATGTAAGTATATGAAGTGCAACCCACTCGCGGGCATATGCATGAGGTACCTTTCACAAACGTCGCTTAGCCTTTTGGGCCTCATCGTCACTTAGCCTTTTGGGCCTCAAACGTCACTGGGTTTATGCACATGGGATGCATGAGACACTATGACATGCACCACACACGAACACACACAAACACGGTCAACTATGTGACCCGTCACTTATTTTAATTCATGATTACACATAACAACGTCGCTTAGCCCTTTAGGCCTCATCGTCGCATATATTCATCGTCGCTTATTATTCATCGTCGCTATTAGCCGTTATGGCATCATCATCATTTAGAATCATCATCATCAATATAACATCCATCGTCAATCACAAGCATAGCCACTAAGGGCATTACCGTCCAAAATCATCAACTTATCAAGGTACTAGCCACTGAGGGCATCATCGTCAATCAAACATTGGCCACTAAGGGCACTATCATCTATAAACTAGCCACTAGGGGCATCATCGTCAATAAACTAGCCACCAGGGGCATCATCGTCATTTACACATCATTATCATTAAAGTCGGTCTCTAAGGGCAGAAACATTATTTAGAACATCATCATTGACACCAAAAAGGTTTTAGGCACCGAAAACAGTTTTGCAACGCAACAACAACTACCATCGGAGCAGCCACTTGGGCGCCCAGAACCATCAGAAATAATAAGTTTTCGCATTTTAAAAATGGGACACCCAGATAGACAAAGAAATGGGCTTCACAACACTTTTTGAAACGTTTAAAACGGACATTCGAGTCAAAAGTTATAGCGAAAACAGTTTTTTATTAAAAATCGGGAACGTCCTGAAAATGGCGCCCAGGCACTGGGCGCCTAAGACACAACTTAGACATCCAGAAGCAACACAACGCACGCACACTGACACGCACACACAGCAAGCACAATTCAGCACAACAGCAAGCACAATTCAGCAACACAAACTTTGGCTTATGTGCCCAGCACAAGGGCGCCAATTCCTGCAATGAAAAATTCAACAAAAAAAAACGTAACAACTTGGCACGGGGAGCCCATTCACGAGGACGCCTAATTCCGTGGCCAAAATTCCAGCAACAACAATGCTTGGCACAGGGCACCCCACTCAAGGGCGCCTAATTCTGCACCTAGACAACAAAATCCAGAAACATCATAAACACAAAAATGGCACCCTATGCGCCTATGACACCATCAACAACGAATTCGAGCAACACAAATTCCTCAAATCACGTACAACATATTAAACACCAAATTCCATCATCAAGGCTCAATTCAACAATACGAACATCAAATTATCATAATCATCCCCAATCATCATAAATCACAATATCATCAACAATTACTCAAACACTCGGCACGCACAACATGATTTTATTAACAACAAGTCTTCATATGCCTAGGGTTCATCAATAATCACTAGGAATACATAAAAAGGCATACATAGAGCCTAGCCCCTACATAATCCCCATCATAAAAACCCTATTATAGAGAAGATAAGACCCACCCTTACCTTAGGTTATGACGAACACGATCTCCTTATACGTAAGCTCCAAGAATCGCCGCAACCCGATCCCCCTCTCCTCTTGCCTCACGCCCCTTTCTCTCTCTTCCTCCAAGTCGCGCCTCCTCTTCTCTTTTTCTCCATGGGCGCCGCGCCCCTACTCCTTCTCCTCTCCTCTCCACGCTAATTCTTCTTTCTTTTTCTCCAAGAGTTCGCAAATGCCTAGCCAACCCTAATGCCTCAACTATGCGCCTACCACATGGGCCCATGGATCACGGGCCTTCTTCCACCACTTAAGCCCAAATGCTACACACCACTCCTTAATTTAATTATTTCCAACCCAACTAGGCTCACATATAATAACACCTTTCTAATTATTTTACTTTCTCCAGGACATAATTAAATCAATTAATAAATAATTAAATCAACTAAATCATTAAATCAATTAAATAATTAAATAAATTATTTGGGCTGTTACACTGTGTAACCTGGGTCGGATTCGGGAGTCGGTTATGCAAAGGGAAGGGCTAAAACCTAATTTCACTACACCCCTAATACATCTGCCCTAAGACAGTTACCCTAAATCTGATTGTGCAAGTATTAATAAATTACTTAATTATTTGCCTGACCCCAAAAATAAAATAGAATATTATTTAATAAAAAATAACTAATTATTTACAAAGAAATAAAATAAGAACTAGCTTAGAAAAATTTAGTTTTGACTTGACGGGGAAGCCCCGCTCCTACGTATCCTCAGGTGCAATGAGGAACTCAAAAGTCACGTAGTTCTTTCTTGAAATGTTTTTGTTGGTTGTTATTTTTTAATATAGGGGTTTTAGGATTATTGACCTGTACAGCTCATCCATCCTAGAACGCTGACTGACCCGTCTGTACAGTCGACTTAGTCCCCTATTTTATAAAAATGGAGTTTTTGGAGTTTTGGAAAATGATTTGATGTGTGTTGGTTTGATTTTATTTGAATAGGGATTTTAGGACTCTTGAACCGTACGGTTCATTTATCCTAGAATGCTGACTAACCCGTCTGTACAGTCGGCTTAGTCCCCTATTTTCGAAAAATGGAGTTTTTGATTTATGGAAAGAAATATGTTTGTGTTTATTTTGATTTAGAAACTGTTTGTTTTAAATAGGGATTTTAGGACATGATCCGTAACGGTTCATTAGTAACCTAAAAAGCTGACTAACCCGACTGTACAGTCGATTTAGTCCCCTATTTACATTTTTTGAAAATGAAAAATTTATCTATTTATTTTTATAGGTTTTTTGGAAAGAAATTATTTTTGAAAAGAAATGAATAAAAACGAAAAAGGGGTGAAATAGTAAAATGGGGTGCCAGTTACAAGAGGGCTGTATTTAGAAGAAAAAGGGGGTGCAGAAAGCAAGCCCACTTCGTTTTAGTGGTGAACAGGCTTGCGAAATTGTGGGCTTTTATGGGGAATGGTAGTAATGAAACAGAGGGGTGTAAGTAGAAATCTGATTATAATTCTTTAAAAAACAATTAAAAGGGAGAGGGTATAAAAGTGAAAACAAGGTTTCAAGAACCCTAATTCTTTCTCTTCACCCGCAGAGCCGCAGCTGCGAAATTTTAGGGGGAGAGAGATTTGCGGAGAGGGAGAGAAATAGTTGAGTTCGGAGTGAGAGAGATAGGAGAAAACGCGAAGCGGGAGAGGGTGAGAGTGAGGAGCGAAGGTGAGGGGTGGTTGACCACGGTGGTGCGACGCGACGGTGGGTTCGGATTTGTGCGTGGAGGAGAAGAGCGTGAGACGGTGGGAGATTCGCGTCGTCTCCGGTGACGACGATGGTGGTGGTTTCCATGGATCTTAACGAAGATGGGTTTGGTTCGACGACGGTTTGACGACGTCGATCGTTCCCTAGCCGGCTGATAGCCTCGCAAGTGCACGAGTCGTATCGCGTAATAAAAGAGTTATCGATCCACAGGGAGAGCCTAGGTGAATACCAATTTAATTTTTCAAAGTTGATTAACTGAAAAGAAAGTGTTTTCAGAAAGAAGGAATGTTTTAGTAAAGTCTACTCACTCATGATCATTGTAGACAAAAGAGGAGAAAAGAAAATTAAAGAAGAAAACATAAAGTTAAATAGCGAGAAATAAAAGAAAGCGGTAAATTGCAAAATTATAAATAGCAGAATTGTAAATGACAAGAAAATAAAAGTGCAAGAAAGTAAATAGCAAGGAATTGTAAATGACTTGGAAAGTAAAAGGGCAAAAAAGGAAATAACAAGGAAAATAAAAGAGCGGGAAAGTAAAGGAGCGAAAAAGTAAAGAGCGAGAAAGTAAAGAGTGAGAATTTAAATAGCAATGAAAGTAAATGACTTGGAAAATAAAAGAGCGAGAAAGTAAAGAGCGAAAAGTAAAGAGCGAGAAAGTAAAGAGTGAAAAGTAAAGAGCGAGAAAGTAAAGAGCGAGAAATTAAATAGCAATGAAAGTAAATGACTTGGAAAATAAAAGAGCGAGAAAGTAAAGAGCGAAAAAGTAAAGAGCGAGAAAGTAAAGAGCGAGGAATTAAATAGCAATGAAAGTAAATGAACAAGAATCATAAAAACATGAAGAGTAAATCGAAGTCATGAATCTTTAGAGAGCCTTTGTCATTGATTTTCTAACAAAATTCAAGCTTGCTATAAGTGAGGATCAAGCCTCTATTTATAAGAAAATATTAGGTCTAAGGCACTTGAGAGGAGGGGAAAAATGGTCATAAAAAAAGTGGCAAATCAAGTGGCAAGGGAAAGCCATCAGCAAGTGGGTGCAGCCAAAATTGACTTGTCTGGTGCCAGGGTTGTGCGCCCATGTGCCTGGGTCGTGCGCCCTGGTCAGTCAATTTTGGCTGCTCTGCGCCAGTTTTGCACCAGGGTCGTGCGCCTATGGTGCCAGGGTCGTGCGCCTTGTGCTGGCAACAGCTGTACTGCGTTGCTGGCAAGCATGGGTCGTGCGCCCAGCTCTGCCAAAATGGGCCATCTTCAGTTGGAGACACGCACGGGTCGTGCGTGGTACACCCAGGGTCGTGCGTGTGCTGCTTGGCGCCCATGGCGCCCTGTGTGTCTGTCTTGTGCCAGTTTTGCTGTTTTGGCGCCCTTGGCGCCCTGTGTGCCTTGTCTTGCGCCAGTTTTGCTGTTTTGGCGCCCTGTGTGCCTTGTCTTGCACCAGTTTTGCTGTTTTGGCGCCCTTGGCGCCCTGTGTGCCCTGTCTTGCGCCAGTTTTGTTGCTGCTGTCTTAAAATTGTTCCTCCTCAAATATTTTCTAAGTTTCTTCATTTTAGCTCATATTTTCGCTTTTGCTTCAAAATAAAACCTGAAAATAAAAAGTAAACATTTGCAGTAAAATAGCTCAAAAATATAATTAAAATACTAAAAAGACTTAATAAAATAACTATTAAAAAGACTGTAAAAATAGACTTATCAAACTCCCCTATGCTTGAACCTTTGCTTGTCCTCAAGCAAAAACAGTGTAAATCTTTAGGCCAATTCTGAAGGGAATTTATTTTCATATCGAAACTTTAAGTGAACTGTGGGGCAATTCTAACACTTTGGTTTGAGAACTACTATCCGGGCTTATTGTGGAATTGGGAGACAGTTTTAAAGTATCAATATTCTAGAGAGGATATCAGTGTCATCATAGAACCGGTTCCCCAGCATTCTTAAGCTTGGGTCCTCCATTTACTAAGACCGGGTCTCAAAGGAGGGTCTTTATACGTTGGGTATTCAAGCATTTTTCTTTTCTTTTTGATTTTATATGCTAACCATTCATTTTGAAATTTAAAATGCACCAATTTTTGCATTTTGAAATGGTTTTGCAATTTTTTTTTTTTGAATACCCCAACTCAGACGTTTTTCTCCAGTAACCGCGCATCTAGTAAATGTCACCAAGAGAACCAGGTTACTAGTTTCTTTTCAGTCCCTCTAATTGTATTAATAACTGAAAACAGTCTCAATAGTGTGTGTGTGAAAAAGCCCTAGAAGTAGATATCGAACCATGATACAATTTTGTTGTTCCCAACCAGTCCACCTAGATGATTGTTAATGAAAAAGTGAAAAATTATTTTTGTCCAGAAAAGGCTTATCTAAAACATGCTTAGGGTTCACAAAGTTTCGTGATGGAGGGAGCAGATATGACTCAAAGTACAAAAAGATAAAAACTCGGTAAAGCAATAAAGACATACCCAATAAAAAACAAAAAAAAAATACCCCCCCATGCTTGGACTAGGCATTGTCCTCAATGATTTTTCAAATAAAACAACACAAAAGGGGGTTAGGATAGCTCACTGGATCACAGCCGCCCGGGCGGGGGCCCCTGATTGATCTTGAAATGATGCATTATGGTTTGGAGCATATCTGTCACGTGCTCCAATTGCTGGCTGTGGTACAGCTGGTCTTCCCTGATTAGTTGCAGCTCTTCACTTTGCCTTTGCAGCTCTCCACCTTGCCTTATCTGCTCACCCTCGATCCTTTGGCACCAGGCTTGCATGTCAAAGCTTTGGTTATGATGGGGTTGCTGCTCAGCCATTTCTTCTTGAACTGGCTCTTGTGCTTCTTGTTGCATTTCCTGGGCTTCATCTTGATATAGCCAATTTGCCTGGCTCCCTGTATCTGTTCTGGCTGGGTCTGGCAAAATGATTGATTTTTGTTTGGCAATAAGCAGATGGAATGTTGCTGCTCCCTTTTTTGTTGGCTTTACCAAGGACATGCTTTTGCAAATGTCCATATCAATGAATTGGTTCCCTGCCAAAATTTCTAGATTTCCCAGCTTTTCTTGCAATCCCAGCTTTTCTTGCAATCCCAGCTTTTCGGCAATGTAGGTTACCATTCCCCCTACAACAATATCCCCTTTCGGTTGTGCTGCAACACGTGCCAGATTACTTAGGATGTAATGGCAGGTGTTTATCGGCATCCCGTGTACCATTGCCCATAAGCAAAACAGTTCACCTGTTCTGACACCACCTGTTTCACTCCTGCCAAAGATAGTGCATGCCATAACCCTAAGAGTATACCGGAAAACCGGATTAGGAATTGAGCTAGCTTTTGCGCTTCTTGCTTCATAATGATTAATTCCGGTGATTTGTGACCAGAATGTATTAGGGTCATAACCTTGTGGCCTAACAGCAGCATTTATGGAATCGTGAATAAACCCTTGATTTTCAAAACCCAGCAATTGACAGAAATCATTGAACATCATTTGATAATCTTCATTAAAAAGCCGGAAGCACAGTTTATGGTTTGGGTTTAACACGCTGCTCTCATCTCTAGTAATATGCAACGAGCTTAAAAATTCAAGAGTGAGTCCGATATATGTAGCCCTAGGCTCATTCAGAAATTTCAGCCACCGAACAGTGCTTAACAGATATTTCACATTTCCATCTAATCCTAGGGATTGTAGAGTAGGACAAAAATGCGGATATCGTGTAGGAACGACTAACCTTTCGTGAAGAGCCGCAAACTGTTTTCTTTGGTCCCTGTTTTTGAATACCACCCCGTATTCATTTGGCGCGCTATCCTTCCTTTTTGTTTTCCCGGTTGAAGAGCTTCCAACTTCAACATTTTTCATCTTCTTTGAAGCCATAACAAAAAAGGGTAATTTTGGAATTTTTTGAAAAATGGGGTTCTTGGTGATTTTTGGGTTTTGTGATTTTGGTGGTGCTTTGGTGTTTTGATGGAGGAATATTGGTTTAGTAATGATGGGTATTGGTTTGGGGGAAGAAATTTGGTGTTTGGGTTGTGTTTTGGGGTGGTTTATGGAGGTTTTTGTTTATGGTTATGGAGGTACACGAATTTGGGGGTGTGTTTTTGGGTGGAGTTTTGATGATTTTGATGGTAGGGTTTTGTAGAGGAGGTTGTGGGTTGTTGTTTTGGTGGAAATTTGATGGAGTTTGGTTGAGTTTTTGGGTGTTTATGGAGGTTTTAAGTTTTGGGTATGGGGTTGTGAATAGTGTTTTTGAGTGAAGGAGATGATGAAAGTGATGAAGATGAAGAGCAATTCGTGGGGTACATGAGCATGGGGTCGTGTGCTTTATTCGGACAAAATGGGCTGTTTTTAGTTGAAAACACGCACGGGTCGTGCGTGGCACTGCTTAGGGTCGTGCGCCCTGTTGTTGCTGAAGCTGTTCCAGGGTCGTGCGCCTAGTTCTGCAAAAAAGGGTCATTTTTAGTTTAAAACACGCACGGGTCGTGCGTAGTGCACCCAGGGTCGTGCGCCTTGGTTGTTGCTGATGGCGCCCAGCAAGGCGCCCTGCGCTGCGCCCGTGGCGCCCTTGCTGTCTTGCAGAGTGGTTTTAGCGCTGTTTTAAACTTCAAAAGCTGTGCAAGCCCCAGGATTGACATAATTTCCAACCGTGAGCTATTTTTCTGTTCAATAAATAAAAAAATACATTAAGCCGTGGGTTGCCTCCCACGCAGCGCTCTTTTAACGTCACTAGCTTGACGGTCCAAAAGAACTTTCAATTGGGATCATTTAGAACTAAACTAGTTCTTTTCCCAATTGGGTCACCAATTAAATAATTTTTCAACCTCTGACCATTGACTTTAAACGATCCGGTTTTCTCGCTCCAGATCTCTACAGATCCGAAGGGGTAAACCTTACAGATTTCAAAAGGACCGGACCATCTTGATTTTAGTTTTCCCGGGAAAATTTTTAGTCTGGAATTAAATAATAACACCAGATCACCCTCATTGAATTCTCTGCGAATGATACGCTTATCATGCCAATTTTTTGTTCTTTCTTTATAAATTTGGCATTCTCATAAGCATCCATTCGCAGTTCTTCCTATTCGTTTAGTTGGAGTTTTCTTTTTTCTCCGGCTAATTCCATGTTCAGGTTAAGGCGTTTAATTGCCCAGTAAGCTTTGTGCTCTAGCTCTACCGGAAGGTGGCAAGACTTCCCATAAATTAATTTGAAAGGAGTCATTCCTATGGGGGTTTTGTACGCAGTCCGATAAGCCCAGAGAGCATCATCAAGCTTTACCGACCAGTCTTTTCTTGAGGTCGAAACAGTTTTTTCTAAAATACTTTTAATTTCTCTGTTCGATACCTCAACCTGACCGCTTGTTTGAGGGTGATAAGGCGTTGCAATTTTGTGCCTTACTCCAAACTTTTGCAGTAACATTTCAAAATGTTTTGAGATGAAATGGGATCCTCCGTCGCTTATGACAACACGAGGGACCCTGAATATTGGAAAAATTATTTTTTTGAAAAGTTTTATGAGTACCTTTGCATCGTTTGTAGGAGAAGCAATGGCTTCGATCCATTTTGACACATAGTCAACGGCTACCAGAATATATTGGTTTCCAAAAGAAGAAAGAAACGGTCCCATGAAATCGACACCCCAGACGTCGAAAATTTCAACCTCTAAGATATTATTTAAGGGC
Source organism: Astragalus membranaceus (assembly GCA_039519185.1). NCBI lineage: Eukaryota > Viridiplantae > Streptophyta > Magnoliopsida > Fabales > Fabaceae > Astragalus > Astragalus membranaceus. Next base: position 31,192,556 of record CM076847.1, read on the forward strand.
ATTTCATTTCTTTTTGAAATATTTTCGGTGCGTTGACACTGGTCGCATTTAGAAATGAATTGATGCGTGTCTTTAAAAAGGGACGGCCAATAAAAACCAGATTGTAGAATTTTCGTAGCAGTTTTTGAAGAACTGGCATGGCCGCCATAGGAAGAAGAATGACAATGGTATAGAATGTTACTTACCTCTTCTTCCGGAATGCATCTTCTGAACACCCCATCTGCTCCCCTTTTAAAAAGCAGTGGCTCGTCCCAGTAATACTGTTTAAAATCATGGAAGAATTTCTTCTTCCGCTGATAATTTAAATCTGGGGGGAGTACTCCTGCTGCAAGGTAGTTTACAAAATCTGCATACCATGGTACTTCAGTTTTGCCCAATGAGAAGAGTTGATCATCCAAAAATGTATCATTAAGTGGCAACTCTTCTTCTTTTGTTCCTTGTAGACGGGACAAATGATCAGCCACAACATTTTCAACGCCTTTTTTATCCCTTATTTCAAGATCAAATTCTTGTAGGAGTAAAACCCATCGGATCAATCTCGGCTTGGCATCTTTTTTGTTTAACAAATATTTTATGGCCGAGTGATCAGTAAAAATGATGATTTTTGAACCTACCAAATATGATCGAAACTTATCAACGGCAAAAACTACCGCCAATAATTCTTTTTCAGTTGTGGCGTAATTCATTTATGCCTCGTCTAAGGTCCTGCTTGCATAGTCTATGGCATGCAATTTTTTCTCTTTTCTTTGTCCCAGGACTGCCCCAACTGCATAGTCGCTTGCATCGCACATTATCTCGAACGGAAGATTCCAGTCTGGTGGCTGTATGATCGGGGCAGTAACTAAAGCCTTTTTCAACCTGTTAAAAGCTTCAAGACAAAGATTGTTAAAAATAAATGCTGCATCCTTAAGGAGCAGACTTGTCATAGGTTTTGAAATTTTTGAGAAGTCTTTTATGAACCGGCGGTAGAAACCCGCATGGCCTAAAAAGCTTCTCACCTCTTTTACTGTGGTGGGAGGTAGCATTTTTTCAATCACCTCAATTTTTGCACGATCTACCTCAATACCTCTATGAGAAATTAAGTGCCCTAGGACAATTCCTTCATTAACCATGAAATGACACTTTTCCCAGTTTAGAACCAGGTTTACCTTCTCACACCTCTCTAAGACTTTTTCCAGATTGGCTAAACAGTTTTCAAAATTTGAGCCATGGACGGAAAAATCATCCATAAACACTTCCATTATGTTTTCAACAAAGTCTGAGAATATGGACATCATACACCTTTGAAAGGTAGCAGGAGCATTACATAGGCCAAAGGGCATCCTTCTATAGGCATAAGTGCCAAAGGGACATGTGAAAGTTGTTTTTTCTTGGTCGCTAGGGTGGATGGGAATTTGGAAATATTCCGAATAACCATCCAAATAGCAGAAATGTGAGTGCTGTGCTAACCTTTCTAGCATTTGATCAATGAACGGAAGAGGGAAGTGATCTTTCCGGGTAGCTTTGTTAAGCTTTCTGTAATCGATACACATTCTCCATCCCGTAATTGTCCTTGTGGAAATGCATTCATCCTTCTCATTTTTAATAACGGTTAAGCCTCCTTTCTTAGGCACTACTTGAACAGGACTAACCCACTTACTATCGGAAATAGGATATATTATCCCAGCATCAAGGAGTTTTAAAACTTCCTTTTTAACAACCTCTTTCATGTTTGGGTTTAATCTTCTTTGATGCTCGATAGAAGGTTTATAGTCCTCTTCCAGTAGTATTTTGTGTATGCAGATTGACGGATTTATTCCTTTAATGTCCTCAATAGTATACCCTATGGCTTTGGAATACTTCTTGAGAACATTAAGCAATTTTTCAGTCTCATTTTGTTTCAAATTTGCATTTACAATTACTGGAAAAGTAGAATTAGGGCCAAGGAACTCATACCTGAGAGATGATGGTAAGGGCTTCAGTTCTATTTTTGGTGTTTCTTTTGGGAGAGGTCGAGGTTTTTCCTCACCCAAAGTTTCAGTACCCAATTCTTGTGATGGTGGATTTTCATCCAAAAGTTTTATGTAGAATTGGGTTTCTCCTGCCGCATTTGTATTTGTGTTGCCTAAAAGGCAATCTTCCAGACTATCTTGTGAAGATGATGCTAAAGAGCAGTCTCGCACGCAATAGTCTACTATATCAATCCTGCAGCACGAGTCTTTTACAGATGGACTCTTCATGAAGTTTGAAACTTCAAACTCAACCTTTTCATCCCCCACATTCAAAACCAACTTACCGTTTTTAACGTCAATTATTGCCCTTGCAGTAGCTAAAAAAGGCCTCCCTAGAAGAATAGTAATTTGGGAGTCTTCTTCAATTTCCATTACAACAAAGTCCACCGGTATAAAAGTTTGCCCTACCTTGATAGGGATATCCTCTAAGATTCCAGTGGGGTATTTAACGGAACGATCTGCCAACTGTATTGTCGTTTTTGTGGGTTTAAGTTCACCTATCCCTAGTCTATTGCAAAGAGAAAGAGGCATCAAACTTACACTGGCTCCTAGATCGCACATCGCTCTGTTTATAGTTTCACTTCCAATCACACAAGGTATGGAAAAACTACCTGGATCTTTGAGTTTTTGTGGCAGCTTGTTCTGGATAATTGCACTACATTCCTCTGTTAATGCAATCGTCTCATAGTCGTCTATTTTTCTTTTCTTGGATAAAATTTCTTTCAAAAATTTAGAATAAGACGGCATTTGAGACAATGCATCAGTGAAAGGAACGTTGATGTAAAGCTTTTTAAGCAAGTCGACAAACCTTTTGAATTGCTCGTCAAGTTTGTTTTTTGCAAATCTTTGGGGAAAAGGAATGGGTGGTTTGTATGGTGGTGGGGGGATGTGTGGTTCTTCTCTTTCTTTTTCTGGTTCTTTCTCTTTTTCTTTCTCTTCTTGCTCTCCTGGTAGATTATGTTTTTCACTCACAATTTTTTCTTGGTTTCCTCTTGGTTCCTCTAATTGTTTTCGGCTTCTAAGGGTGACGACATTTATTTAGCCTTTTGGATTTTGTTCTGGCTGCCCAGGAAATACCCCTGAAGACTTAGAGGATGAAGCTACCTGTGTTGCCACTTGAGTTATTTGATTTTCAAGCATTTTATTATGAGTGGCAATAGAGTCGACTTTTGATACTAATTTGATAAGTGTGTCATTCAAATAACCAGTTTGATTTTTGAATTCTTCATTTTGTTTTGTTTGAGATGACACAAATTTTTCCATCAAAAATTTCAAGTTCGACTTTTGCGGGCTGTTTTGTGGGTTGTTAAAAACCCTTTGATTTTGAAAGGGAGGAGGTGGTCTAGGTGCTGGATTGGGTGGAGGATTTTTATAAGAAAAATTTGGATGATTCCTCCACCCAGGATTATAAGTATTTGAAAATGGATCTTCCTTTTGAGCATAGTTAATATGCTCATTTCCAGTACTAGACGCCTCAAGCTGGCATTCAGCTCCAATATGGCCAACAACCCCACATAATTCACATGGTGGAGTAATAGGAGAAGAAGTTTGTGAGACGGCACTTACATTTAATTTTTCAAATTTTTGAAAAAGTGCGTCCACTTTTGAGGTAAGATGATCAACAACAGATATTTCATACTTACCTGGCTCTTTTGATGAGGCTGGTTTATTCGTTATGGCTCGCTCACTTGCCCATTGACAATGGTTTTGAGCCATATCTTCAACGAGTGCATAAGCTTCAGTAAAATTTTTATTCATTAAAGCTCCACCTGCAGCTGCATCAACAGTCATTCTTGTTGCATATTGTAATCCATTATAAAAAGTGTGAACAACGAGCCATTTCTCTAGTCCATGATGGGGGCATAGCCTTAACATTTCTTTGAAACGTTCCCAAGCATCATAAAGAGATTCCCCATCGTTTTGAGAAAATCGAGTAATTTGATTTCTCATTTGAGCTGTTTTACTCGGGGGAAAGAACTTAGCAAGAAAAGTTTGTTTTAACTGGCCCCAGCTGGTAATGGATTCCGAAGGCAAAGAATGTAGCCATGCTCTTGCTCTATCCCTTAATGAAAAAGGGAAGAGTTTTAGTCTTATGGCATCTGGAGGTACCCCGTTTAATTTGAGAGTTCCATAGTATTCTAGAAAAATTGAAATATGAAGATTTGGGTCCTCCGTGGGAGAACCAGAAAATTGGTTTTGTTGAACCATTGAAAGCAGAGATGTTTTGAGTTCAAAATTATTTGCTTCCACATTCGGATGTACAATGGCAGCCGATGGCTCTGCTGAAGGTGTTGCGTACTCTTTGAGAGCACGATTTTCATTAGCCGCCATTTGGTTATCGGGAATTTCTCTCCTCCTTCTATGTAAGAACCTTTCGATTTCGGGAATTTGTTGAACAGTTTCTCCGAAACTTCTGGTTCTTCGCATTCGAGGGACAAGAGAAGAAAAAGTAAAAATAAAGAAAATAAAACTTCAGTCTAACCTATTTCGAAAAACTTAATTAATATCACTGCCTCCCCAGCAACGGCGCCAAAAACTTGATAGCCTCGCAAGTGCACGAGTCGTATCGCGTAATAAAAGAGTTATCGATCCACAGGGAGAGCCTAGGTGAATACCAATTTAATTTTTCAAAGTTGATTAACTGAAAAGAAAGTGTTTTCAGAAAGAAGGAATGTTTTAGTAAAGTCTACTCACTCATGATCATTGTAGACAAAAGAGGAGAAAAGAAAAAAAAAAGAAGAAAACATAAAGTTAAATAGCGAGAAATAAAAGAAAGCGGTAAATTGCAAAATTATAAATAGCAGAATTGTAAATGACAAGAAAATAAAAGTGCAAGAAAGTAAATAGCAAGGAATTGTAAATGACTTGGAAAGTAAAAGGGCAAAAAAGGAAATAACAAGGAAAATAAAAGAGCGGGAAAGTAAAGGAGCGAAAAAGTAAAGAGCGAGAAAGTAAAGAGCGATAATTTAAATAGCAATGAAAGTAAATGACTTGGAAAATAAAAGAGCGAGAAAGTAAAGAGCGAAAAGTAAAGAGCGAGAAAGTAAAGAGCGAAAAGTAAAGAGCGAGAAAGTAAAGAGCGAGAAATTAAATAGCAATGAAAGTAAATGACTTGGAAAATAAAAGAGCGAGAAAGTAAAGAGCGAAAAAGTAAAGAGCGAGAAAGTAAAGAGCGAGAAATTAAATAGCAATGAAAATAAATGAACAAGAATCATAAAAACATGAAGAGTAAATTGAAGTCATGAATCTTTAGAGAGCCTTTGTCATTGATTTTCTAACAAAATTCAAGCTTGGTATAAGTGAGGATCAAGCCTCTATTTATAGGAAAATATTAGGTCTAAGGCACTTGAGAGGAGGGGCAAAATGGTCATAAAAAAAGTGGCAAATCAAGTGGCAAGGGAAAGCCATCAGCAAGTGGGTGCAGCCAAAATTGACTTGTCTGGTGCCAGGGTCGTGCGCCCATGTGCCTGGGTCGTGCGCCCTAGTCAGTCAATTTTGGCTGCTCTGCGCCAGTTTTGCACCAGGGTCGTGCGCCTATGGTGCCAGGGTCGTGCGCCTTGTGCTGGCAACAGCTGTAACATCCCTAAATTTTAAAGACTCGTATTATGATGCCTAGGACCGATTATTATTTGTGGGGATAATTAGTCGTGTCTCGGGGATTATTATTAGAGGAAAAGTCCAAGGAAATTCCATTCCGAAATTAATTATGACTTAGTCATGGTTAAGTGAAATATTTAAGCTGAAGGGCATTATCGTACTTTCACACCCAACCATTTGGTAGCTGACCCCTTTTAACACTCAGCCACACTCCCAAGTACTTAACCATTCCTCCAAATTTCAGAAAAATAAAAGCTGGAAATAGAAGGGGGAAGAAAGGAGGAGGGGCGCGAAGGGAAGAGAAGAGAAGGGAGGAAGGGATCATCAAAATCCTTGTTGCATGTAAGTTGTTTCTCTTCCATCCTACTCCATTTTTGATTCTGAATCCAATGGTACCACTTTCAAAGCTTGATTCTCACTCTTTCACTCATCTCCATTGATACCCATGAAGCTCCAAGTGGTGAAAATGGTGGAGCTATGTGTTGACGGCTTGCATGTTCAGTTTTGCGGTTAAGAGGGGGAAATCCCAAGCTTGCATTTCGATTTGGGAAGGTTGTGAAAGATTTGGGTTGCTGTTCTGAAGTATCAGTTGGTGCTCTTCGGTGCCGTTCGTGAATTCTCTCGTTTCGGTCATCGCGCGTTCATCGGAACTCCTAGAACGATCGTCAACGGGTGAGTTCTACTCACGATAGGGTATTTTGATATTTTGAACATGTTTTCGACATGGAATCCCTTGGTCATATTTTCTGTTTTCAAAAGTCTTAGAATCGAAAAGCGTTTTTAAGTCAAAACGGTGTTTTACGGTTTATTGAGAATTTTAATAAGTCGTTGAAATGAAATGAATTGTGTACTACTAGAAATAGATATTCTGGGAATTTTCTGAGTTTCAGGTGATTGAAATTAGAAATCGAATCGGACGAGAACGGAGAGCGAAAATGAGGAAAATGAGAAATTCTGGTAACAGACACAGGTCGCACGGACCGTGCGCCCCTGGACACGGGTCGTGCGCCTGCTTCGGGTTGGAAGTATTGGAAACAGAACGGGACGCACGGGTCGTGCGCCCCTGGGCACGGATCGTGCGCTTCCCTCTGGTAGATGGGTCTTGAGTAGTGCACCACGCACGGGTCGTGTGCCCCTGGGCACGGGTCGTGCGTGTGGTTCTGTTACCGGCTTCCGTTTTCTCGTTTTGTTGCTCCGTTTGATCCCGAACCCTTTCTAATTTCTTTCTCAACCATTCAACAAGGGATTGCCTCACTGAAAACCTTATTTCGAACTTGTTCAACTCATGATTTTGAAAAGAAGTTGAAAGGTATATTGATCGAAAAACCGAAACCCTAGTATACGTGTGGGTACACCGTCTGATGGATAGAACGTATATATATATTTATATATATATCAACTGTATATGATTATAATGCCGGATGTCTATAGATTCATCAAAACGGGTTATAAGTCAATAATACATTACAATATGATTATAATGCCGGATGTGTATAAATTCATCAAAACGGGTTATAGATCAATAAGATATGAATTATCTAAAAAGATATTGTGATTGATCCTTTGGTGATCGGAAAGATATATATTATCTAACTCTCGAGAAATCGTTATGTATTGTCATACATAAATCGCGTTGGGTGACGACCCGACAAGTAGCATACTAGGGAGGGTAGTCATGACCCCTTACCTAGGCCCTGAATGTGTTTTGGCGTGGTCAACTCACGGGTTGCCGGGATTAGCAGAGGTGCAGTCGGCTTGTGCTAAGTTAATGGTTATAAGTAACATTGCCGGGATTAGCAGTTGTGCAGTCGGCAGATGTTAAGCTGTAGCTACCGGGATTAGCAGTTGTGCAGTCGGTTGAGCTAAGCTATTAAAAACATAAAAGAGAACACGATTTGCTTGGCATTTCGATTATGGCTATTGGTAGCTAATTAAACATTGTTAACGGTTTAATAATTGAACCGAGTGTCAGTGAGGGGGCACGGTAGGACTCACTGAGATAATGTTATCTCACCCTATCCATATTTGTTGTTTTTCAGAGAAGAAGGGAAAAAGGAAGACTATAGTGCACGAGTAGTTGATGTACTCTTGGAGGTGCTGAAGACTTAGTCATTTTCTCCTTGTTCTTTTGTTGTCCTATTGGTTGTATAAACTTGTATTGATTATGAGTTATATGAACCGTTTATGTTTCTGTTCGGTATTTGGACTTGGATATTGTAATCCACTCGGTATGGAACCGATAAACTTCTATTTTATGAAGTAATGTTATTTCCGATTATGTTTTATTTCGGAAAAAGTTTGTATGTCCAAAACTTAAACAGGAACTGTGTCCTCTGAATTCCGAAATCTGTGCATCTTTCGGTCTCTCTACATGTTAGAAATACCGGGGTGTTACATTTGGTATCAGAGCGGTTCGACCTAGTCGGACTTAGATGTTAAGAGTCTTTTACGTCTTCTAAGTCTGATTTTTCTTAGTATGCTATTAGACATTGAGCCTGATCAACTTAATACTTTGTGCATACTTCGCAGAATCATGGCTGGAAGAGGTAGGAGAAACCCACCTGTTGATCCTCATCAAGAATGGATGCAGAATGTCATCGAAACTCAGCAAAAGATGATGAATGACATGATGCTAATGCAACAGCAACAGATGGCTCAAATGGCTCAAATGCAGCAGATGCATCAGATGCCCCAACCACAACCAGCTGAGCCAGTCAATGTGCCAACACCTGAGGATCCTAACAGGATGTATTTCCGGTTTCTGAAGATGAAACCCCCAACCTTCAAAGGAGGATCCGAGGCAATGAAAGCCCATTTCTGGGTAGATGCCATGGAACGGATCTTTGATACTTTGCAATGCAATGAAGGAGAAAAGGTAATTTGTGCTGCTAACGCTCTGGACGAGGATGCTCACACTTGGTGGGTTAACGCTCGTAGAATGCTTCAAAATCAAGGAACTCCTCTTGAGTGGGATAACTTCAAAGAGTTGTTTTTGGGTCATTATTTTCCCGACTCCCAAAGACTTGACAAGCAGATGGAATTTCTGAGTTTGAAACAGGGAGAGATGACAGTTGGGGAATATGCTGCAAAATTTGAGAGATTGTCACAATTCTATGAATTGGGGACCACCGCTCCTGACGATAGGTGGAAGATGGTGATGTTCAGACAAGGTCTTAGAGGCGATGTGAATCAAGGTCTCAGTTCGTATTCCCTAACCACTTATCCTGCTTTGGTTCAACAGGCTCATTCAGCAGAAAGCGATCTGAAAAGAATGTATGCTGAGAGGAAGGATTTTTGGAAGGATAAGAAGAAGGGCAGTGGGTCAACTTCTGCAAACCCGAGGTATAGAGGGAATCTAGACAAGGGAAAGCAGATTCAGACAAACAACACTTCTGGGCATCGCCGGTGTGAAGTGTGCAAGAAGAATCATCCAGGAAGGTGTCGATCAGAGACAAGGTCGGATCAGTGTTATCTTTGCAAAGAAGTGGGCCATTATGCTAATAATTGTCCGTCAAGGAAAGCTTTCTTAGAGTCTCCTGATGCTCCGAGACAGGCTCGAGTCAACACTCTGGATGCTAAGACCATCAAGCCAGCTGATAATCTTATAAGGGGTACAGGTTCTATCTTTCATCAAACTGTTAATATTCTGTATGACTCTGGTGCTACTCATTGTTTTATCTCTGAAGCATGTGCGGAACGGCTAGGATTAATAGTATCTCCTATATCCGAACCAATATCTATCCTTACTGCGGCAAAGGGTCGTGTGCGAACCCAATCATTATGTCTTAATTGTCTGCTCACCATAGGAGGCAGGGACTTTGTTGTTGATTTTATCTGTCTGCCTATGAGAGGAATGGAGATCGTGTTGGGAATGAATTGGATGACTTCCAATCACATTACGATTGATTGTTTCAATCGTGCAATTAATTTTCCTTCTGAAATAGCGGAACATTCACTACCTGCAGATGATGGTGTTATTTCGTTCACTTCAGCCAGCCAGTCTCTATTCCAAGGTGCGGAAGCTTTTGTTATTATTTTGTCTGCATCAACTGAAGCTGATTTGGATTTATCATCTACTCAAGTTGTTAATGAATTCTTAGATGTTTTTCCCGAGGAAGTTTCCTCTTTACCTCCAGAACGAGAGGTAGAATTCTCTATAGATTTGGCGCCTGGCACAGGGCCAATATCCATAGCACCTTATAGGATGTCTCCTCTTGAACTGAAAGAATTGAAGTCCCAACTTGAGGAATTAATTTCCAAGAAGTTTGTTCGACCGAGTGCTTCTCCATGGGGTGCTCCGGTATTGCTAGTCAAGAAGAAGGACGGAAGCATGAGGTTATGCATAGACTACCGTCAGCTGAATAAAATCACTATCAAGAACAAGTATCCATTGCCAAGGATAGATGATCTACTTGACCAACTTCGAGGTGCTAAAGTTTTCTCCAAAATTGATCTGAGGTCAGGGTACCATCAAATTAGGGTAAGAACCTTAGACATTCCGAAGACTGCCTTTCGTACGAGGTACGGACACTACGAGTTTGTAGTGATGCCTTTCGGATTAACTAACGCTCCAGCCGTATTCATGGATTTTATGAATAGAGTATTTCATTCTTACCTAGATCAGTTTGTGGTCGTCTTTATTGATGATATCTTGATTTACTCCAAGTCAGTTGAGGAGCATGCTCAGCATCTCCGATTTGTCCTAGGAGTACTCCGAGAGAAGAAACTCTACGCTAAACCATCAAAGTGTGACTTTTGGATGCCTGAAGTAAAATTCTTGGGTCATGTAATTTCCCAAGAAGGGGTTGCAGTGGATCCTAGCAAGGTGGAAGCTGTGTTGAATTGGGAACGGCCAACGTCAGTGACTGAGATCAGAAGCTTTCTGGGTTTAGCTGGTTACTATAGAAGATTCATTGAAGGTTTTTCGCAAATGGTACTTCCGCTTACTCGATTGACTCGCAAGGGTCAACCGTTTACGTGGGATGCCGATTGTGAAGAGTGCTTCCTTGGATTGAAGGGAAAGTTAACTTCTGCTCCAATCCTAGTTCTTCCGGATCCGTCATTGGGATTTCAAATTTACAGTGATGCATCTGGGAAGGGTTTAGGATGTGTTCTCATGCAGAATCAACATGTTGTGGCCTATGCATCAAGGCAATTGAAGACGCATGAACGGAATTACCCAACTCATGACTTAGAGTTGGCGGCTATTGTGTTTGCACTGAAAATTTGGAGACATTACCTTTACGGTTCTCGTTTCGAAGTTTTTAGTGATCACAAGAGCTTGAAATATCTATTTGACCAAAAGGAGTTGAATAACAGACAGAGAAGGTGGACCGAATTTTTGAAGGACTATGACTTCGAATTGAAATATCACCCTGGGAAAGCCAATGTGGTAGCAGATGCTCTGAGCAGGAAGTCTATCCACACGGCAAGGTTAATGGTTCACGAGATGGCTTTGTTGGAGTCGTTCAGAGACTTGAAACTCAAGGTGGTAAGAAAGAGGGATCGCGTAGTGCTGCGGCATATACAGATAGCCAGTGTGCTAAGGGAACAAATCCGTGTAGCTCAAGAAGCTGATATGAAGTTGCAGTCTCAGAGGGGATCGCCAGATTTCACTGAGGATAGTGATGGCGTGATTTGCTCTAATGGGAGGATTTGTGTTCCCGATGATGATGATATCAAAAGGCAAGTATTGGAAGAAGCTCATAGGAGTCAGTACTCCGTACATCCGGGATCCACCAAGATGTACCGAGACTTGAAGTTGATGTATTGGTGGCCTGGGATGAAGGTCGAGATTGCAGAATTTGTTTCTCGGTGCTTAACTTGTCAGAAGGTTAAGGCGGAACACCGAAGACCGGGCGGTCAGTTACAACCGCTAGATGTACCAGTTTGGAAGTGGGAAGATATCTCAATGGACTTCGTCATGGGTTTGCCGAGGTCACAGGCAGGCAATGATTCTATTTGGGTAGTAGTGGACCGATTGACTAAATCCGCTCACTTTATTCCCGTTCGCTCGACTTATAAGGTTTCCAAGTTAGCAGATGAATATGTGAGGAACATTATCAGACTGCATGGAGTCCCAACGAGTATTGTGTCAGACCGAGATCCCAAGTTTACTTCCAGGTTCTGGAGAGCATTGAATGAAGCTTTGGGAACAAGGGTGCTGGTTAGCACTGCTTATCATCCTCAGACTGATGGTCAGACGGAGAGGACTATCCAGACTCTTGAGGACATGCTTCGGGCTTGTGTGCTCGACAGTGGGAGAAAATGGGAGGATCACCTTCCGTTAGTAGAATTCTCCTACAACAACAGTTACCACTCTAGCATTGGAATGGCACCGTTTGAAGCACTTTATGGTAGAAAGTGTAGAACTCCATTGTGTTGGTGGGAGATTGGTGAAGACAAGTTTTTGGGACCCGATATGGTTCGCGAGACTACAGAGAAGGTCAAGTTAATTCGAGAAAGGATGAAGGTTGCTCAGAGTCGGCAAAAGAGCTACGCTGACAACCGAAGGAGACCGTTGGAGTTTGAGGTTGGTGATCATGTGTTCTTGAAAGTCTCTCCAACCATAGGCACTGGAAGAGCCTTGCGAGCGAAGAAGCTCAGTCCTCGATATGTTGGACCTTTCCAAATCATCGAGCGGATTGGGCCAGTTGCCTATCGCCTCGCATTATATCCGGCCCTATCAAACCTCCATGATGTGTTCCACGTGTCTCAGTTGAGAAAGTATGTTCCCGACTTGCATCAGCCGTTGAGGGTTGATACTATTGACCTGCGACCGGATTTGTCATTTCAACCTTATCCAAGGTATATTTTGGAGCGTGGTGTGAAGACTCTGCGCTCTAGAACGATTCCTATTGTCAAGATGGTCTGGGATGGCTTTTCAGACGAAGAGGCTACCTGGGAACTGGAAGAGGACATGAATGCTCGATATCCCTATCTCTTTCAGTAAGGTATGTTTCGTCAATTTTGAGGACAAAATTTTTAAAAGTTGGGGAGATTGTAACATCCCTAAATTTTAAAGACTCGTATTATGATGCCTAGGACCGATTATTATTTGTGGGGATAATTAGTCGTGTCTCGGGGATTATTATTAGAGGAAAAGTCCAAGGAAATTCCATTCCGAAATTAATTATGACTTAGTCATGGTTAAGTGAAATATTTAAGCTGAAGGGCATTATCGTACTTTCACACCCAACCATTTGGTAGCTGACCCCTTTTAACACTCAGCCACACTCCCAAGTACTTAACCATTCCTCCAAATTTCAGAAAAATAAAAGCTGGAAATAGAAGGGGGAAGAAAGGAGGAGGGGCGCGAAGGGAAGAGAAGAGAAGGGAGGAAGGGATCATCAAAATCCTTGTTGCATGTAAGTTGTTTCTCTTCCATCCTACTCCATTTTTGATTCTGAATCCAATGGTACCACTTTCAAAGCTTGATTCTCACTCTTTCACTCATCTCCATTGATACCCATGAAGCTCCAAGTGGTGAAAATGGTGGAGCTATGTGTTGACGGCTTGCATGTTCAGTTTTGCGGTTAAGAGGGGGAAATCCCAAGCTTGCATTTCGATTTGGGAAGGTTGTGAAAGATTTGGGTTGCTGTTCTGAAGTATCAGTTGGTGCTCTTCGGTGCCGTTCGTGAATTCTCTCGTTTCGGTCATCGCGCGTTCATCGGAACTCCTAGAACGATCGTCAACGGGTGAGTTCTACTCACGATAGGGTATTTTGATATTTTGAACATGTTTTCGACATGGAATCCCTTGGTCATATTTTCTGTTTTCAAAAGTCTTAGAATCGAAAAGCGTTTTTAAGTCAAAACGGTGTTTTACGGTTTATTGAGAATTTTAATAAGTCGTTGAAATGAAATGAATTGTGTACTACTAGAAATAGATATTCTGGGAATTTTCTGAGTTTCAGGTGATTGAAATTAGAAATCGAATCGGACGAGAACGGAGAGCGAAAATGAGGAAAATGAGAAATTCTGGTAACAGACACAGGTCGCACGGACCGTGCGCCCCTGGACACGGGTCGTGCGCCTGCTTCGGGTTGGAAGTATTGGAAACAGAACGGGACGCACGGGTCGTGCGCCCCTGGGCACGGATCGTGCGCTTCCCTCTGGTAGATGGGTCTTGAGTAGTGCACCACGCACGGGTCGTGTGCCCCTGGGCACGGGTCGTGCGTGTGGTTCTGTTACCGGCTTCCGTTTTCTCGTTTTGTTGCTCCGTTTGATCCCGAACCCTTTCTAATTTCTTTCTCAACCATTCAACAAGGGATTGCCTCACTGAAAACCTTATTTCGAACTTGTTCAACTCATGATTTTGAAAAGAAGTTGAAAGGTATATTGATCGAAAAACCGAAACCCTAGTATACGTGTGGGTACACCGTCTGATGGATAGAACGTATATATATTTATATATATATATCAACTGTATATGATTATAATGCCGGATGTCTATAGATTCATCAAAACGGGTTATAAGTCAATAATACATTACAATATGATTATAATGCCGGATGTGTATAAATTCATCAAAACGGGTTATAGATCAATAAGATATGAATTATCTAAAAAGATATTGTGATTGATCCTTTGGTGATCGGAAAGATATATATTATCTAACTCTCGAGAAATCGTTATGTATTGTCATACATAAATCGCGTTGGGTGACGACCCGACAAGTAGCATACTAGGGAGGGTAGTCATGACCCCTTACCTAGGCCCTGAATGTGTTTTGGCGTGGTCAACTCACGGGTTGCCGGGATTAGCAGAGGTGCAGTCGGCTTGTGCTAAGTTAATGGTTATAAGTAACATTGCCGGGATTAGCAGTTGTGCAGTCGGCAGATGTTAAGCTGTAGCTACCGGGATTAGCAGTTGTGCAGTCGGTTGAGCTAAGCTATTAAAAACATAAAAGAGAACACGATTTGCTTGGCATTTCGATTATGGCTATTGGTAGCTAATTAAACATTGTTAACGGTTTAATAATTGAACCGAGTGTCAGTGAGGGGGCACGGTAGGACTCACTGAGATAATGTTATCTCACCCTATCCATATTTGTTGTTTTTCAGAGAAGAAGGGAAAAAGGAAGACTATAGTGCACGAGTAGTTGATGTACTCTTGGAGGTGCTGAAGACTTAGTCATTTTCTCCTTGTTCTTTTGTTGTCCTATTGGTTGTATAAACTTGTATTGATTATGAGTTATATGAACCGTTTATGTTTCTGTTCGGTATTTGGACTTGGATATTGTAATCCACTCGGTATGGAACCGATAAACTTCTATTTTATGAAGTAATGTTATTTCCGATTATGTTTTATTTCGGAAAAAGTTTGTATGTCCAAAACTTAAACAGGAACTGTGTCCTCTGAATTCCGAAATCTGTGCATCTTTCGGTCTCTCTACATGTTAGAAATACCGGGGTGTTACAACAGCTGTACTGCGTTGCTGGCAAGCATGGGTCGTGCGCCCAGCTCTGCCAAAATGGGCCATCTTCAGTTGGAGACACGCACGGGTCGTGCGTGGTACACCCAGGGTCGTGCGTGTGCTGCTTGGCGCCCTTGGCGCCCTGTGTGTCTGTCTTGCGCCAGTTTTGCTGTTTCTGCGCCCTTGGCGCCCTGTGTGCCTTGTCTTGCGCCAGTTTTGTTGTTTTGGCGCCCTGTGTGCCTTGTCTTGCGCCAGTTTTGCTGTTTTGGCGCCCTTGGCGCCCTGTGTGCCCTGTCTTGCGCCAGTTTTGTTGCTGCTGTCTTAAAATTGTTCCTCCTCAAACATTTTCTAAGTTTCTTCATTTTAGCTCATATTTTCGCTTTTGCTTCAAAATAAAACCTGAAAATAAAAAGTAAACATTTGCAGTAAAATAGCTCAAAAATATAATTAAAATACTAAAAAGACTTAATAAAATAACTATTAAAAAGACTGTAAAAATAGACTTATCACCGGCGATGACAGTGGTGACTACGGCGTTGACTGGCTGTCCCACTCGAAGCATTTCAATGGGGTGCGACTGCGAATGGGCGGAGCACAGACGAGTTCACGGTGACGCAAAGGGGATAACGGCGGAGATAACCACCGTACGGTGGTCACTTGCTTCTGGTTCGGTTTCTACGGCTGGTTAGAGGGGAGGGCGACCACCTCTACGGTGGTCGGAGTTGGAATGGTGTGTGTTTCGGCCCTAGTTTCTCCGTATCTCTTTTTCTCTTCTCCACTTCTACTCCTGACTTCTTTTTCTTTATGTTTGTTTATTGCTTTTCTTGGTGATTCACAGCCAACAGTGACAGGAGGGACGACGGTGAGCCTTACGGCAGTGCTCACTGATGGTGACGACGTGATTGGGGAGGACGACCACCGTCTACGGTGGTCGGAGCTAAAGGGGTAAGCTTCGGTTCTGATCCCTCTTTCTTTTTGTATATCTTTCCTTATTTCGTTTTTCTCTGTTTTGATTTCTACCCGATTCTTTTAAAAAAACAGAAACCGAACCCTAATTTTATTTGTTCTGTATATTGATTTGTTCTGAAAACTTAAGAGACTAATCCTGAACCCTAACTTTATTTGTTCTGTACATTGATTCAATGTTCTTACTTTGTTCTAATTTTTTACTAATTCTACTATAATTCTACTGTCCATTGATTCTAAATTCTACTTAGTTTTCAAAACCCTTCTAATATTACATCTCAAATTTCTAAATTATTCAAGTAAATCAAAAAAGCGTATAAGAGTAAAAAGCAATCCAAACCTGGTCTCCTGGATGAAAACTGATTTCTTATTGTTGCTGAATGCTACCTATTGCTACTGCTGTTCCTCTGCTTTGACTGCTTCTGTTTCTGAACTTCGTATTTTTGGGACTAGTGTTTCAGCATGAAATCCAGATCATTTTTTTGTGTTTATTCTGAATTTTGTGTGTGAATTTTTCTGTCTGAAATTGTCCCCTCATTTGGTTTTTGGATTAGCATTTTATAGCCATTTTTTGGAAACCGAAAATTAAATTTTTGATCCTCTATTATTACTGATTAATTACATTGTCTCCTGGACAGCTACTAGCTGACTCAAGGCTGACTCAACCTTTCCTTTTTTTAGCTGCTGATTTGAATTGTTGCTGTTTTCAGATGCTTGGGCAGCTGGTGCAAGCTTAGGAGCAGCAGCGGAGGCGCACAGCTGCTGGCAGGGATTAGGGTTTCTTTGGGCCTTTCTCTTTTTTTTGACAGTTAGGTGTAGATAAATTTTTTGGGCCCATTTGAGGCCTGTTTGCCTTTTTTGTAATTTTGGCATATGTTTGGGCCAAGTGTAACTAGATACTTTTTAAATAAAGAATTTTTCACACACCTCCTGTTTTAATATTCTTGTTATTATTATTACTAAACAAAGGGAATTAAAAAGGAATGCAACAAAACCTGTCGCACTAAACACGATGAAACGCTAAAACAACGATGCGACGAATGCGCGCATAAACCAAATATTTATTTAAAGGGATTTATTTTATTATTATTATTATTATTTTTGAGTAAAAGGAAAAGTAAATAAGTAAAAAAAAATAAGAAAAATACACCGGTTAAAATTGGGTGTTCACAGTTGCCCCTCTGTGCTTACTTTCTTACGAGATAATACATAAAACCATGTTTTCTTGCATTATCAAAGTAAGGAGTAAGTGCAGACACGAACCTCAATTTTAATCGGTGGAATATGCACAACTGTCTGTTGACTATTAAAATTAAAATGGGTAACAGTGCCAGAGCTGAACGGATAGCACGAATTTAGCACAAAACACATGCCATGGTGAGACCGATAGCATGCAAATTAAAGACAATGCCAGGGCGAGACCGATAGCATGAAAATTAAAGACAATGCCAGGGCGAGACCAATAGCATGAAAATTAAAAACAATGCCAGGGAAGACCGATAGCAGGAAAATTAAAAACAATGCTAGGGCGAGACCGATAGCATCAAAATTAAAGACAATGCCAGGGCTAGTCCGATAGCAGGAAAATTAAAGACAATGCCAGGGCGAGACCGATAGCATGAAAATTAAAGACAATGCAAGGGCGAGACTGATAGCATGAAAATTAAAGACAATGCCAGGGCGAGACCGATAGCATGAAAATTATAAACAATGCCAGGGCGAGACCGATAGCAGGAAAACTAAAAACAATGCCAGGGCGAGGCCGATAACATGAAAATTAAAGACAATGCCAGGGCGAGACCGATAGGAGGGAAATTAAAGACAATGCCAGGGCGAGACCGATAGCATGAAATTAAAGACAATGCCAGGGCGAGACCGATAGCAGAAAATTAAAAGCAAATGCCAGGGCGAGACCGATAGCAGAAAATTAAAAACAAATGCCAGGGCGAGACCGATAGCAGAAAATTAAAACAAATGCCAGGGTGAGACCGATACCAGGAGAGAAAAAAATGAAAAACGTAATGTAATGCATGTTTACTTGTGGATGCCTTTGTTTTAGTGCTAGAACCATTGCTGCGAACCAAGGATCTTTGACCAATCAAACTTTCGTTTACTTGCCTTCACCTCTCCCTTATAACTGCAATCGCCCTTTCATAGCATCAATCCCTCTATTTATCTAGTTAGAAGCATTCCCCTTCAATCTTATTAGGGACATCCTCGAGACTTTCCAGCTTCCACACTCTCTTTGCAATTTGTGAGAAGTGTGGGTCTACTCTCCCCAGTCAACTGAGTTTTCTCCTTTTTTTTTTCAATTATTAATGTGTTATTGATACATTCGTCTTGAAGTTTGCTAGACTTAAACCATTTTACCTGAGACAGGATTAAATGGGTCAATTATGAATGAAAGAATAAAGGAAACGAGCTAGGCGAATAGGTCATGAATGCATGGACAAAAAATGAAAAATAGCAAATGCATGAACATAGATGTATTGACTAGGAAGAAAAAGTACAGATAGGAAAGGAGGTCACAAGTAGGAAATTTCACACAAACTTTGCCCCGTTATGACTAGGTCAATCCCCTACCGGCCGATCCTCTTGAGAACCCTTAATGTGACTATCAGTGTGGAATCCGATTCTGACTTCTTTCCATGCAGTTATATTGCCCCAGCATAGACATGCTCGTGAGTCCTTTGAATCTGCCATGCCATGCCCTTCTTTTTCTTTTTTCTTTCTTTTTTTTTGCCTTAATTTTTGTCTAGACCGCCCTTTTGGGTTTTCAATCTAGCAGACTTTTGTTGACCCTAACTTTTGCCCAGACCGCCCTTTCGGGTTTTCGATCTACCGGGTCCTTATTCTCCCTAATTTTTTCCTAGACCGCCCTTTCGGGTTTTCAATCTAGAGGGATTTTTTTTTAGGCATAAAATTTCTTGACAGCGTCTGAGTTTATTGGCTTTGGAAGCTCACGTCCTTCCATGTCGAGCAGGACTAGGGCTCCACCCGGAAACGCATGGTTGACCACGTAAGGCCCGTCATAGTTGGGTGCCCACTTACCACAAGCGTCTTCTTGGTGTGGCAGTAATCTCTTCAAAACCAGGTCTCCAGGTCGAAAATCTCTTGGACGGACTTTCTTATTGAAGGCTCTGGCCATTCGACTTTGGTATAACTGCCCGTGACAAATAGCTGCCAATCTCTTTTCCTCGATCATATTCAACTGTTCAAACTGTGTTTTTACCCATTCCGACTCTTCCAGATCTGCTTCCATTAAAACTCTCAAGGAGGATATTTCAACTTCAACGGGGGGCACAGCTTCCATTCCATACACCAACGAAAATGGCATTGCTCCAATGCTGGATCGTACGTTAGTGCGATCAGCGTGTAGAGCATAGGGTAGCATCTCATGCCAATCTTTGTTATTAATCACCATTTTGGCGATGATTTTCTTGATGTTCTTATTTTCTGCTTCCACTGCACCATTCATTTGGGGTCTATATGGAGTTGAATTGTGGTGCTTGATCTTGAAGATTTCGCATAGCCTTTGTATCTCAGTGCCATTAAGGTTAGGAGAATTGTCCGTGATTATCGTTTCAGGAATTTCATATCGGCAGATGATGTCCCTCTTCAAGAACTTGGCAAACACCTTTTCGGAGATGCTTCTACCCACTTTGTGAAATAGTCAATTGCTACCAATATGAACCGATGCCCATTTGATGCCTTTGATTTAATCGGTCCAATCACGTCAATCCCCCACATGGAAATTGGCCAATGGCTCGTTAGGTTATGCAGAGGAAATGGAGGTGCATTGATCCTGTCGGCGTACAGCTGGCACTTGAGGCACTTTCTTACATGTACTATGCAATTTGTTTCCATGGTGGTCCAATAAAAACCACTTCTCATGATTTTGCGGGCCATCATATGCCCGTTTGCATGGGTTCCACAGATTCCTTCGTGTACCTCAATCATGATTTTTCGAGCCTCTTGAGCATCTACGCATCTCAACAAAGTAATCTTAGGTGAATGTCGAAATTTTCTACCAATTGGGCTAAGTGTTTCTGATAAGGTGTTAACTTTGAGTCCTTGGTTTGCCGTTCGCCCTTTACCTGGTAAATGATGAGTGCCGAATCTCCAAACACATCCAGTCTTTTCACACCAAGGTCGATTGCAACCTGTAGTCCATTTGTGCATGCCTCATACTCGGCGATGTTGTTGGTGCATTCGAAAATCAACTTGATGGCCACAAGGTATTGCTTACCCTTCGGTGAAATTACTACTGCCCCAACACCATTTCCATATATGTTGACTGCTCCGTCGAAGTACATTCTCCAGACATCTTTTGTTCCTTTATCTTCATTAGTTGCCATTACTCCTCTTTCCATATCATCCAAACTAGAGGATTTCCCTTCCGCGAGAGGGTTATCGGCCAGATAGTCGGTGATGGTACTTCCCTTGATAGACTTTTGCGACACGTACTTGATGTCGTATTCCGATAAGATCACTTGCCATTTCGAAACCCTTAAGGAAACGTGGGGGCTCTCAAAAATGTACTTTAATGGATCAAATCGCGAAATCAAACAAGTAGTGTAGTACAACCTGTATTGGCGAAGTCTTCTGGAGGTCCAGACTAAGGCACAACACGTCTTTTCGATTGCCATGTAGCGGGTTTCGCAGTCATTGAATTTTTTACGCAAATAATAGATGGCCTGCTCTTTCCCCGCGATGTCATGTTGCCCTAGCATTGCTCCCATGGATGATGCTAATACCTTTAAGTACAAAATCAATGGCACCCTGGTTTTGGGGGCACCAAAATGGGAGGGTTTGATAAATAATCCTTTATTCTATCAAAAGCTTCTTGACATTTACCATCCCATTTACCCGGTTGGTTCTTTCTTAATAACTTGAATATCGGTTCGCATGTACTAGTCAAGTTGGCAATGAATCTTGCAATGTAATTGAGCCTCCCCAAAAAGCTTCTTACTTCACGTTCACTTTTAGGGGTAGGCTTCTCTTGAGTAGATTTTATTTTATCAGGGTCCACCCTTATACCATCCCTACTTACAATGAATCCGAGTAACTTCCCTGAGGATGCCCCAAAGACACACTTATTGGGGTTCAACCGCACTTTATATTTCCTGAGCCTTTCAAATAACTTCTGCAGTACTGCCACGTGACTTTCATTCTCTTGATATTTTGCCACCATGTCATCCAAATACACCTCGATTTCTTTATGCATCAAATCATAGAAGAGTGCGACCATGGCACGCTGGTAGGTTGCCCCAGCGTTTTTCAAACCGAACGGCATCACCCTGTAACAGAAGGTTCCCCATGGTGTGATGAATGTCGTCTTTTCTTTATCTTCGGCATTCATGGGAATTTGGTTGTATCCAGAGTAACCATCCATGAAGGAAAATCAGTGGTTCTTGGCAGTATTGTCAACAAGCAAGTCAATATGCGGAAGAGGAAAGTCATCCTTCGGACTGGCCTGGTTTAAATCTCGGTAATCCACACACATCCTAACTTTCCCATAGGCCACCCAATTTGGATGTACTGAGACTTCTAAAAGTCCAGCCTCCCATTGTTTAGTCACTTCCTCCTTGATTTTCAAAGACATATCCGGATGCATCTTCCTCAGCTTTTGTTTCTGTGGCTGTACCTCCGGAAAGAGAGGAATCTTATGCGCTGCTATTTTTGGATCAATCCCAGGCATATCTTTGTAGGACCATGCGAAAACGTCAAGATATTCTTTAAACAAGGTCATCATCTCCTCCCGTTCAGGGTTGTCGACGAATCTCAACTCCTTCCTATCCTCTTCAGTCCCCATATTAATGATTTCTACCGTATCATCGTTCAAACCAAACTCCTTTTCAGTGTGCCCCAGCAGCTTAGAGAGCCTATCAATTGCTTAATTATCTTCTTTCGACTCAACATAGTCTTCACCAAAAGTCGTGAGGGGATCAGATGATAGGTTCTCGACGTTCTCATAATGAGGCAAAACTTTAGCAAAATTGGGATCCCTAGAGAGTAGTTAATGAGGTTGGAGGGGGATAACCACAATAAATGGTGATCGAAAATGAAAATAAAAGGGATAAACAAACGAATCTGAGATAGAATGCGAGAATGCAAAACGTAACAACACAAATGGATAGAAATGCATGTGAATTCATTTAATTCTTGTCTCAAGCAAAATAGCAAAAGTCTTGTAGCCTTAAACGGCTAAAACATCAAAATAAAAGACAATTACATGAAAGTAACAACATCAACAACTAGTTCAGCCTGCCAATTGCTCAGTGACTCTTGATTGTTGTAAGGGAGAATGACACCACCCGCTCCCGAACCATCTTTGTCCATCATGTTAATCACAAGGCGGTGCCAGGCGCTAGCACTTTTGCTGGTGCTGGGAAAGTGTCGCTCAAGTGTGGAATCAACTGATTTTCCTCTTTACCCATTGTCAGTTTCTTTGACTTCATCTCGAGGCTCCCCTCACGACTCAAACCTTTTCCTTCTTCATAGCCATTTTCCTTCACGGGGATGGGAGTGCAAGTTTCCTTCTTCATCTCGAGGCTCCCCTCACGGGGATGGGAGTGCAAGTTCCTTGTAAGTGACGACCCAAACCTTTTCCTTCTTCATAGCCATTTTTTGTCATTATCCGGGCCACCACTTGATTCACGCTGCGCCTCAACAAGGCTCCTTCGGTAACCCCAAATTTATCCACCTCGAAACTGTGGCACATATTTGTTACTTCTTCTTCGGTGTTGTCCACATAGGGTAGGGACATAGGTTTTTGCGACCAGCATTTCCTCTTCTCCACGGATTGTAATGATGTTTCTATTTTCAACAAATTTGACCCTCTGATGGAGAGTCGAAGGTACTGCCCCAGCTTCGTGAATCCATGGTAGTCCCAATAACATGGTGTATGCTGAATCGATAACCATGACTTGGAACAGCACCTGGAAGACACTAGGGCCAATCTCCAACGAGAGCACTACTTCACTCCGAACACTTCTTATAGATCCATCGAAAGCCCGGACCATCAAGGTTTGAGGGGTTAAATCTCTTTCCCCCAATCCCAATGCTGTTAAAGTGGTCATAGGTAGGACATTAAGGGCTGATCCACCATCGATTAGCACTTTGGCTATCACGAATTCTCGACACTTCAAAGTGATGTGCAGGGCTCGATGTTCCCCCTGGCTTGAGGGTGTACCTCACTTTCAGCAAATGTAATCAGGTTAACTCGCTGCATTGGATCTACCATGTTGACCACCGTTTGGGGAGTCACATCAGGTTTCACAAAAGCTTCTTCCAATGTTCTCAACAAAGCTTTCCTATGTATCTCGGAAGAGAGGATGTGTAACACCCCCTTTCTACCCTTTTATTTTAATTAAGAAAATCAGAGTTCAAAAATCATTTTTGATTTCACCACGAGGGTGTCACACATACGTCAAAATAAAACCTCAAATCTCAAATAAAATAGTGCGTCGTCAAAGGTGCAATACATAGCACTCCACAATAGGGAGACCTCAAAACATCGAAAACTACGTAATAAAATCCAACATCAACGCAGCGGAAGGTAAATCAACCCATCAACAGTATACGAATTTAAGTACATCAGCAAAACATCAAATACATCCCCCCAGGTGCTACGTATCAGAGCATGACGACTCGACTCAAGAAGTGAAGCTAAAGGCCTTCACTGAGAATCACCTGCACGTTACCAACATGGGGGCAACATTCAAACAGGAAAGGGTGAGCATCATTCAATCCATATAATAGAAAACATGACAAGTACTAATCATAGGCTACGCACTAGAACAGTCAGCATCCAAAACACTAAATATCCACATCACAGTCATCATTCACATCACTTATAATAACTCATCTCGTGTCATGTAGGCGTATGAAATGCAACCCACTCGCGGGCATATGCATGAAGGTACCTTTTCACAAACGTCACTTAGCCCTTAAGGCCTCATCATCACTTAGCCACTCAGGCCTCAAAAACGTCACTGGGTTTATGCATATGGGCATGAGACACTATGACATGCACCACTCACAACACACGAACACACAATTACTCAAATCAAAGTCAACTATGTGACCCGTCACTTACCGGTTTGCTCGCAAGAACACGACACCTGTCAAAATCACAATTCACACAACAACAACATCACTTAGCCTTTTAGGCCTTAACATCACTTAGCCTCTCGGGCCTCAAACGTCACTGGGTTTCATCATCACTCTTACACAGATATCATCAACTCACACAATAGCCACTGAGGGCGAAAACGTCATTTACTAGCCACCAAGGGCATCATCGTCGTTTACACATCACTATAAATAATAATAGCCTCTAAGGGGCAAAACAGTCTTTTACACGTCATATATATAATAATAATAGCCACTAAGGGCGAAACAGACATTTAACTAGCCCCGAAGGCATCATCGCCAAAATCATCATTTTTGACATTACTTTGTTAAAATCACCGGTCGTACGCAAAAGAGAATTTTTAAAGGCACCCAAAACATCTTTTCATTGTCACGGCAACGGTCACCGGGAACAGCCACTTGGGGCGCCCCAGCAACCTTCAGAAATTCTAAGTTTTTATTTTTAAAAATGGAACACACAGATGGACAACGGAAAATGCTTCACAACGCTTTTTGAATCGTTCAAAATGGATATCCGAGTCAAAAGATATAGCGAAAACAGTTTTCGAAAATAATTTGGAACATCCTGAAAACTGGCGCCATGGGCACCCAGCGCCCAGGCACCTGGCGCCCAGCGCCTAGCAAAAAGGCAGCACACGCACGCACACACACCCGGGCGCTCAGCGCCCAGCGCCTGGCGCCCAGCGCCTTGGCGCAGCACACCACACACGCACACGGGCGCTCAGCGCCCAGCGCTGGCACCCAGCGCCCAGCGCTACGCACACACACACGCGCATGGGCGCTCAGCGCCCAGCGCTGGCTCCCAGCGCCCAGCGCCTGGAGCAACACAGCACAGCGCACAGCACCATGGGCACCCAGCGCCCAGGCACTTTCAGCAACACAGATTTTTGCCCAATTTCAGCACAAAACATTATTTTTCTCCAAATTTTTCACATGACCAACACTACCCAAAATCCCAACCACCCAAAAATCAAACCTTATTTTAAATGATCAAAATTCTATTGGGCACCACACACACCTCACCATGGCGCCCTAGGCGCCCATACCCTCAAACACTTCATATGCGAAACCGTCAACACCCAATACCATCAACATCAAACTAATCGCCTAAATCACATAATAATCGTGTCTCAATTATAATTCACATGCACATACGTGAAGTGCATATATATTGGAAATTAACATCAAGCATATCAAGGCTACATCATGAACAACATCAACATATCAAGAACATCAAGAACGACATCAACATTATCAAGAACATCAAGAACGACATCAACATTATCAAGAACATCAAGAATAGGTATGCGTCAAGGATCTAGTCCAACAACCTAGATTAAGACCTATCATAGAATTCTATTTGATGGAAAGAAAGAGCTCCCCTAACCTCGAATTAGATGAATAGGATCTCTAGAGACGATCCCGAACGGAACCATGGCAACCGGAACCCACCTCTCCCTTTCTCCTTGGAGCTTTGCGCACTTCACCTCTCCTCCTCTCCTCATGGCGCCGCGCCCTCCTTCCCTTCCCACTCTCTCTATTCGCATTTTTCCTTTCTTTTTCTCAAATGAACCAAAACCTTAAAATCTCAGCTTTTATATGCCCTTAGGTTGTCGGGCTTGGATTGCGGGCTTCCCCGCAGCTTAAGCCCAATTTAATTACAACACCTTATCCGATTCCAATACTGCTCCTTATTTTATTTAAAACACCTTATACTCATTTTAATAAGTAATAAATAATTAATTATATTATTAGTTCTACCACCCAATTTCTTTTAACTAATTAAATAAATTAATCTATTATTTTTTTGGGGTGTTACAGGATGAGAGAAAGCAACGAGATCCGAGCCGGAGTTTTTTTCAGTTGCTCAGTCACATCATACTCACTCTGCTTCATGATATTTAGGAACTCTTCTTCTGATGGCTCTTCGGCCTCTTTCTCTTTCTTTTTCTTTTCGGACTCTTCCGGACCGAAATATCGCCCACTCCGGGTTATTCCGCTAACACTTGTAAGGTTATCCACAGACTCCTCAACCTCCTTGTTCTTGCCTATTTCACTCTTAGTGGCGCCTCCCACAACTTCGACTCGGGTCTCGTAGTTCCAGGGAATTGCATGAGTGTCTTTGCAAGCAAAAGGTGTGGGCTTCTTTATAGTCACTACAACCTCAGGTGCTGCAGGTTGGTTGAGCGGTGGAACTTTAAGCACAAAACGTTCCACAACATCAATCTCCTCTTGAAACACAGACCCCCTAGCTTGCACCACTCCTAGTGACATTAGGCTTTGAACTCGAGCTTTGAAGTCCCAACAATCTTCAATATCATGGCCTTCACAACTATGGTGGTACACACACTTTTTCTTTTCGTTATACATGGCATATTTTACGACCTCTTTTGCTGGTGCCAACACTTCAAAGCTAGCCCGGTGTAATCCTTCCCATATTTCTATCATAGGGGTCCGGAGTCCCAAGACCTTCTTGATAGTCTTTTGGTCTCCTTCCAACATACTCACTGCCCTATTTCCATCATGATTGTGGAGAGGGTTGCTATTGATATTTGGTCCCGTCTCTTCCTGGATGTC
This sequence comes from Astragalus membranaceus, assembly GCA_039519185.1. Taxonomy (NCBI): domain Eukaryota; kingdom Viridiplantae; phylum Streptophyta; class Magnoliopsida; order Fabales; family Fabaceae; genus Astragalus; species Astragalus membranaceus. Next base: position 31,219,261 of record CM076847.1, read on the forward strand.
CAGCTTCCCATGAGCAATCAATCTACTTACAGCCGTCTTGAAGGCCTCACAATCCTCGATGGAATGTCCTGCGGCCCCCATGTGGTACTTACAAGTTAAGTTTGGATTATACCATGCTGGGAATGGAGGCTCCCAATCTTTCACGGGGACTCCTGCAATCAAGCGGGCGTCTGCCAATCGTTGGAACAGTTCGGTGTTGGTAATGGAGAGTTTAGGGAATGATGAGAAGTTGACTTGTGTTTGCGGAAATTTGGACGGGTCTGCTGGTAGTTAGGCCGTGGTTGTGCGTAGGTTCCTGGGATGCTGTTTAGGGGAAGTGTTTGCATGGGTGAGGGGTTTGTGTTTGGGTTCATTGTGTAAGGTGTATTCGGGCGGGGTCTATTATAGTATGGCTGTTGGGGGGTGATATTTGGTGGTGTTCGGATGTAACTGATTTCTGGATCTTTCTTCTTTTGAGTATAGTTCTTTTTAGCTTGCCCGCCTTTTGATTGCTCCACCTGAAGTTTTCCCGCTCTTGTCAGCATCTCAATGCTTTCTCCAGCTGATATTAAATCTCCGAAGTCCCGATATGCGGCCCCTTCCATTGCTGCCACATAGGGAGATCCTAACGTCCCCAAGAAATAGGAACACATCTCTGATATAGTGAGTGGTGGTTGGACTTGTGCAGCGAGAGTTCTCCACCTTTGGGCATACTGCTTAAAGGTCTCGTCATTATTCTTCTGCAGGATTCCCAGTTGCTCACGGGTTGGAGCCATATCCATATTAAACCTGTACTGATTCATGAAGACATCGGCGAGGTCCTTCCAACAATCAATCTTATAGTGGTCCATTTGGATATACCATTCCAACGCCGATCCCGTCAAACTCTCATGAAAAAAACTAATGAGAAATTTTTCATCCTTGGACCATATCGACATTTTGGTGCAATAGGTTCTCAGATGCAGAAGAGGGCTGGTGCTTCCATCGTACTTCATGAAGTCAGGCACTTTGAAGTCTCGAGGTATGGCCACGTCTGTAGTAGGGCAGAGTTTGTCTATTCCCAAGGACCCGAAAGCACCCAATCCCTGGATTGCTTTGATCTTTTCCTCCACCTTATCCATCCATGATTGTCTGGATCTGCCCTGCAGTGCCGTTGCATGCCTTTCGCCTTCCCCATTTTTGACGTGGAATAGTCCCCCACCTCTGTCCCCAAGGTATTGGTTTTCAGGCCCAGTAGGTCCCATAGCTTCATAGCCCATCCCGACGGGTATGTCGAGCGCTATGTTATGTGGACCCTCACCTTGGTTCGGGAACCTTCCGCTCTCACCCCCAATTACTCCTATTACCCTTGTTGTCAATAGAGCAATAGTCTCCCTTACTGCCTGTAGGGTCTCTTCCATCCGTGTCTGGGTCGCGGCCATTTCTCCCATTCTTTCTCTGACTTCGTCCACTTCCTGGGTCAAATTTCTTCATAGCCTATCATTCCTGGTGAAGTACACTAGAGTTTGATTGGGCTTTTCTTTATTAGTTCTAGCAATGGTTGCTAAGTTCCTTAAATCTAGCAACAACTTTTTCGTAAGTACATAGATGAATGAACGTGGATGAAATGCGAATGCATAGCTTTTATTTATCGTGCTGGGAAATTGTAAGCTTTAATTCAGAATGAGAAGGGATCAAATATTAAAACGAAACAAACGAGTTCTTCATTAATAAAATAAGTACTACATCTGAAAATCAATCAAACTGGCGGACTACATTCTTATCGTCATCATCAGGATAACGTCCTTTGATCTTGAACACTTGTACAAGGTATTTGCAGAAATCAATAAATCGAGCGATCTCGACTGGTGTGTTCCCATCTCTGGCAATGTCTGCTGCTGTTAGGCTTTTGGGTACCTCTCTGACAGCTTCATTGGCTAGCCCCGCTAGTTGGGAGAATCTCTTCCTCCAATACTCGTAATCATCATTTAGCTTTACATAAAGCTCCTTTAGAACCACATGCTCATTGTTAAGGTCATCGTAGATCTTGTCTTGATATTCAGAAAAAGCTTTCAAGTCAATTGCTTTTTGCACTCTTGTTGCAGGGCTTTCTTATACTCTTCAAGTTTCTTCTGTATCACCTCTCTGGCTTTCCTTTGCACTACCAGCCGACCCTCACATTCAGCGGTCCTTCCTTCTAATTGAGATTTCATACTATCAAGTTGGTTTCGTAATGCTTTCTCAATTGCTGCGGCTTTGGTCAAATGCTTTTCCCACACATAAGCATTGTTTACGGCCCTGTCCCTCTCTTGGTTGCGCACCTTGAGTTCTTCATTTGCACCCGCAAGTCCTTCTTGTATCCGGCGCATTTTTTCTTTCCCAGCCTATTCCCTCTCATCAAATTCTGCCAGACGCTTTCTTTTTATGGCGCTTTCTCGTCGCAGATCAGTGTTCTCTTGGAGTACTTTCATTAACTGATCTTGCAACTATGCCTTTTCTTGTTCTGATTTGGACAAAGAGGCTGGGAGTTTTTCCAGATCTTCATGGAGTATAGGGACAGGCTGAACGATCTCGGGCCTGACGGGAATTGCAAAGCGAAACGGAAATCCACACTCTCAGACTCTGAACTTGACCCACTGTATGTAGCTTTCCTTTGCATCGATACCCCTGGGTCCCAGTTCATGCCCTTTCCTAGTAACTTGGCCCCAGGCTCGACTGGTTCTCCTTAGCATATCAAGGTCTTCAGAACCTCTCTTATCCAGCACATTTGAGAGCCAGGATTCCTCCGAGTTGTCTCAAAGCAAGGGCAGGATTATAATTGATGCAACCCTTGGTTCCTATGAGGGGAACATTTGGGAAATCTCCACACCGATACACGATTTCCTCTATATTTTGATCTCGAGAATACCAAGAGATATCACATCCTTTGAGGCCAGCGATGTATTGGACCCATTCCGTCTTGCCTTTGCCTTCTATCAGATGGTTTCTTTTGAAAATATAAGAGGTGAACCAACGATACAATATAGGCAAACAACATAAAATCAAACCCAACCGTTTTTTATGGCGTTGATGAAGAGTGTAATACACATCAGCAAGGACGACCGGGGCGGGATTCTGTCCCCGGAGCTTGAACGCTAGGAAGACATCGATTGCAGTATAATCAATAAAATCACATTCACTTGGGAATAGAACGACTCCATAGAAGAGGAGAGCGAGAACGTCCATAAAAGTAACCCTATCTCCTTTGCTGGCCCGAGACGAGGCTTCTTTCTCCAAATACTCCCTGGTCAAACCTTTTACACCCTTCTTTTCTACTACCATCTTAGTTAAGTCTGGTATCGGAACTTTCAATATCTCAGATAAATTTTCAGCTAGGGGATAATTCTCCACATATCAATAGGGCTCCTTGTTCTCTGGAGGGAAACATAAGATATTTTCAAATTCTTCCAAGGTCGGGGCCAACTGATAGTCCTGAAAGGTGAAACACCGTAACAGTGGATCATAATACGGGCCCAGTGCGGTGAGAGCTTCATCTTGTACGTTAACATTTAGAAGCCCTAGGAGCTTCCCTTACTTGGCGGTAAAGGAGTTGCGCTGCCATGACACCATTTTATTGCTTAAATCCCGCAAGCTGTTCATATCTGGTTGCTTGACTTTCAAATGTATGGTTTTCTTTAAAATTTGATCAATCCCGTCACAACTAAAACCGTACAAATCCCTGGCGATCATATAAATGCATGCAAAGTGAGATGTTAATATATTAGTCTTTCATGACATGCAAAAGGTAAAATAAGACACATGAGGTGTGTTTCTAAAAATAAATACTTTGCCAAGAGTAAAAATATGATATTTTTTTTTGGAATTTTTCGAGAAATGCGAAAATGTATTAGAGTTTGCTTGAATGCAGGGGTATGAGGCTCCTTCGTGTCCTAAAAAAGGGTTCCTTTGAGAATAGATCTACGGTCTCTTCTAAAGTGTGAACCTCTCAAAGGTAGCTCTATAGAGTCCTAAATAAGGTTCCTAGAGCCAACGACCCCAATCAAGAATGCTAATCGCGACAATAGGCAAGCTATTAGAAGTGATAGCATCCCCAAAGGGGGCCAAACTCTAGGTGAGACTTTCATGACCACCCAACATGACGTACATCCAGTAGGCCATCACTACGCGGTCTCGTTCTAACTAAAGGTATGCTCTAGTCTGGGTGTAGGACTATTTTCACGTGCGTGCTGAGAGGTGTGATAGTGAAGTGTGTGTAGGACAAACTGCCAGATATACCCCCCCCCCCCCAAGCTGCAAAACAAACAAGCACATATACAGAAAATAATAGTCCTCTACCCTAGACAATGATCTGTTCCCCATTCAAAGATGGTGCACTACTTTCTTCAGCTTATTCAGCTCAAAAGAAATAGGCCGTCAAAGAATGAGAATCATATTTCAAGAAAAAAAAAGAGACAAAAGTCTTGAATAAAAAGACGCCATAAATCTTTGAGCTGATACATCATATCATGAAGTGCACCACTAAATAAAAAGATCATTTGTCTCATCAATCCCCAAACACTTTGAGCCCAATCACCCATTCTTTCATAAATTATCAACCACTAGCCACATTGCAGCGCAAATAAAAAGATCATTGTCTAAAGCCCTCAAACACCTTATTGTGCCAAATTAGCACTTCTTTCACGAAACTCAAAAATGGACCTCAAACACTCCTTTGGGCCTACTTATCCTTTCTATCATGAAAGATCATTCTCTAAACCCCCAAACATTTCTTTGGGCCCAATTATCATTTCTTTTCATAAATCCCTAACCGTTGGTACATTACCCCCAACCATTGGCCCCATTACAAACGTTTTCTGTAACACCCCGAAAATAATTTAATTAATTTACTCAATTTATTTAAATCGAATTATTAATTTTTTTAGTTGAAGCGTAATTTAATTAATTAAGAGGGAAATATCATGTTTTGTGTAGGAGTGGGAACGAGTAGTCGTGAGGGTGTAGCTGTGAGTCCAACGCGTGAAAGGCCCACAGCTTAAACCCCAAGGGTATGCGAAACCCTCACTCTCAATTCACTTGGGAAAAAATCAAAATTGAGAGAGAGTGAGAAGGGAGAAGAGGCGCGCGATGAGAAGAGAGAAGGAGAAGAGGAATTGCGCAAGTTTCAAGGCCTTGCTCGTTGCGTTGCTGTCGTTACTCGTTGGTGCTTTCAATCGTCTTCTTCGGAGCCTACGTTTAAGAGGTAAGGGTGAGCGTTTCGATTTAATATAATTGAGTATGTGATGGGTTTTTGTGGGGTTTTTGGTGTTGTTGTGAATTTGAGGTGAATGTGCGTAAAAATTCATGAGGAATTGAATAAATTATGATGTTGTTTGATGAATGGTTGATGTTGTTATGTGTAATTTCGTGCTTGTGAAGTTTGATGATGGTTGGGAAGGAATTATGATGTGATCATGCTGATTTTCGTGTAAAAACAAATTCTGCTGCATGTAAACTATTCGATGAAATGGCCCTTGTGTGCACATGTGGGGTGTTTTGGGTGAAACTTCGAATTCTGGGCATGTTTTACCGTGCCATCTTTTGCATTCGCGTGCCCAAATTCAATTTTAAACATTTTGGCTCGAGTGGTTTTATTTTTGCACGTGTCATTTTGGAGTTGTCCCGGTGGGTGTTGCTGTTGTGCGCATGTGGGGTGTTTTGGGTGACACTTCGAATTTTGGGCATATTTTACCGTGCCATCTTTTGCATTCGCGTGCCCAAATTCAATTTTAAACATTTTGGCTCGAGTGGTTTTATTTTTGCACGTGTGATTTTGGAGTTGTCCCGATGGGTGTTGCTGTTGTGCGCATGTGGGGTGTTTTGGGTGAAACTTCGAATTCTGGGCATATTTTACCGTGCCATCTTTTGCATTCGCGTGCCCAAATTCTATTTTAAACATTTTGGCTCGAGTGGTTTTATTTTTGCACGTGTCATTTTGGAGTTGTCCCGGTGGGTGTTGCTGTTGTGCGCATGTGGGGTGTTTTGGGTGAAACTTCGAATTCTGGGTATATTTTACCGTGCCATCTTTTGCATTCGCGTGCCCAAATTCAATTTTAAACATTTTGGCTCGAGTGGTTTTATTTTTGCACGTGTCATTTTGTAGTTGTCCCTGTGGGTGTGTGTGTGTGGCGCTGCTGTGCGCGTGGTGCTGGGCGCTGCCTCTGGGCGCGCCTGGTGCGTGTGTTGCGTAGTGCTGGGCGCGCCTTGTGCGCTGCCCCTGTTTTATTACTGTTCTTGCAATTTAAATGTGATGTTTTCCACTATGAAAATGTGATGTTTTCTAAATTTATATGTGTTGTTACTAAAATTTTAAATGTGTTGTTACTCAGATTCTAAATGTGTTGTTACTCAAAATTTAAATGTGTTGTTACCCAAATTTTAAATGTGATGTTTATGATGATGTTGTGATATAATTGTGATGGTTATGACGAGTACACTCTATGAGTGTTTTATGACGACGATGACGAGGACTCCAGGTGAGTGATTTGGTGTTTGCACATGTGTCCATAGTGTCTCATAGCATGTGCATAGTATGACGAATAGGCTTCGGCCTCTTATTGACGTAAAACAGTGACGATGTGCCCATAGTGGCTTATTTATGACGAGAATGGTACCATCATGCATATACCCAGGCGTGGGTTGCATTTCCATGCACATACATGATTTATGACTTGTGGGAAAAAGTTGTGACTTGAGTTAGTTTTAGTGACGATGATGTTGGTGGTGATGACGATGTTGTATGACTGTTTGCTCACATTACTCTATTATGTGCTTGATTATGTTTTGTTGAAATTCTCACCCCTTCTTCTTGGAATGTTGCTCTATTGTGGTAACGCTGCAGGTAACAGCGAGTGAAGGTCCTGCTGCCTTCTTTAATAGCTATTGGGATGTCTGTCGAGTCGCTCTCTAATACTGTGACACATAGGGGGCGTGGTTGAAGTTTGTTAATTAATTAACTAATTGTTTAATGATTATGTCGATGATGTGAGACGTGTTTGAGTGGTATTAGTGAGTTATTGTTTTATTCCGCTGTGATGTGATTTTTGGAGTTTAACTTTCATGACGGGTGTTTTGTTGCACAAACCTTGATGGGTGCAGTTGATGAGTTTGTTAATGACGATGTGGCATTTCTTTTCTACCAGTTAAATTAATATTTGTGAAAATGAAATTACTCTGATAAATAACGTGTAAATTATGGGGTAGAAAAGGGGTGTTACATTAGTGGTATCAGAGCAGTTCGGTCTGTCCGGCCGGTGGTCGAGTCGTCAAGTTGAGTAGCATTTGAGTTTTGTTACTCGTTTCTGGATTCTGTTTTCTGTTGCGGTGCTAGAATGGCAGGACGGAACGATGCTGCACTTGCTGCTGCTTTGCAGGCTATAGCTGGGGTTGTGGGCAACATGCCAGGTGCTGGTGATGCTGGGACGCGCAGTCTGGTTACGTTCCAGCGAGGGAACCCTCCTTCTTTTGAAGGCGGATATAACCCTGATGGTGCCCTTGAGTGGCTGAGAGAGATGGAGCGGATCTTCCGCGTTATGGATTGTACCGATGCTCAGAAGGTTCGTTATGGTACGCCCATGTTGAAGAGAGAGGGTGATGACTGGTGGATGGCGGCTAGGCAGAGGTTGATGGTCGCCAATGAGGAGATTACTTGGGCTGTGTTCCAGAGAGAGTTCAGGAGGAAATACTATCCGGAAGATGTCCACGGAAAGAAAGAGGTTGAGTTTCTGAGGCTTGAACAAGGTAACATGTCGGTAACTGAATATGCTGCAAAATTTACTGAGCTGTCCAAGTTTTATCCGCACTATGATGGAGAGGGTGCTGAGTTCTCCAAATGCATTAAGTTTGAAAACGGGTTGCGTGCCGATATTAAGAAAGCCATAGGGTATCAACAAATTCGTGTGTCTCTCTGTTGGTGGATAGCTGCCGGATTTTTGAGGAGGACAGTAATGCCTTCTCCAGAGTTATGAGAGAAAAGCAAAAGAACTTCTCGAGTCGTGGTAAGCCATATGAGGTGCCTACTGGTAAGGGCAAAGGGAAGTTTGTTGGTGGGTCTAAGCGAAGTGGCGAAGATGCTGCAGCCAGTATTACTTGTTACACGTGTGGGAGAGTAGGTCATAAGAGTCCAGATTGCCCAAGCGGGGATAAGAAGAGATGTTATCGGTGTGGGAAAGAGGGGCACATATCTTCCAGCTGTGATAAGAAGGAGGTGGTATGCTTTAATTGTGGGGAGGGTGGTCACCTCAGTACACAGTGCTCAAAACCCAAGAAGGGGAAGTCTTTTGGGAAAATGTTCGCTCTGGCTGGGTCTAATGTGGTGAATGAGATTCGAGGTACGTGCTATATCAATAATTTTCCTCTTATTGCTATTGATGATACTGGTGCTACCCATAGTTTTATTGCTGCCGCATGTGTTGAGAAACTAAGTCTTGTCTTATCTGATATGTTGAGAGAGATGGTTATCGATACTCCAGCTAAGGGTTCGGTAACTACCTCCGTTGTTTGTGCCAAATGTCCTGTATCTATATATGGTAGAGAATTTTTAGTTGATTTGATCTGTTTGCCGCTGAGTGGAATGGATGTCATTCTGGGTATGGACTGGTTAGTTGATAATCATGTACATATCAACTGTCGCGAAAGGTCCGTGAGTTTCGCTTCGCCTGAAGAGAGGTCTGGTTTGCTGTCTGCGGGTCAGCTGCACAGGGTGATGAGAGAAGAGGTTCAGCTGTTTTCTCTGTTAGCGTCGTTGCCTGCTGAGAGCCAAGCGAAGATTGATGAGTTGCAGGTGGTGTGTGAGTTTTCCGAGGTGTTTCCTGACGAGATTCCTGATATACCACCAGAGAGAGAGGTGGAGTTTACTATTGATCTAGTTCCTGGCACTAAGCCTGTGTCTATGGCACCATATAGAATGTCTGCGTCTGAGTTGGCTGAATTGAAGAAGCAACTTGAGGATTTGTTAGAAAAGAAGTTTGTAAGACCGAGTGTGTCGCCGTGGGGAGCTCCAGTGTTGCTAGTGAAAAAGAAAGATGGTAGTATGAGGTTGTGTGTAGACTATCGTCAATTGAATAAAGTTACAATCAAGAAAAAGTATCCGTTACCGAGGATTGATGACTTGATGGATCAGTTGTTGGGTGCTAAAGTATTCAGCAAGATTGACTTAAGGTCTGGTTATCATCAGATCAAGGTAAAAGATGAAGACATCCAGAAGACGGCGTTTAGGACAAGATATGGGCACTATGAGTATTCCGTAATGCCTTTCGGTGTGACTAATGCGCCGGGGGTATTCATGGGGTACATGAACCAAATCTTTCGCGAGTATCTGGACAAGTTTGTGGTGGTTTTCATTCATGATATTCTAATTTATTCTAAGTCGGAAGAGGAGCATGCGGAACATCTGAGGTTGGTGTTGGAAATTCTGAGGGATCGAAAGTTATATGCGAAGTTGTCCAAGTGTGAGTTTTGGTTGAAAGAAGTCAGTTTTCTCGGTCATGTGATTTCTAGTGAGGGGATTGCGGTGGATCCTTCTAAGGTTGATGCAGTGTTGCAGTGGGAGTCCCCGAAGTCAGTTACTGAGATAAGGAGTTTTCTGGGATTAGCGGGTTATTATAGAAGATTCATTGAGGGGTTTTCGAAGTTGGCTCTGCCGTTGACCCAATTGACTTGCAAGGGTAAGGCTTTTGTTTGGGATGACCGATGTGAAGAGAGTTTCAATGAGTTGAAGAAGAGGTTGACTACGTCACCAGTGTTGACCCTGCCTGATCCGGTTGAGCCGTTTGTGGTCTATTGTGATGCTTCCAAAATCGATTTGGGTGGTTGTGGATAGATTGACGAAGTCGGCTCATTTCATTCCTATCGGCATCAAGTATCCGGTGTCGAGATTGGCAGAAATCTATATTCAGGTGATTGTGAAGCTGCATGGCGTTCCTTGGTGCATTGTGTCGGATAGAGACCCAAGGTTCACTTCGGACTTTTGGAGTAGTTTGCAAAAGGAGTTGGGTTCGAAATTGAGGTTGAGTTCAGCTTATCATCCTCAAACTGATGGGCAGACAGAGAGGACGATTCAATCGTTGGAAGATCTGTTGAGGTCATGTGTTCTAGAGCAGGGAGGTGCGTGGGATACTCATCTTCCATTGATCGAGTTTACCTACAACAACAGTTATCATTCCAGTATCGGGATGGCGCCGTTTGAGGTGTTGTATGGTCGGGGGTGTAGGACTCCGGTGTGTTGGTATGAGACTGGGGAAAGTTTAGTACTTGGACCTGAGCTAGTCAGAGAAACTACTGAGAAGGTGAAGGTGATCTGGGAGAAAATGAAAGCGTCGCAGAGTAGACAGAAGAGCTACCATGATAAGAGAAGGAAAGATCTAGAATTTGAAGCGGGTGACCACGTGTTCCTGAGGGTCACACCTATGACTGGTGTTGGGCGTGCGTTGAAATCGAAGAAGTTGACTCCTCGTTTCATTGGGCCGTATCAAATTACGGAAAGAGTTGGAAGTGTTGCATATCGGGTGGCCTTGCCACCTAACCTTTCGAACTTGCACGACGTGTTTCACGTGTCGCAGCTTCAGAAGTATATTGCGGACCCGTCTCATGTGATTCAACCAGATGATGTGGAGGTGCGGGATAATCTCACTGTGGAGACTATGCCTGTACGAATTGAGGATCGTGAGGTGAAGACCTTACGAGGTAAGGAGATCAATCTGGTGAAGGTTGTTTGGTTTGGAGCAGCTGGTGAAAGCCTGACATGGGAGCTGGAGGATAAGATTCGAGAGTCGTATCCGGAGTTGTTTGAATCAGGTATGTTTTCGAGGACGAAAAATTCTAAGTGGGGGAGAGTTGTAACACCCCGAAAATAATTTAATTAATTTAATCAATTTATTTAAATAGAACTATTAATTTTTTTAGTTGAAGCGTAATTTAATTAATTAAGAGGGAAATATCATGTTTTGTGTAAGAGTGGGAACGAGTAGTGGTGAGGGTGTAGCTGTGAGCCCAACGCGTGAAAGGCCCACAGCTTAAACCCCAAGGGTATGCGAAACCCTCACTCTCAATTCACTTGGGGAAAAATCGAAATTGAGAGAGAGTGAGAAGGGAGAAGAGGCGCGCGAAGAGAAGAGGGAAGGAGAAGAGGAATTGCGCAAGTTTCAAGGCCTTGCTCGTTTCGTTGCTGTAGTTACTCGTTGGTGCTTTCAATCGTCTTCTTCGGAGCCTACGTTTAAGAGGTAAGGGTGAGCGTTTCGATTTAACATAATTGAGTATGTGATGGGTTTTTGTGGGGTTTTTGGTGTTGTTGTGAATTTGAGGTGAATGTGCGTAAAAATTGATGATGAATTGAATAAATTATGATGTTGTTTGATGAATGGTTGATGTTGTTATGTGTAATTTCGTGCTTGTGATGTTTGATGATGGTTGGGAAGGAATTATGATGTGATCATGCTTATTTTCGTGTAAAAAAAATTCTGCTGCATGTAAACTATTCGATGAAATGGCCCTTGTGTGCACATGTGGGGTGTTTTGGGTGAAACTTCGAATTCTGGGCATATTTTACCGTGCCATCTTTTGCATTCGCGTGCCCAAATTCAATTTTAAACATTTTGGCTCGAGTGGTTTTATTTTTGCACGTGTCATTTTGGAGTTGTCCCGGTGGGTGTTGCTGTTGTGCGCATGTGGGGTGTTTTGGGTGAAACTTCGAATTCTGGGCATATTTTACCGTGCCATCTTATGCATTCGCGTGCCCAAATTCAATTTTAAACATTTTGGCTCGAGTGGTTTTATTTTTGCACGTGTCATTTTGGAGTTGTCCCGGTGGGTGTTGCTGTTGTGCGCATGTGGGGTGTTTTGGGTGAAACTTCGAATTCTGGGCATATTTTACCGTGCCATCTTTTGCATTCGCGTGCCCAAATTCTATTTTAAACATTTTGGCTCGAGTGGTTTTATTTTTGCACGTGTCATTTTGGAGTTGTCCCGGTGGGTGTTGCTGTTGTCGGCATGTGGGGTGTTTTGGGTGAAACTTCGAATTCTGGGTATATTTTACCGTGCCATCTCTTGCATTCGCGTGCCCAAATTCAATTTTAAACATTTTGGCTCGAGTGGTTTTATTTTTGCACATGTCATTTTGGAGTTGTCCCGGTGGGTGTTGCTGTTGTGCGCATGTGGGGTGTTTTGGGTGAAACTTCGAATTCTGGGCATATTTTACCGTGCCATCTTTTGCATTCGCGTGCCCAAATTCTATTTTAAACATTTTGGCTCGAGTGGTTTTATTTTTGCACGTGTCATTTTGGAGTTGTCCCGGTGGGTGTTGCTGTTGTGCGCATGTGGGGTGTTTTGGGTGAAACTTCGAACTCTGGGTATATTTTACCGTGCCATCTCTTGCATTCGCGTGCCCAAATTCAATTTTAAACATTTTGGCTCGAGTGGTTTTATTTTTGCACGTGTCATTTTGGAGTTGTCCCTGTGGGTGTGTGTGTGTGGCGCTGCTGTGGGCGTGGTGCGGGGCGCTGTAACAGCCCAGGTCCACCGCAGCGGCCACCCCAGTCCCACTGTTACCTCACGGTCTTCTCTACCCCTCTTGTAGAATTTTTGCCTTCCGTGGGAATCGAACCTTGCACCTGAGGCATAAGTGCAAGTTAAACCCCCTTCCCACTACCAATTGAGCGCGCGCGGTGGACCTGGGGTGGCCGCTGCAGTGGACCTGGGCTGTTACATAGGCCGCCGAGCGACCTACATCGGGTGTCACCGCATTGACACAAGCGAGTGCCACCGAGTTGGCCCAAAATAGATCACCGTGTTGATCAAATCGAACGTAGGATCCCGAGCGACCTACAACGAGTGTCATCGAATGGCCCCAAGGTCCCGAGCGGCCTACTAAGAGTGCCATCGAATGGCCCAAAGCGAGCGCCATCTAATGGCCCAAGCAAAGTGAGTGGCCGCGACCACGTTCCAATAGGAGTGGCAACGACCACGTCCCATCATGAGTGGCAGCGACCACATCCCAGTGTGAATGGCAGTGACCACGTTCCCATACGAGTGGCAGCGACCACACCCCCAACGGTTTACGCTAAGTCGCTCCCTGTAGGTCGGCCGAGCGAGGCTAGACAGGGGGGCAACGAGTCAAGCCTCGAATAGGCTGCGCTAAGTCGCTCCCGGTAGGTCGGCCGTGCTTGACTCCACGGGGGCAGCGACCCCTGGATAGGTTTTGGTCCCGAGCGACCCAGTGCCTAGACTTCAAGCCAGACCGTGACTTGGTGTGGCGGCGACCACACACCTCAAGAGATGGAGACCGAGTGCGCAATGCAACCCGGCCACTTACGGCAATACTCGGGGTCAACGACTCAAGCCTCAGCCCGCCCGCTGGCGACCTAGACTTGGGGGGCAACTGTTCCGGAGTGGGCTCAAGGCCCAGTACAGTCCAATACGCCCAACACGGCCCAACTTGGCGTGCTCCACAAGATATGGCCAGAGCGCATGTGCCACTATAAAACCAGCACAAATCCCGAGAATCAGGTACGTTATCTCACCTTGTGAATCCTGCCCGAGCGTCACACTGACTAGAGCGTCGGAGTGTCATTGCAGGTACCACCCGCGCAAAGTGGGACGCACAAAAGCTGATCGCCCGTGAGCGACCCAGAAGGTCTGCCTAGCTCGGAGACCATAATTTCGTCCACGTTCACCCGATGGGGGCGTGTGAGCATGCGTTGGAAAGCGGAGAAGTAGAGCTACAGCTTTCATGTTGGAGTGAAGATCCAATACGGGCGTCTTCCACCCGTTTTAGGTCTCCCAAAGTGGGACGCACAAAAGCTGGTCGCCCGTGAGCGACCCAGAAGGTCTGCCTAGCTCGGAGACCATAATTTCGTCCACGTTCACCCGATGGGGGCGTGTGAGCATGCGTTTGAAAGCTGAGAAGTAGAGCTACAGCTTTCGTGTTGAAGTCAAAATCAGATTCGGGCGTTCTACACCCCTTTCTGGTCGTTCAAGTGGGTGGCCCGACCTACAGCGAGTGCCACCGAGTTGGCCCAAACGAGTGTCACCGAGTTGGCACCATCAAGCGCCATCGAGGTGGCCCAAGGGTTTGAATAACCCACAAAGCGTAGGTCGCCGAGCAACCTACATCGAGCGCCATCGAAGTGGCCCAAGGGTCAGAATGACCCACAATCAAACGTAGGCCGCCGAGCGACCTACATCGGGTGTCACCGTATTGACACAAGCGAGTGCCACCGAGTTGGCCCAAAATAGATCACCGTGTTGATCAAATCGAACGTAGGATCCCGAGCGACCTACAACGAGTGTCATCGAATGTCCCCAAGGTCCCGAGCGGCCTACTAAGAGTGCCATCGAATGGCCCAAAGCGAGCGCCATCTAATGGCCCAAGCAAAGTGAGTGGCCGCGACCACGTTCCAATAGGAATGGCAACGACCACGTCCCATCATGAGTGGCAGCGACCACATCCCAGTGTGAATGGCAGCGACCACGTTCCCATACGAGTGGCAGCGACCACACCCCCAACGGTTTACGCTAAGTCGCTCCCTGTAGGTCGGCCGAGCGAGGCTGGACAGGGGGGCAACGAGTCAAGCCTCGAATAGGCTGCGCTAAGTCGCTCCCGGTAGGTCGGCCGTGCATGACTCCACGGGGGCAGCGACCCCTGGATAGGTTTTGGTCCCGAGCGACCCAGTGCCTAGACTTCAAGCCAGACCGTGACTTGGTGTGGCGGCGACCACACACCTCAAGAGATGGAGACCGAGTGCGCAATGCAACCCGGCCGCTTACGGCATTACTTGGGGTCAACGACTCAAGCCTCAGCCCGCCCGCTGGCGACCTAGACTTGGGGGGGAACTGTTCCGAAGTGGGCTCAAGGCCCAATACAGTCCAATAGGCCCAACACAGCCCAACTTGGCGTGCTCCACAAGATATGGCCAGAGCGCCTGTGCCACTATAAAACCAGCACAAATCCCAAGAATCAGGGACGTTATCTCACCTTGTGAATCCTGCCCGAGCGTCACACTGACTAGAGCGTCGGAGTGTCATTGCAGGTACCACCCGCGTGCGGCCAAGACCCCAGGTTCCAGCCAGGTCCTCATCGTCCAGGCCAGGTCCTTCCTCACAGGTCCTTCCATCAGCGACCGAGCCAGGTCCTTCCGTGCGGCCAAGACCCTTGGTTCCAGCCAGGTCCTCTACGACCCAGGTCCTCAACGACCCAGGTCCTTCTATTGGTCAAGGTACGATCAATTGGCGACCACAGTGGGAGGCCCGAGCGCTGTCCTACTTCGACTATTGCTCCACACGGAAGACCTCCCCAGACGCGGGCATCGACCATGCTGGTTCAGCGACCTAAGATGTTGGACGACCTAAAGAGCAGGGACGATCCAAAGACGTTAAAACGAATTTAAGCGCAAACGAAACGTGGAAGAGGAATCTCGCCCTTAGTCTGCAGGCCATAACGTAGGCCGTGTTGACCCGATTGAAACATCTGAATATGCGTTGGAAAGCTGAGAAGTTTCATGTTGGAGTCAAGATCCAATACGGGCGTCTTCCACCCGTTTATGGTCGCCCAAAGTGGGTCGCACAAAAGCTGGTCGCCCGTGAGCGACCCAGAAGGTCTGCCTAGCTCGGAGACCATAATTTCGTCCACGTTCACCCGATGGGGGCGTGTGAGCATGCTTTGGAAAGCTGAGAAGTAGAGCTACAGCTTTCATGTTGGAGTCAAGATCCAATACGGGCGTGTTCCACCCGTTTATGGTCGCCCAAAGTGGGACGCACAAAAGCTAGTCGCCCGTGAGCGACCCAGAAGGTCTGCCTAGCTCGGAGACCATAATTTCGTCCACGTTCACCCGATGGGGGCGTGTGAGCATGCGTTGGAAAGCTGAGAAGTAGAGCTACAGCTTTCGTGTTGAAGTCAAAATCAGATTCGGGCGTTCTACACCCCTTTCTGGTCGTTCAAGTGGGGCGCCCGACCTACAACGAGTGCCACCGAGTTGGCCCAAACGAGTGTCACCGAGTTGGCACAATCAAGCGCCATCGAAGTGGCCCAAGGGTTTGAATAACCCACAAAGCGTAGGTCGCCGAGCAACCTACATCGAGCGCCATCGAAGTGGGCCAAGGGTCAGAATGACCCACAATCAAACGTAGGCCGCCGAGCGACCTACATCGGGTGTCACCGCATTGACACAAGCGAGTGCCACCGAGTTGGCCCAAAATAGATCACCGTGTTGATCAAATCGAACGTAGGATCCCGAGCGACCTACAACGAGTGTCATCGAATGGCCCCAAGGTCCCGAGCGGCCTACTAAGAGTGCCATCGAATGGCCCAAAGCGAGCGCCATCGAATGGCCCAAAGCGAGCGCCATCTAATGGCCCAAGCAAAGTGAGTGGCCGCGACCACGTTCCAATAGGAGTGGCAACGACCACGTCCCATCATGAGTGGCAGCGACCACATCCCAGTGTGAATGGCAGCGACCACGTTCCCATACGAGTGGCAGCGACCACACCCCCAACGGTTTACGCTAAGTCGCTCCCTGTAGGTCGGCCGAGCGAGGCTAGACAGGGGGGCAACGAGTCAAGCCTCGAATAGGCTGCGCTAAGTCGCTCCCGGTAGGTCGGCCGTGCATGACTCCACGGGGGCAGCGACCCCTGGATAGGTTTTGGTCCCGAGCGACCCAGTGCCTAGACTTCAAGCCAGACCGTGACTTGGTGTGGCGGCGACCACACACCTCAAGAGATGGAGACCGAGTGCGCAATGCAACCCGGCCGCTTACGACAATACTCGGGGTCAACGACTCAAGCCTCAGCCCGCCCGCTGGCGACCTAGACTTGGGGGGCAACTGTTCCGGAGTGGGCTCAAGGCCCAGTACAGTCCAATAGGCCCAACACGGCCCAACTTGGCGTGCTCCACAAGATATGGCCAGAGCGCATGTGCCACTATAAAACCAGCACAAATCCCGAGAATCAGGTACGTTATCTCACCTTGTGAATCCTGCCCGAGCGTCACACTGACTAGAGCGTTGGAGTGTCATTGCAGGTACCACCCGCGCAAAGTGGGACGCACAAAAGCTGGTCGCCCGTGAGCGACCCAGAAGGTCTGCCTAGCTCGGAGACCATAATTTCGTCCACGTTCACCCGATGGGGGCGTGTGAGCATGCGTTGGAAAGCTGAGAAGTAGAGCTACAGATTTCATGTTGGAGTCAAGATCCAATACGGGCGTCTTCCACCCGTGTTTGGTCGCCCAAAGTGGGACGCACAAAAGCTGGTCACCCGTGAGCGACCCAGAAGGTCTGCCTAGCTCGGAGACCATAATTTCGTCCACGTTCACCCGATGGGGGCGTGTGATCATGCGTTTGAAAGCTGAGAAGTAGAGCTACAGCTTTCGTTTTGAAGTCAAAATCAGATTCGGGCGTTCTACACCCCTTTCTGGTCGTTCAAGTGGGGCGCCCGACCTACAGCGAGTGCCACCGAGTTGGCCCAAACGAGTGTCACCGAGTTAGCACAATCAAGCGCCATCGAAGTGGCCCAAGGGTTTGGATAACCCACAAAGCGTAGGTCGCCGAGCAACCTACATCGAGCGCCATCGAAGTGGCCCAAGGGTCAGAATGACCCACAATCAAACGTAGGCCGCCGAGCGACCTACATCGGGTGTCACCGCATTGACACAAGCGAGTGCCACCGAGTTGGCCCAAAATAGATCACCGTGTTGATCAAATCGAACGTAGGATCCCGAGCGACCTACAACGAGTGTCATCGAATGGCCCCAAGGTCGCGAGCGGCCTACTAAGAGTGCCATCGAATGGCCCAAAGCGAGCGCCATCTAATGGCCCAAGCAAAGTGAGTGGCCGCGACCACGTTCCAATAGGAGTGGCAACGACCACGTCCCATCATGAGTGGCAGCGACCACATCCCAGTGTGAATGGCAGCGACCACGTTCCCATACGAGTGGCAGCGACCACACCCCCAACGGTTTACGCTAAGTCGCTCCCTGTAGGTCGGCCGAGCGAGGCTAGACAGGGGGGCAACGAGTCAAGCCTCGAATAGGCTGCGCTAAGTCGCTCCCGGTAGGTCGGCCGTGCATGACTCCACGGGGGCAGCGACCCCTGGATAGGTTTTGGCCCCGAGCGACCCAGTGCCTAGACTTCAAGCCAGACCGTGACTTGGTGTGGCGGCGACCACACACCTCAAGAGATGGAGACCGAGTGCGCAATGCAACCCGGCCGCTTACGGCATTACTCGGGGTCAACGACTCAAGCCTCAGCCCGCCCGCTGGCGACCTAGACTTGGGGGGCAACTGTTCCGGAGTGGGCTCAAGGCCCAGTACAGTCCAATAGGCCCAACACGGCCCAACTTGGCGTGCTCCACAAGATATGGCCAGAGCGCCTGTGCCACTATAAAACCAGCACAAATCCCGAGAATCAGGTACGTTATCTCACCTTGTGAATCCTGCCCGAGCGTCACACTGACTAGAGCGTCGGAGTGTCATTGCAGGTACCACCCGCACAAAGTGGGACGCACAAAAGCTGGTCGCCCGTGAGCGACCCAGAAGGTCTGCCTAGCTCGGAGACCATAATTTCGTCCACGTTCACCCGATGGGGGCGTGTGAGCATGCGTTGGAAAGCTGAGAAGTAGAGCTACAGCTTTCATGTTGGAGTCAAGATCCAATATGGGCGTCTTCCACCCGTTTATGGTCGCCCAAAGTGGGACGCACAAAAGCTGGTCGCCCGTGAGCGACCCAGAAGGTCTGCCTAGCTCGGAGACCATAATTTCGTCCATGTTCACCCGATGGGGGCATGTGAGCATGCGTTGGAAAGCTGAGAAGTAGAGCTACAGCTTTCATGTTGGAGTCAAGATCCAATACGGGCGTCTTCCACCCGTCTATGGTCGCCCAAAGTGGGACGCACAAAAGCTGGTCGCCCGTGAGCGACCCAGAAGGTCTGCCTAGCTCGGAGACCATTATTTCGTCCACGTTCACCCGATGGGGGCGTGTGACCATGCGTTTGAAAGCTGAGAAGTAGAGCTACAGCTTTCGTGTTGAAGTCAAAATCAGATTCGTGCGTTCTACACCCCTTTCTGGTCGTTCAAGTGGGGCGCCCGACCTACAGCGAGTGCCACCGAGTTGGCCCAAACGAGTGTCACCGAGTTGGCACAATCAAGCGCCATCGAAGTGGCCCAAGGGTTTGAATAACCCACAAAGCGTAGGTCGCCGAGCAACCTACATCGAGCGCCATCGAAGTGGCCCAAGGGTCAGAATGACCCACAATCAAACGTAGGCCGCCGAGCGACCTACATCGGGTGTCACCGCATTGACACAAGCGAGTGCCACCGAGTTGGCCCAAAATAGATCACCGTGTTGATCAAATCGAACGTAGGATCCCGAGCGACCTACAACGAGTGTCATCGAATGGCCCCAAGGTCCCGAGCGGCCTACTAAGAGTGCCATCGAATGGCCCAAAGCGAGCGTCATCTAATGGCCCATGCAAAGTGAGTGGCCGCGACCACGTTCCAATAGGAGTGGCAACGACCACGTCCCATCATGAGTGGCAGCGACCACATCCAAGTGTGAATGGCAGCGACCACGTTCCCATACGAGTGGCAGCGACCACACCCCCAACGGTTTACGCTAAGTCGCTCCCTGTAGGTCGGCCGAGCGAGGCTAGACAGGGGGGCAACGAGTCAAGCCTCGAATAGGCTGCGCTAAGTCGCTCCCGGTAGGTCGGCCGTGCATGACTCCACGGGGGCAGCGACCCCTGGATAGGTTTTGGTCCCGAGCGACCCAGTGCCTAGACTTCAAGCCAGACCGTGACTTGGTGTGGCGGCGACCACACACCTCAAGAGATGGAGACCGAGTGTGCAATGCAACCCGGCCGCTTACAGCATTACTCGGGGTCAACGACTCAAGCCTCAGCCCGCCCGCTGGCGACCTAGACTTGGGGGGCAACTGTTCCGGAGTGGGCTCAAGGCACAGTACAGTCCAATAGGCCCAACACGGCCCAACTTGGCGTGCTCCACAAGACATGGCCAGAGCGCCTGTGCCACTATAAAACCAGCACAAATCCCGAGACTCAGGTACGTTATCTCACCTTGTGAATCCTGCCCGAGCGTCACACTGACTAGAGCGTCGGAGTGTCATTGCAGGTACCACCCGCGTGCGGCCAAGACCCCAGGTTCCAGCCAGGTCCTCATCGTCCAGGCCAGGTCCTTCCTCACAGGTCCTTCCATCAGCGACCGAGCCAGGTCCTTCCGTGCGGCCAAGACCCTTGGTTCCCGCCAGGTCCTCTACGACCCAGGTCCTCTACGACCCAGGTCCTCAACGACCCAGGGCCTTCTATTGGTCAAGGTACGATCATGACCAAACAAGCTTTTGCTTGTTACAAGCTGTTACTTGTCTCAGTTGTTATGTTACATATATGCCTCCAAACCAAATTATTTAAAATGTCATATCAATTATATATTGGTTTATTATGCAAATTATATGTGCCATATCAAAAACATGCATAAGCTTAGGGGGAGCATATGCATACTATCAGGGGGAGCATATATTTAAACATGGGCAAAACAACTGTTATATCAGACAACTTAAAATCTTCTCAAAATGGTTGTCATCATCAAAAAGGGGCAGATTTTTGAGGTAAAATCCCTTGTACTAGTTTTGATGGAAACAAACCATTTTGATAAGTGTTTAAGTTATTTGATCCATTTTGGATTTAATGGTTTTCTTGAGAGAACTAACTGCAGGAACAATCCATCCAAATCTCAAGAAGATAGTGTGCTAAGAAAGCACCACACAAGAAGACTTAAATGAAGTCTTAGAAGAAAGGAATGAAGGCATTGAGGTCATAAGAATATAGAAGAATGAAGACAACTATAATGGGTTCTCAGATGTGCAGACAATCTTCAAAGAGCCTTCCAAGATGAGAAGATGAATCCTTATACATAAGATGAAGACTCTCCTCAAGAAGTCTCATAAAGAAAGAAGCCTTAGCAAAGCCTTAGATTATAGAATGATGGTCAGAAAGGTCGTAAGAAGATGGATAAAAGAAGCTATATATTGTGGATTCTAAATATGAGAAGTTATCTCTTCGGGAAGCCGCTCAAGAAGAGTAGGAAGTAGATAGCTCCTCAGATAAGGAAAATACAAGCTACATTGCTTCTTAAAGATGAGAAAAGGTTTCTTCATAAAGCCTAACAATGAAATGGCAAGAATAAGAAGTTTCTCAAGAAGAGAAGACACAATCCATATAGCCTCCCCATAATAAGAAAAGTCAAGTCAAGATTCTTCGGCAACACTGAGAAGACACAAGCCATAATGTATCACAAGCAGGATCTTCGGAAGCTACATAGTTCAAAAGCTACCTCACTCAGAAGTTGCATTGCTCAGAAGGTTGTTCAGAAGATTTCTCAAAAGGTTACTCGGAAGGGATAATTCATAAGAGACATCAGAAGCTTCTCATTGGGTAAAGTGTAAAGTGCAAAGTGTAAGCTATTCAGAAAATAGTGGAGATACTCACTAGGTGTGGGGAGAGGATGTAGCCCGTGTTGATTGGGTGAACCACTATACTTCTTGTGCGTCCTTTACTGTCTTTCTTATAGTTTATGTAACACCCTAAAATATTTAATTAATTTATTTAATTAAGTATTTGGGGATTTAAATTAATTTATTTGATATAATTTGATTAATTAGAATTTTATTCGTTGTGGTGGTATCAGGAGGAAGTGGAGGCGCCACTTGCATGACTTGGGCTTGAGTGGGAGGCCCAAGCCCATGATCCACTAGTATGCGAAGTGGACTAGTGATTGGGGGTTAGGGTTTTTGGCTAATTGTTGCGAATTGCAAGAGAGAGCAAGAGAGAAAGGGAAGAGCGTGAGATAGAGAGAGAACAAGGAGGCGGCCAAGAGAAGAAGGAGAAGAGGATTCGAAGATCAAGAGGAAGGGATCTCCGTTGTTGCTGTGGCTCTGTAGGTGACTTCTCCTAGGGCATCGAATTCTTCTTCTTGAAAAGGTTAGGGGAGCTCTATCATTCTATCTAATAAATCATATGATGGGTTCTAGATCTAGGGTTAGACTAGATTTCTTGATGTGTTCTTAATATATTGTTGTTGTTGATTTTTTTTTTTATATATATATATGCGAAATTGAATTGTTGGGTTATATATGCGAATTGAATTATTGAGTTGTATATATATGATGAATTCTTGATGTGTTCTTGATGCGTTGTTGATGTTGGTTTGATATATATATATGTATGCGAATTGGATTGTGGGTTTTTATGTATGGGTATGCGAATTGAATTGTTGAATTTATATATATGGGTGCGAATTGATTTGTTGGAATTATAATCATGGAGGTAATTGCGACCTATGCGTTTGTTTGATGAATTGTGGCATTTGAGTGTTCATGAAACTGAAATTTGGTATGTTGGATTGATTGTGTTGTTCGCAATTTGGGTGAGTGTGTGCATAGGCGCCTAGGGTGCCAAGGAGATAGTGAAGATAATGCCCAATTGATTTTTGAGAAATTGAGTAAAATAAGTGCATTTCTGGTTGCTGGGAAAATATGGATTTTTTTTACACTTTTAAATTGTTAGGAATCAATTTTAGTGTTAAAAAGTTGTTGGAAAAATTCTGGGTTGTGTTGCTGCTGTGACTGGGCGCCAGGCGCCCTGTGCTGGGCGCCAAGGGCGCTGCGTGTTGTGCCTGTGCGTGTTGCTGGGCGCTGAGCGCCCATGCGTGTGTGTGTGAGTTGCGCCAAGGCGCTGGGCGCCAGGCGCTGGGCGTTGAGCGCCCGTGTGTGTTGCCTGCGTGTTGCGCTGAGGCGCTGGGTGCCAGCGCTGGGCGCTGAGCGCCCGTTGTGTTGCGTGTGTGCATTGTGTGGCGCGCAAGGGCGCTGGGCGCCAGTGCGCGTGTTGCCTGGGCGCCTAAGGCGCCAATTTTCAGAATGTTGCCTAATTTTCCCAAACTTATTTTTAACATAACTTTTGACTCAAACGTCCGTTTTGAACGATTCGAAAAGTGTCGTGAAGCTTTTTACGTTGTCCATCTATGGGTCTAATTTTTAAAATGAAAAATTGTTATTTTCTGATTGTTTGTGGGCGTCCAAGTGGCCGTCCCCGGTGATCGTCCCCGTGACATTGAAAAATTATATGGAGCTCTTTTAAAATCCCTTTTGGTGTATAAACAACAGTTTTAACGAAGTAATGTCAAAAATGATGATTTTGACGATGATGCCTTCGGGGCTAGTTAAATGACGTTTTTGCCCTTAGTGGCTATTGTTTGAATTGATTGATGTTTATGTGTAAGTGACGATGAAAACTCAGTGACGTTTTGGGCCCGAAGGGCTAAGTGATGTTAAGGTCTAAATGGCAAAGTGACGTTGTGTGTTGAGTATGAATTTGACAGGTGCTGTGCTCCGTGCGAGCAAACCGGTAAGTGACGGGTCACATAGTTGACTATGATTTGAGTAATTGTGTGTTTGCGTGTTGTGAGTGGTGCATGTCATAGTGTCTCATGCCCATATGCATAAAACCCAGTGACGTTTTGGGGCCTGAGTGGCCAAGTGACGATGAGGCCTTAAGGGCTAAGCGACGTTTTGTGAAAAGGTACCTCATGCATATGCCCGCGAGTGGGTTGCATTTCATACACCTACATGACATGAAATGAGTTATTGTAAGGGCTGTGAATGAAGACTGTGGTGTGAATGCTTAGTGCTCTGAATGCTGATTGTTCTAGTGCGTAGCCTATGATTAGTACTTATCATATTTTCTATTATATGGATTGAAATGATGCTCACCCTTTCCTGTTTGAATGTTACCCCCGTGTTGGTAACGTGCAGGTGATTCCCAGTGAAGGTCTTAGCTTCACTTTTTGAGTCGAGTCGTCATGCTCTGATACGTAGCACTCAGGGGGGGAACGAACTCGGCATTTATTAATGATTTTTGGTTGTTATGTCCATGTGGACTATTCTGTTATGTTTCATTATTTTCCGCTGCGTAGTTGGTTTTGTTATGTTGAGTTTTATAAGCGACGTTAAATGAGGCTTGAGATTCTTATATGGTGACGTGCTACGTGGATGCATGATTATTGAGTTAAACTGTTTTTTTGAAATTGATAAGCGACGTTTTATTGAAGTATGTGTAACATTCCCTATGAATGAAATTTTTAAACTCTGATTTTTATAAATAAAGTGACGGGTAGAAAGGGGTGTTACAGTTTACATCTCATAGCACGTTGTTATAAAAGAAAACCTCTTCTGCGCTATTGTAAGAAGACCATCATAAATGACTTCTTACAATTCCTTGTTGAAATACTTGGTCTATCTCTTCATACACACCTCTGCCCTCTATATCTACCTAACCAAGCATTCACATCAAAAAACATCACCATGAATGTGAGAAGCCAGAAACACATTTATACACCTACTAAATACCTTCTCACACTCATTCTCCTCTGTGTAAGAAGATTAAGCCTTCACATTCCAAACATCCTATCTTCTATACACAACTTCATTCCTAAGAAGATGCTTACCTACATATATAGACTCTTTACATCTTCTTAGCAACTTGACATACCTTACCAACCTTCATCCATATGCATTCTGTTGAATGATAAACTCAGAAGATGTATTCTACCTTCTGACGGTGCTAATTAGTTACTCTAAAGTATACAAGAGTTATTGTATCAATTAAGAGGTTTGGTTGATCAGTGTCAAGCAAAAACAATTTAAAAGGATCACAAGCTTATAACAAGTGTCTATTTATGTCTTTTTTATATTTGTAATCTAGTTCAACCGGTAATTTTATCAAACCCTTAAAGTTCAGTTAACAAGCTTATAGTCTATCTGTTGCTATCTACTCATCTCTATAATATTGCCTATATGCTATCTGCTATTTTTTACCAACCACATTCATAGTGGGATAGAGAATTTAGTTATTTTTCAATTAACACTAAACAAAAGCAGCAAATCCCTTCGCTGTCTAAAGATATATTTTAGTGTAGAAGTGTAGCTACTACTGCATTATCATTTTATATATCACGATCATTGTGTTAATGCTTGCGAATTCAGCAGACACTACAAAATTCCTCCAATAGAATCACCTATGGTATGTGAAAACATTAGCTATTCAAACATTTGAAGATAAAGGCCGTAATAGTAACTAAAAGCAATCATGATCTGTAGATCTGCTAAAAACAAATAATGGATTGGCTTAGTGGTCATTAACTTGCCCTTCAGTTTCACTTAATGGTTGGTCTTATAAATCTCACTTTTACCTAATTATCGATAAGTATAACACTTTTTTAAATCTTGCTTTTACCTCTCATTCTCGATAGGTATAACACTGGTGACTTTCAAGATCTATCAAATGGTAGGCTGGTATTGTCCTAATTTTCAGCTTGAGTAATGCTATTTAGCCAAAGTTTTTGAGCCAAAAATAGACAAAAACTACATTACAACATTAATTAACCAAGTTTTTTAAGCCACTAACCAACCTATTTTTTCACAGTTTTCTAGGCCATTGACTAAAAACTGTGAAAAAGTAGGTTGGTTAGTGGCTTAAAAAACTTGGTTAATTGATATTGTAATGTGGTTTTTGTCTATTTTTGGCTGAAATTTTTTTGCTAAATAGCATTACTCTTTTAGCTTTGATGTAGATGGAGCATATTTACTTTAATAAATGCTCGTACATATATTATAATATATATATATGTTTGATGACAATAAATTTTATATGTCATCCAATGTACGCGTTTATTTTTTGGTTACAATGTCATTGGTGCGTAGTTTCCATCGGCTTTGTTGGTAACTAATCTACGTCATGGAACTTGGCTGGCCGCGAATACCTTGCTTTGTCGGCCTGTGTGGTTCTCCCCTCCCAACAGAGTTTTTGCCACACCCAAGATTCAAACTCGAGACTTTGGGAAGTCCAGTTACCACTCAGGCCAATTCCCTTGTTGGTATGTGCGTGTTTATTTTGGGATAGTGATATGCAGAAACTAATTTATTTCTCGCCAAAATTAATTTTTCTTGATTCTTTTAAGAAAAATAAATGGACAGTTTAGATTTATTCTAATGACTATGGAGTGTGAGAATGTTGTGACTGCAGTCAATGTTGTGACTCAGGTCGGTCATGCTCCGTTTATTTTGTTTGTGTTTTTTTCATAATTTTGCTATCAAACATAAAAAATAATTCAAGCCACGGTCTAGCAGTGTTTACCAATAAATTTCACTGTTAAACAATTGAATTCGAAAAAAAGGTTGCATAAAGAGGACTCGAATTAAATCATTGGTTCATCAGTTGACATGTTTGAAGGCAAGTTTGATTAAAGTTGTTTCAAAGTGTACAACGTGATTTTCGCAAAAGGGAATTCAACTACACTATAAATCGAATCAGAAATTAGACCTAACATCAGTAATGTAAATGGATACATCATTCATTGAAGTCGAACCCAGAAGTGGATACATTATTCATTTTTAAGTATCAAAAGAAAAGATGTAAGATGAAATACGCTACAAAAGAAAATAAAAGACAATAGTGAAAGCACTCAATTGTCAAAAGAAAATTTCATCTTAGATAGCATTAGAAATACATAAAGTTGGCAAAGACATACATTTGTCACCACAGTTCCGAGTGATCCTGTGTAGTCGGATGTGTTAGGCGTGTATGAGTTACTGAATGTTATGAATCTTGCCCTAGAACTATTTACAAACATCTATATATAGAACTTTCTAAGGATAATTACCCTCTTGTGCGCATGATGGAAACATGTCCTATTCGAAACTAACTAGAATAATAATAACTAACTAATAATTAATATCATGTGCTGCGACATAACCCTTGCCTTCACAAATATCGTACCCACTTGTCCATGGGCTTCAGAAAACCTTTGGAAACCAACTAGAAACTATCTTTAACCTCCATGTGCTTTGAAGCCTAAACTCAAGAGTGCAACATTTGGAATCTTGAAATTTGGTTGTCCTCGAAACTGCCTCTTCTACTAAAAAACTCGAAGTTTGACTATAACAGACAGTAAATATGGACAACACCTTCCAGGAAAAATTCAAACCTTAGTTTCGCTACATCTTGGAAGAGTAATCGCGTTGTTATACCCAATCTCGTTGGATTATCTACGTTATTAATTAGTAAAAAGAAACTTGCAATTATCAACAAGCTAATTTAATTTTTATGATTTAGCATACTAGTAAAAGGTTGAATTGTCTCATAAACTATTTTTTTTTTACTATAATTATCTCATAACCAACCATTAGGGATAATAGTGAATTTCATCTTTAACCCGTTGTATAGCAGTAAAGACGCTAAAATTAAAACGAAATTCATTTTTATTTGTAATTCAATTTTTCTTAATAGTACGTATTAATAACTTATTTTTTCTTTTGAAAAAACTATTAATAACTCAACGAATATGTTGTAGCTATAAATATTCGTTGTAGTATGAATGATAATTACAAATAAAAAAGTAATATTAAAAAATTACTTTTAAGTTGTGTTTTTCATATTTAATTTTTCTGCAAAATTATTCAATACTTCATATAATTTGTTTTTTCCAAAACCAGATTGATGACTAAAGATTCTAGTTAGTTTTAGATGTGTGTTGTTAATTGTTAATTGTTAAAGAGATAGGAATAATATTAGTTTCCAACGTTTGAACAAAAATCTCTTTATACTCTTTCGATATTCTTTAACTGGTTGATTAATGTTACTACCTCAAATAATCTGGTTGGTCATGCAACAAAAATGTAGTAGTGTTGCTAAATAGTGACGGTGATGGCATACGTGGCAGACATGAGAAGTCAGGGAGAGCTGACTCTAAATATTCCAGCAAACTAAGAAGAAAAAGCAGATTCCAATGGATAGTGGATATTTTGTCGTTTAAAAATGCAGTTTTACTCTTTATGCTAGAAAGTGGAAGTACACGATGGGTACAAGAGTACAACATTCTTTTCTACAAGGATGTGCAGTGTGCTTAATGGGGTTTTAATCCATTTCCAACCAAACGTTATCAAGTCGGCAATTCTCTTTAGCACCCTATATTTTCCCTCTTCATCCTCTATAAACGTTTTTTAAGGGACAATAAATTTAGTGTGTTTGGTTCTGTAGATAAAACTGAGTTTAAATAAATTCAATTTAGTGTGTCCAATTAGACTCAATGTTAATCGAAAGCATTAAAACATGCTATAATACTACGAAAAAATCTTTATTTAGTGATCAATCTTAGCGACTGATTTAACAATAGTAATCTCAAATCAGTTGATAAACATTTTCAACCAGTGATTTAGCGACTTCGCTAAATCAGTTGCTAACTATTTTAATTAGCGACCGATTTTGTGGCCGATTTGGAGACGAGCTTTCAAAATTAGTCGCTAACTCTTTTAGCAACCTAATTAGTAACAAGTTTTTTGGTATCTAGATCCGTCGCCAAATAGAAATTTTTTGTTAGTGACTTTATACAAGTTCACAACTTCAAATAAAGATGAATGTATTGTAAAATAAAATCTAAGAAGAAGATAAATTCATCATTGCGCTCCCGATAGCACTTGGATGTGACGGTTCAGGACTCTTGCAACTTAACCATAGGGTCTCTTGCAGCTTAACCATAGGTCCTAGGTTCAATTCCAGTCCTTGGAATGTAGCCACGTTAAAACTATTGAGGGAGAGCTTTGCCACCCACAGTGGTGCTACCTGGCCCAAGAGATTAGTCCATGTAGTTGCACACAAAGAATACCTAGTTTACACCAAAAAACTATTTATCATTGCGCAAAACTTCAAGGCGTGTGTTAACACTAAGCTTTATGTTTGATTCTCCTCCATTAGTCACTCAAGATTGGGGGAGAAAATGATTTAGAGTGATAAATTTCTCAAAGTTTTATAACAGACTTATGCAATTTTTTTCTGCATGTAACAATCTATACCTAGACTAACTCCTGCAATTTGATGAAGTGAACTTTCTCCTCAAAATATTTACAACTCAGTGTCAATTATTTCAACCACCAACGAATGAGTCAATGTCTTCATTCTAATGTATTTAGGTAAAGGAGATATATATTCATGAAATAAAACAGAAAATATCACACGGGACATACCGCATCATTTTTTTTATAATTAAAATTTAATAGAAAGTAAACAAAAAGTGGAATTAGAATTAATACAATAAATAAACCTAGATTTGAAACCCCAAACCCTATGGCCATGTAGGTCGGCCCACGTGGGCGTGGGCCAAAAAGGCCATTGTCCAAAGGTCGACATGGGTTAGAAAACCCATAAAGTCATGTGGGCCTGGGACAGCCCCTGGGCCCTGGACTCCAACTTTCTATGGAAAAAATGCCCACCCAATTTCGTTGGCCTAGGCCATCCCATGGCTTTTTTTTTAAAAAAAAACCCTAGAAAATCAATAGTAGAATAACAGCTTTTAGCGTAGGCCAAAAGCCCATGCTAAAAGACTAGAAACGGACGCTAACAGTGCGTTAGAGTCGGCTTAGCGTCGGCCTCGTGTGGACGCTAAAACGCTCGAAGCTAATCCGTAGCGTCCCATATATTTAGGCCGACGCTAATTTAGCGTCGGCTGAGCCCACGCTAAATTCGACACTAATGCCATGGCCAACGCTACAGTCAACTCTTGGGAAAGTCAACTATTTAATATTAGCGTCGATTCAGCCGACGCTAAAGTCAACTAAAGAAAAAAGTCTACAAAATGATAGCGTCTGTTTAGCCGACGCTAAAGTCAACCAAAGAAAAAGTCAACAAAATTGTAGTGTCCGTTTAACCGACGCTAATGTCAACCCAAGAAGAAAGTCAACAAAACTGTAGCGTCCGTTTAGCCGACGCTAATAATTGGTTTTTTCTAAAAGAATAGTAACGACCTACTTTGCTTTCCACACCTTCTACTAATATTTCGTTTTCACCTATTACTTAAGTACCATTAAAAAACATTATAACCAATCAAAATGCTTAATCCCGAAACCACAAAATACCATAACTAATCTGAACAACAGATCAAAGTGTTTGCCATCCAACATCTAGAGAAACTACAAAATATGTAACATAGTCATCATCAAAATACAAAATATCAAAGTGTTTGGCATCCAACATCTAGAGAAAAGTAACGATAACAAGATCAATCGCTATCTTGTGACTGTTCATCCAAATCATCATCATAATCAGGATGGCTAGCACTACAAGATCCACCACCAGATCGACGCTCAAAAGCATCCATGCGATCTACACATAATCTTTTCAGCGCATTAAAATCATTTTCTAACTTCTGCGACCGCTCATTTGCCTCTCGAGCGTCTTGGGCAGCCACTTCAGCTCGGGCTATTGCATCTTGAGCCGTCTTCTCAGCTTTAAGTCTAGCTGCCCTCTCTTCTTCCAAAGCTATCCCAATCATGAAACCAAAAGGATTCTGGGACGATTGGGTAAGTGACTTGGACCCAGGTCGGGCGTTCACAGATAAGCCTGCTGTGCCATAAAGCCGACCACGGGTAGGACCGCTCGCAGCCACCTTCCAATAATCAAGTGCCACTGTTCCATCTACCAGTTGATCATCATCACCACCTAATTCAGCATTTTGTGCTTGTACTTCAGCCACGTTTTGTTTGTACGCATTCTGATCAATAAGAAAATAATGATAAGCTACTAGCAAAAGGACCAAACTAAACCAAAACAACATATAAGGAATTAACCAAAAATTCAAGAAACAATGAAAATAACTTACATAGGTAATTTCAGCTCGATGTTCAACCCAAACACCAGATTTTCTCTTGTGGGTTTTTTAAAAATAACTCATCTGGTCGCACATCTCTTTGCACCTCATTGCACTACAAATAAAATCAAGATGTAATCACAATTAATTAAACAAATGTTCAAGGCATTGTGATAGAAACCAATTCAAACTGATATAGAAATTACCAAATTCTACTGTTAAAGGACAGTTCCATAAATTACCAAATTCTACAAATTCTACTGTTAAAATAACTGTCACTGCCCTACAGAAATTACAAAGTAATAACACATTAACTGCCCTATAGAAATTACAAAACAGATCCAAGAACATTAAAGGATAATTCAAACAAGTTTTCCAGCATACTTAATAGCATTAACATAATCAAGTGTTCAAAGAAGACATCTTCAAAACAAATTCTGTTAGCATAATCACTTGACAAAAATTTGTTAACAAATTCTGTTAACATAATCAAGTTTTCCAATATCTAATTTGAACATTATTTTGTTAATAGCAGACTCCAATATCACTTGACGATTCTGTTAACATAATTTGACAGAAAAACTAATTGACGATTCTGTTAATAGCATTAACATAATTTGAACACTAATTTGACAGAAAAACTAATTGACGATTCTGTACATTCAAACATAAATTCTTATTAGTTTGACAGAAAAACAAATTGACTCCAATATCTTATTAGTCATGGTTACACTATTTTGTACATTCAAACATAAATTCTCATATATACACAACAACAAATATCACTTGGCATCTTGCAACGAAACACGTACAGATCAAAACAAGTATTCTAACATACTCAATTCCAATTCCAATTCAAACATACTCATTACCAATTCAAACAAGCTTTCATATTCTAACAATTATTTTTTAATCAAAACAATGAGAAATGCTAGATATATTCCTTTTGTTTAGAATTGTTGAGTTTAATACTTACTAGCTCAAGTGCTAAATCAATGTGAGCCTTGCGGATGTCCTTGTTGATGCTCTATTAATCTTATTTTGATTGGAGATGTCCTTGAATTTTTGTTTAGCCCAATATGCTTTAAGACCAATCCATGCTTTATCCTCCATCCATTTAGGCTGAACATCTTTCTTTCTTTCCTTATTAAGCATGTCACTGAGTCTTTTCTTGGCTTTTTTTTCAAAGAAGTGTCAGACAATACCTGTAAGACTAGGATCCCATGACACATTTTTCTGCAAATTACAATACAATTTAAAACTCACAATTTGATATTTAAGACAGTGCTTCATTATTCTAATTGATGTCATATAGTATAATTGATCCTATGACACCTTTTTATGCACTAATTCAAGGAAGCACTAAATCATAGATAGGCTTTCGCATTGCACTATTTTATAGAAATACATACTTACCCCAAATCTGGAAAACCAACCATCTCGAATTTTTTTGGTTGTTGCACTCCAACCATAGATAGGCTTTCGAAATTGTGTTTGAATGGAAACCCTAATGGCATCTGCAACTTCCTTGCTAGGAATGAGCCTGCAAAGTAATAAAAAGGAAGATGTATGAAGCATCAAAATCAACACATCCGCAGAGTAATAAAAAGTTGTTGAAAGGAATATTTTAAAACAAGTTGTAGAATGTTGTAACATACCCTTTACCATAAGGTTGTATCTTGACTTTCCCATCACCATCTCTCTCTGGCAAGTGAGGAGGAAATGGCCCTTCACCAACTTCAGCTTCATCCTCTTCGTCCTCATCCTCACTTTCCTCTTTGTTATGGTCTTCAACTTCATCCTCTTGGTTAAGCACATCATCATCTGCTACTGAAGCCTCATGTGGGGCATGTTGTGAAGAGGCAGGCACCCATGGTTTGAAGGTTTATACCTGGAGTTGGCATAAACACAAATACCTCGGGGGTAGATGCTTGAATGGGTTATGGTGTCAGGTGCTACATTCTCAGCAGGTGTCGTAGTCTGGGTCGGCACAGAAGGCTGGGATAGAGGTGGAGATGATCGGTCAAGTCACTTAGTGTTAATCCAATTGTGACGCAAGAGATTCTGCTGTTCAAGTTTGTGCGGTGGTAACATCTTTGGTCTACCCCTGGTAGGATGGACCTTTTGTGTAACACCCCGAAATTAATTAAATAGTTATTTAGTATTTAGCTAATTAAATTAAATAGGAGTTGGTGATAGAAATAATAATAATAATAATAATAATGATGATAATAATAATAATAATAATATTGGGTGGTTTTAAATTATTTAGAGGGTGGTGATATTTAATTATTCGAATGGGCTTAAGTGGATGGAGGCCCGTGATCCAGGCCCAGGGGTGGGCTTAGGCGTATGTGACTAGGGGTTGGGGGAGAGGCGCATCACTTGAGAAAAAAAAGAGAGAAGGGGCGTGAGAAAGAAAGAAAGAAAACACAAAAGGAGAGAAAGAAAGAGAAGAAAAATAGCGCAAGGGAGAGAAGAAAGAAGAGGAGAGGGGTGCGACTTCCATAGGAGAGGAGAGGAGCTCGGTTGCTGTGGTTACTCGGTGTGCTCGTGGAGGGATCTCTATCTTCGGTGAAACTAAGGTAAGGGTGGGTCTTGCCTTATAATAGGGATCATAATGGGATGTATGTAGGGGTTAGGATCTATGTCGCTTTTGTATTGATTTTGATATTGATGAGTTGTATGTATGTATTGATCACTATATGACTTGTTGATGTTTTGCGAATTGTTCATATAAGTGATGAATTTAGGATTGCGTGCCAAGTGCTCGAATGAATGTATAATTGATGTTGTTCTTGTGCATAATATGTAAATTGACGTTTTTGGTGTGATTGGGTGCGAGTTGATTGGACTAGGTTGCTCAAAAATTTAATTGTTGTGTTATAGGCGCATAAGGCACCATTGTAGTATTTTTAGTGTTGCTGGAAATTGTTGTCTAGGTGCGGAATTAGGCGCTCTTGAGTGGGGTGCCCCGCGCCAAGTATTGACGTTGTCGGACTTTTGGTCATGGAAGTAGGCGCCCTTGTGCTAGGCGCCCCGTGCCACATTATTGTGTATTGGCTAAGTGTATTTTGTGTTGTGTTGGGGTGCCATATGCTAAGTGCATATTATGATATGTTTGTGTGCCAAGTGCCAAGTTAGTGTGTGTGTTGGTGATGCTTGGTGTGGGTGTGTGTATAGGCGCAATGGTGATGGCGATGATAGTTGTCAATATGGTTTTGGTGTTTTCGAATAAAATTGACTTTTGGGTGAGTGAGGATTTTAGATGGTGGAAAAGAAATATAATTTTGATGTTTTAAAATTGAGAAGAAATGATGTTTGGGCTGAATTTATATAAAAATCTGGTTTTGACAGTGTGGGCCAGGTGCCTGGGCGCCAGGGCTGTGCTGGGCGCCAAGGCGCTGTGTGTGTGTGCTGGGCAAGTGTGGCGCGCGCCTGGGCGCTGGGCGCCTGTTGTGCGCGCGGGGCGTGCGTGTGTTGCGCGCTGGGCGCCAGTGTGCGCGTTGCCTGGGCGCTGGGCGCCTAAGGCGCCAGTTTCCAGCAGCGTTGCCTAATTTTTCCTAATTTTGTTTTGAACGTAACTTTTGACTCGGGTATCCGTTTTAGGTGTTTCAAAGTGCGTTACGACGCTTATTTAAATGTCTATCTGTTTGTCCAGGCCAAAACCAAAACTTAATATTTTTCCCCGGTCGTTTTCTGAAAGTTCCAAGTGACTGTGTATTAGCTGTTGTCTGGTTTGGAAATTGCTACTATTCCTTTTAAATAAATTGTTGGGGTTCTTCCTAAGACTAAGGTGCTGTTTCCTTGTAATTTTAAATGGTGTTGTCACGGTGAAAATAATGTGCTGTGTAATAGTGTGGTATGCAAATATATATATATATATATGGTGTATATTATTATTGGTGAATGGGGCCTGTAATCCTCTTTTGATGTGTTGGTGAATATGCTATGTCATTATTTATTTGGTGATTTCTGGTGTGTGGTGCATGGTCATGGTGTCGCATAATCATATGCATGATTTTGGTGAATAGGCTTCGGCCTCGGGCTTCGGCCTTATTATAAATTTTGGTGAATGCCCTCAAGGCTCATTTTTGGTGAATGGATCCACATGCATATGCCCAGTGGAGTTTTGGGTTGCGTCTCATACATTAAACATACAGTTGGTGAATGTTTGGTGATTATTTATTTGGTGATTACTTGGTGAATATTTATTTGGTGATTGTTTGGTGAATTTTTAGTTGGTGCTGAACTGGTGATTAAAGTGAATATTGCTGTGTTTTGATGTAGTCCTGTATCTGTATATACTACTCCTTATGCACTTTATTATAGGGTTTGAGACTCACCCCTTTTGTTGATTTTTACCTTACAGGTAACCGTACTTGAAGGCTTTGACCTTCATTCCCTTGAGTTCGAGTCGCTCTGATACGTAGCACCTGGGGGGCGTCTTCTTAGATAGTGAATTTGTCTTGTACGACTTGTTGGATTTTGTTTTAACGTTGTAACTGTATTTTTGAGTAATGGCCGCCCATGATGCCACGTAATGTTTTTAATTTAAGTTAAACAAAATGACGTGTTTTTGAAGTAATTGTAGCATTCCGTTTCAACAAATTATTTTTTTTTTGAAACGGAATGCTACAATTACTTCAAAAACACGTCATTTTGTTTAACTTAAATTAAAAACATTACGTGGCATCATGGGCGGCCATTACTCAAAAATACAGTTACAACGTTAAAACAAAATCCAACAAGTCGTACAAGACAAATTCACTATCTAAGAAGACGCCCCCCAGGTGCTACGTATCAGAGCGACTCGAACTCAAGGGAATGAAGGTCAAAGCCTTCAAGTACGGTTACCTGTAAGGTAAAAATCAACAAAAGGGGTGAGTCTCAAACCCTATAATAAAGTGCATAAGGAGTAGTATATACAGATACAGGACTACATCAAAACACAGCAATATTCACTTTAATCACCAGTTCAGCACCAACTAAAAATTCACCAAACAATCACCAAATAAATATTCACCAAGTAATCACCAAATAAATAATCACCAAACATTCACCAACTGTATGTTTAATGTATGAGACGCAACCCAAAACTCCACTGGGCATATGCATGTGGATCCATTCACCAAAAATGAGCCTTGAGGGCATTCACCAAAATTTATAATAAGGCCGAAGCCCGAGGCCGAAGCCTATTCACCAAAATCATGCATATGATTATGCGACACCATGACCATGCACCACACACCAGAAATCACCAAATAAATAATGACATAGCATATTCACCAACACATCAAAAGAGGATTACAGGCCCCATTCACCAATAATAATATACACCATATATATATATATATATATATATATATATATATATTTGCATACCACACTATTACACAGCACATTATTTTCACCGTGACAACACCATTTAAAATTACAAGGAAACAGCACCTTAGTCTTAGGAAGAACCCCAACAATTTATTTAAAAGGAATAGTAGCAATTTCCAAACCAGACAACAGCTAATACACAGTCACTTGGAACTTTCAGAAAACGACCGGGGAAAAATATTAAGTTTTGGTTTTGGCCTGGACAAACAGATAGACATTTAAATAAGCGTCGTAACGCACTTTGAAACACCTAAAACGGATACCCGAGTCAAAAGTTACGTTCAAAACAAATTTAGGAAAAATTAGGCAACGCTGCTGGAAACTGGCGCCTTAGGCGCCCAGCGCCCAGGCAACGCGCACACTGGCGCCCAGCGCGCAACACACGCACGCCCCGCGCGCACAACAGGCGCCCAGCGCCCAGGCGCGCGCCACACTTGCCCAGCACACACACACAGCGCCTTGGCGCCCAGCACAGGCACCTGGCGCCCAGCACAGGCACCTGGCGCCCAGCACACTGTCAAAACCAGATTTTTATATAAATTCAGCCCAAACATCATTTCTTCTCAATTTTAAAACATCAAAATTATATTTCTTTTCCACCATCTAAAATCCTCACTCACCCAAAAGTCAATTTTATTCGAAAACACCAAAACCATATTGACAACTATCATCGCCATCACCATTGCGCCTATACACACACCCACACCAAGCATCACCAACACACACACTAACTTGGCACTTGGCACACAAACATATCATAATATGCACTTAGCATATGGCACACCAACACAACACAAAATACACTTAGCCAATACACAATAATGTGGCACGGGGCGCCTAGCACAAGGGCGCCTACTTCCATGACCAAAAGTCCGACAACGTCAATACTTGGCGCGGGGCACCCCACTCAAGAGCGCCTAATTCCGCACCTAGACAACAATTTCCAGCAACACTAAAAATACTACAATGGTGCCTTATGCGCCTATAACACAACAATTAAATTTTTGAGCAACCTAGTCCAATCAACTCGCACCCAATCACACCAAAAACGTCAATTTACATATTATGCACAAGAACAACATCAATTATACATTCATTCGAGCACTTGGCACGCAATCCTAAATTCATCACTTATATGAACAATTCGCAAAACATCAACAAGTCATATAGTGATCAATACATACATACAACTCATCAATATCAAAATCAATACAAAAGCGACATAGATCCTAACCCCTACATACATCCCATTATGATCCCTATTATAAGGCAAGACCCACCCTTACCTTAGTTTCACCGAAGATAGAGATCCCTCCACGAGCACACCGAGTAACCACAGCAACCGAGCTCCTCTCCTCTCCTATGGAAGTCGCACCCCTCTCCTCTTCTTTCTTCTCTCCCTTGCGCTATTTTTCTTCTCTTTCTTTCTCTCCTTTTGTGTTTTCTTTCTTTCTTTCTCACGCCCCTTCTCTCTTTTTTTTCTCAAGTGATGCGCCTCTCCCCCAACCCCTAGTCACATACGCCTAAGCCCACCCCTGGGCCTGGATCACGGGCCTCCATCCACTTAAGCCCATTCGAATAATTAAATATCACCACCCTCTAAATAATTTAAAACCACCCAATATTATTATTATTATTATCATCATTATTATTATTATTATTATTATTATTTCTATCACCAACTCCTATTTAATTTAATTAGCTAAATACTAAATAACTATTTAATTAATTTCGGGGTGTTACAACTCTCCCCCACTTAGATTATTTTCGTCCTCGAAAATTCGCATCAACATCTCCCTAACTCACAGGCTGGCTACGACAATTGACATCCTCACGGTTATGCTCTAACTAGTCCGTACCCACGATTACAATTAATTCACCCAACGACAAACAACAAAACTCGCAACAAGGTCTCTGTCGAAGATCGACAAGGGACACAAAGAACACACCAGGCAACATAATAGAAATAATAAGACACACGGAACAGTCAACAATCAGAAATAGGTACAACTCATAAAAATAGGGGCAGTGCATAAGATTAGGAACAATAACAGAAGTCTTCTGAAACAACAACGAAACTCCCCAGGGAACAGCAGTCAAAGCATTAAAAGATTTTTCGTAAAAGCTCAGCGTCGACCTCTTAAAATAGTTCGGACATATCAACATAAGAAAGTACATGCGACTTAACAATCCACAGCAACAGCAATTAATTCGACATTTTATGTAAAACACACAGAGCTCAATATCAACTAAAACACATGTGAACATTTAAACAACATGACAATTCATTTAGAAGCACGCAGCAATAAGGTCAACAATAAGGATCACAACAGCAAAACACAGTTCTCACACTGTGTACACAATAGGGCACACAGCACTAGTAGGGAAATCTCCCCCACTAGTTCACTTACCAATAGAAACTTTCCGGTGTACCTGCAACACAAACAACGGTCAGCACTGAAAAGACAACAGTTGGTCACTATCTGACACAACGACTCGACGACTCGGCCGGACAGACCAACCATTGCTCTGATACCAACTTGTAACACCCGTTTCTACCCCTTTCATTTATAACGATTATCAGAGTGCACAAATTATTTTTTTTTTGAAACGGAATGCTACAATTACTTCAAAAACACGTCATTTTGTTTAACTTAAATTAAAAACATTACGTGGCATCATGGGCGGCCATTACTCAAAAATACAGTTACAACGTTAAAACAAAATCCAACAAGTCGTACAAGACAAATTCACTATCTAAGAAGACGCCCCCCAGGTGCTACGTATCAGAGCGACTCGAACTCAAGGGAATGAAGGTCAAAGCCTTCAAGTACGGTTACCTGTAAGGTAAAAATCAACAAAAGGGGTGAGTCTCAAACCCTATAATAAAGTGCATAAGGAGTAGTATATACAGATACAGGACTACATCAAAACACAGCAATATTCACTTTAATCACCAGTTCAGCACCAACTAAAAATTCACCAAACAATCACCAAATAAATATTCACCAAGTAATCACCAAATAAATAATCACCAAACATTCACCAACTGTATGTTTAATGTATGAGACGCAACCCAAAACTCCACTGGGCATATGCATGTGGATCCATTCACCAAAAATGAGCCTTGAGGGCATTCACCAAAATTTATAATAAGGCCGAAGCCCGAGGCCGAAGCCTATTCACCAAAATCATGCATATGATTATGCGACACCATGACCATGCACCACACACCAGAAATCACCAAATAAATAATGACATAGCATATTCACCAACACATCAAAAGAGGATTACAGGCCCCATTCACCAATAATAATATACACCATATATATATATATATTTGCATACCACACTATTACACAGCACATTATTTTCACCGTGACAACACCATTTAAAATTACAAGGAAACAGCACCTTAGTCTTAGGAAGAACCCCAACAATTTATTTAAAAGGAATAGTAGCAATTTCCAAACCAGACAACAGCTAATACACAGTCACTTGGAACTTTCAGAAAACGACCGGGGAAAAATATTAAGTTTTGGTTTTGGCCTGGACAAACAGATAGACATTTAAATAAGCGTCGTAACGCACTTTGAAACACCTAAAACGGATACCCGAGTCAAAAGTTACGTTCAAAACAAATTTAGGAAAAATTAGGCAACGCTGCTGGAAACTGGCGCCTTAGGCGCCCAGCGCCCAGGCAACGCGCACACTGGCGCCCAGCGCGCAACACACGCACGCCCCGCGCGCACAACAGGCGCCCAGCGCCCAGGCGCGCGCCACACTTGCCCAGCACACACACACAGCGCCTTGGCGCCCAGCACAGGCACCTGGCGCCCAGCACAGGCACCTGGCGCCCAGCACACTGTCAAAACCAGATTTTTATATAAATTCAGCCCAAACATCATTTCTTCTCAATTTTAAAACATCAAAATTATATTTCTTTTCCACCATCTAAAATCCTCACTCACCCAAAAGTCAATTTTATTCGAAAACACCAAAACCATATTGACAACTATCATCGCCATCACCATTGCGCCTATACACACACCCACACCAAGCATCACCAACACACACACTAACTTGGCACTTGGCACACAAACATATCATAATATGCACTTAGCATATGGCACACCAACACAACACAAAATACACTTAGCCAATACACAATAATGTGGCACGGGGCGCCTAGCACAAGGGCGCCTACTTCCATGACCAAAAGTCCGACAACGTCAATACTTGGCGCGGGGCACCCCACTCAAGAGCGCCTAATTCCGCACCTAGACAACAATTTCCAGCAACACTAAAAATACTACAATGGTGCCTTATGCGCCTATAACACAACAATTAAATTTTTGAGCAACCTAGTCCAATCAACTCGCACCCAATCACACCAAAAACGTCAATTTACATATTATGCACAAGAACAACATCAATTATACATTCATTCGAGCACTTGGCACGCAATCCTAAATTCATCACTTATATGAACAATTCGCAAAACATCAACAAGTCATATAGTGATCAATACATACATACAACTCATCAATATCAAAATCAATACAAAAGCGACATAGATCCTAACCCCTACATACATCCCATTATGATCCCTATTATAAGGCAAGACCCACCCTTACCTTAGTTTCACCGAAGATAGAGATCCCTCCACGAGCACACCGAGTAACCCCAGCAACCGAGCTCCTCTCCTCTCCTATGGAAGTCGCACCCCTCTCCTCTTCTTTCTTCTCTCCCTTGCGCTATTTTTCTTCTCTTTCTTTCTCTCCTTTTGTGTTTTCTTTCTTTCTTTCTCACGCCCCTTCTCTCTTTTTTTTCTCAAGTGATGCGCCTCTCCCCCAACCCCTAGTCACATACGCCTAAGCCCACCCCTGGGCCTGGATCACGGGCCTCCATCCACTTAAGCCCATTCGAATAATTAAATATCACCACCCTCTAAATAATTTAAAACCACCCAATATTATTATTATTATTATCATCATTATTATTATTATTATTATTATTATTATTTCTATCACCAACTCCTATTTAATTTAATTAGCTAAATACTAAATAACTATTTAATTAATTTCGGGGTGTTACATTTTGTCCTTTGCCACGGTCACCTCTGTTATTCATCTGTTGTCAAAATACAAAATGCATGCTACCGTAATAGAATACAAAAATAGAAATAAGGTATATCTTTCAAACAAGTGACAGAACATGTGAAACAGAAAATGAGCAATGAAAATAAACAAAAGGATAAAAGATATATCTTGCAAACTATTATTAATTACAAAGTACACCAACTAGTCTAAATCATGATAGTGCAATGCAAAATACATATAATAAGCTCTAATAATGTGCAATACAAAGTACTATAATAAAATACACGCTCAATCGTTGTGAGGCGAATAGATAGAACACATCTACTTGTGAGTTGTCACGTAAACAAGATATTGATTCAATTTCTGCAATAGATAGAACAGGTGACATCCCATCAGACTGATATGGCATTTCATCCTCTGTGTTGTCAATCTCCACATGACCCCTTGATTTTGTGGTGATTGCCGCACACCATCCACGCAAAGCTCTACACATTTCTGGATAGGGGACATAATACACTTGTGTTACTTTTTGCGCAAGGATAAAAGGATCGTAAGGACCATAACGTTTATCCGTTTTAATATCCACGATTTTATAATGTGGATGAACCATTGTGCCCCTATTTTTTGTCGGGTCAAGCCATTCACAATAAAATAGTGCAATCTTGTCATTGAGACCAAAGTAATCTACTTCAAAGATATGGTTGATTGTGCCATAATTAATAGTTTTTTTTTTACCATTTCTCCTCCTTCAGTAAAACCCTTTATGTGTACCCCACAATTAATAGTTTTTTTACCATTGCTCTAGGCCTTAGTATGAAACTTGTACTCGTTGACAAAGTACATATTCCATGATATTGCCATTGATGAAGGACTGCGAGATAGTGCCATTATGTCTTTGTTTGTAACTCCATTCGCCTCCTCATCTACATATTCCATTAGCCATGTGAGAAACTCTGCATGTATATGTCCAGATGCGTCTTCTTCATTGATTGAGTGATTCTCCAAGAAAGTTCTGAAATCAATCACATAATTCGTAAGTCAATATAGGTTATGATGTGTATCAAGATCATGATTAATGTGTAATGAAGGTTACTTACTCAAGATATGGTTTGATCTCATTACGGTTAATCAAGACATGGACATGAACAGATTCCCACTCCTTATCTGATAGATAATGTTCTCTTGGCTTCCCACTGGGTCGACCACCTTTGTGTAGGATGGACAGTGTAGGTTGCATGTCATCACGTTCCGTACCAGTATTATTACTTAAACTTGTGGTTGGCAACAAATTGAATGAGTTGAAATAATGAGAACAAAAATAAGTTGTCCCACGTTGTAAATAGTCAGCACATATGGAACCTTCAACCCTAGCCTTATTTGTCACGGCCTCTTTGGAGGCTCCCATACATCTGCACATTTCAATCATTTCATGTCTATTAAGTTATAATATACATGTAACCGTTAAAAAAATCAACCACAACAATTACCTTTCAAATGGATACATCCACCGGTAATGTACAGGACCACCTAGCATTGCTTCATTGGCGAGGTGGATTGGAAGATGCTCCATTGAGTCAAAAAAACCCGGTGGGAAAATCCTTTCTAACTTGCATATGATAATTGGAATGTTTTCATCCAACTTAACTAAGTCATCCATCCTTTAACGTATTGGAACACAGATCCTTGAAGAATAGACTTTACTCAGTTAATGGTCTCCAAACAAATTCTGGCATGGAACGAAATGCAATTGGAAGTAAACACTCCATAAAAACATGACAATCATGGATCTTCATCCCATGCATTGTACCCTTTTCGACATCAGCACACCTAGCAAGGTTTGAAGCATAGCCATCAGGCATTCTAAGTTCCTTAAGCCATTTACAAACCAACTTGGCATCAGATGATGTCAGAGTGTAACCTGCCTTTGGCTTTCCCATCTTTCCGTTAGATAAGGCTTTCATCTCCAAGTCCCCGTGACAACATAATAAGGACAAATCTTTTCTTGCCTTTTCATTATCCTTTGTTAGACTTTTAATATTCATGACCGTCTTAAATATATTGTAAAAGAAATTTTTCTCTATGTGCATCACATCAAGGTTGTGCTTTAACAAGTTATCCTTCCAATATGGAAGATCCCAAAAAATAATTCGTTTAGTCCAATTATGACCCACTCCATACCCATCAAATTTCTTTTTCCAACCAATTTCGTTCACCTTTGGAAAACCACTTACAACCTCCCATACATCTTGCCCTGTGGCAATGTAAGGTCGACCGTCTTTCTCATCCCTATTTTTGGTAAATCTACTTTTACTTCTTCTGAAAGAGTAATTAGCTGGCAAGAACCGACGATGGCAGTCAAACCATGAATTCTTCCTATCATGTTTCAAGGTGAAAGCTTTCGTGTCTTCCATACAATGAGGGCATGCCAGCTTTCCTTTTGTTCCCCATCCAGATAACATACCATACGCCGAAAAATCATTGATTGTCCACATCAAGCACGCTTTCATGATGAAGTATTGTTTTGTGGATATATCATAAGTCAAAATGCCATTGGACCACAGTCGTTGCAGATCATCAATCAATGGTTGCAAGTAGACATCAATCTTTACTTTAGGGTTATGAGGTCCGGGTATGAGACAAGTCAAAAACAAGTATGGTTTGGTCATGCACATTTCGGGGGGAAGAATGTAAGGGGCAACTATTAGCGGCCAACAAGAGTATGGAGATGCAGAGGCTTGAATGTAAGGATTAAATCTATCTGAACACAGACCCAACCTTACATTTCTGGGATCACTAGCAAAGTCGGGATATACATCATTAAAGTGTTTCCATGCTTTTCCATCGGACGGGTGGCGAAGGACGTTTGATGGCTAGCCACTTCCTAGTTCATTGTAAGTGATTAAGAATAGATAAGGAATAGGCTAGGACTGGCTAGCCACTTCCTATTCATGCTAACCACTTCCTAATTCATTATAAGTGATAAAGAATTTATTAGGAATAGCTTAGGATTGGCTAGCCACTAGGAATGGCTAGCCACTTCCTTGTTCATGCTAGTCACTTCCTAGTTCATTGTAAGTGATTAAGAATAGATAAGGAATAGGCTAGGATTTACTAGCCACTTCCTAATTCTTTGTAAGTGATTAAGAATTGATTAGGAATAGGCTAAGATTGGCAAGCCACTAGGAATGGCAAGCCACTTCCTAGTTCATGCTAGCCACTTCCAAGTTCATTGTAAGTGATTAAGAATAGTATAAGGAATAGGTTAGGATTGGCTAGCCACTTCCTAGTTCATTGTAAGTGATTAAGAATTGATAAGGAATTGGCTAGGACTGGATATCCACTTCCTATTCATGCTAGTCACTTCCTATTTCATTGTAAGTGATTAAGAGAAGATAAGGAATAGGCTAAGACTGGCTAGCCACATCGTATTCATCATAACCACTTCCTAATTCATTATAAGTCATTAAGAATTGAAAAGG
This sequence comes from Astragalus membranaceus, assembly GCA_039519185.1. Taxonomy (NCBI): domain Eukaryota; kingdom Viridiplantae; phylum Streptophyta; class Magnoliopsida; order Fabales; family Fabaceae; genus Astragalus; species Astragalus membranaceus. Next base: position 31,263,911 of record CM076847.1, read on the forward strand.
AATAGGCTAGGATTGCTAGCCACTTCCTAGTTCCTTGTAAGTGATTAAGAATGGATAACGAATAGGCTAGGAATGGCTAGCCACCTCCTACTTCATGCTAGCCACTTCCAAATTCATTGTAAGTGATTAAGAATAGATAAAGAATAGGCTAGGATTGGGTAGCCACTTTCTATTTCATTGTAAGAGATTAAGAATAAATTAGTAAAAGGCTTGGACTGGCTAGCCACTTCCTAGTTCATGCTAGCCACTTCCTAGTTCATTGTAAGTGATTACGAATAGATAAGGAATATGATGAGGACATGGACTACCAAAATGCCATTCAAAGCTTAGGAGGTCCAGTTACTAGGGCATGGTCAAAGAGACTCCAAGAAGGCTTAGTCCAATTCATGAGTAAGACCATTGCAAAAGAGGGCAACAATGTAATTGCACCAAAAACCATGCTTGCATGACAAAGGCACCAAATTTATTTCATTTTATTAAATAAAAAGTGCATGTGACCAATTGATTTATTTGGGACCAAGGCACTAAGTTATTTCATTTCAAGTTATTTTTATAGTGTGTTTAATCCACTTCAAGTGGTGTGTGTGGCGTATATTTGTGTGAATTGATGGCGTCAACAAACTTGCTGATCAAGGAAGGAAAACTTGCTAACCAACCAAACTTGCTAATCAAGAAAGGCAATCAAAGGAAAAAGAAATTGCAAGATCCTAATTATTAATGGCGCATTCAATGCCAAATCAACTAGGATATTTTCTTAATTGTTTTGACTAGTATTCTTGTAATTTTTGGGTACCCTTTATTTCTTTTCCTTTGTATTCAGCAAGAACCTCCCTTATTATAAATAGGGAGTTTAAGTGTCAATGAAATTTTCGAAAGACTTTATCAAAGATTTTGAATTCATACTCTTTGGTTCTGGATTAGACCAGTTTATTCAATCTTATCAAGAATTATTTTTCTTGTGGTGATCCTCACGCTCATAGGCTTATCCTTGTCTTGGATTAGACTAAGGTGGCGCCCCTAACCTAAACACCAACTTCTTCACGAATTCAGCAACCGAATTCATTCTTCCCATTAGTGCCAAAAATGTCCCTAAATTCCCCATACCTAAACCCAGGAAATTCTTCACTCCCCTTTCCCCTTTCTTTATCCTTTTTACACCTAAAACCACAAAAATATAAGTTGCAACCAGAATCTATATTGAAAATCAAAAGAATGGCCAATTTCCACAACAAGGAGGCCATCAGAATAGGCTAGGATTGGCTAGCCACTTCCTAATTCATACTAGCCACTTCCTAATTCTTTGTAAGTGATTAGGAATAGATTAGGAATAGGCTAAGATTGGTTAGCCACTAGGAATGGCTAGCCACTCATACTTTATGCTAGCCACTTCCAAATTCATTGTAAGTGATTAAGAATAGATAAAGAATAGGCTAGGATTTGGTAGCCACTTCCTATTTCATTGTAAGAGATTAAGAATAGATTAGGAAAAGCCTAGGACTGGCTAGCCACTAGGAATGGCTAGCCACTTCCAAGTTCATTGTAAGTGATTAAGAACAGATAAGGAATAGGCTAGGACTGGCTAGCCACTTCCTAGTTCATTGTAAGTGATTAAGATTTGATTAGGAATAGGCTAAGATTGGCTAGTCACTAGGAATGGCAAGCCACTTCCTAGTTCATGCTAGCCACTTCCTAGTTCATTGTAAGTGATTAAGAGTAAGATAAGGAATAGGCTAGGATTGGCTAGCCACTTCCTAGTTTATGATAGCCACTTCCTAGTTCATTGTAAGTGATTAAGAACTGATAAGGACTAGGCTAGGACTGGATAGCCACTTCCTATGCATGCTAGTCACTTCCTATTTCATTGTAAGTGATGAAGAATTGATTAGGAATAGGCTAGGATTGGCTAGCCACTGGGAGTGGCTAGCCACTTCCTAGTTCCTTGTAAGTGATTAAGAATAGATACGGAACAGGCTAGGTTGGGCTAGCCACTGATAGCCCCGCAAGTGCACGGGTCGTATCGCGTAATAAAAGAGTATCGGTCCACAGGGAGAGCCTAAGTGAATACCAATTTAATTTTTCAAAGTTTGATTAACTGAAAGGAAAGTGTTTTTGGAAAGAAGGAATATTTTAGCAAAGTCTACTCACTCATGATCATTGTAGACAAAAGAGGAGAAAAGGAAATAAAGGAAGAAGACATGAAGTTAAATAGCGAGAAACAAAAGAAAGCGGTAAAGTGCAAAAATCATAAATAGCGGAATTGTAAATGACAAGAAAGTAAATTGCTTGAAAAGTAAATTGCCAGTAATTTACTTGACTTGCCAGTAATTTACTTGACTTGCCAGTAGTTTACTTGACTTGCCAGTAGTTTACTTGACTTGGAAATTTAAAGGGCAAAAAAGTAAATAACAAGGAAAATAAAAGAGCGAAAAAGTAAAGAGCGAAAAGTAAAGAGCGAGAAATTTAAATAGCAATGAAAGTAAATGACTTGGAAAGTAAAAGGGCGGAAAAGTAAATAGCAGGGAAAATAAAAGAGCGGAAAAGTAAAGAGCGAAAAGTAAAGAGCGAGAAAGTAAAGAGCGAGAAATTAAAGGGCAATGAAAGTAAATGACTTGGAAAATAAATAGCAAGAATTTAAAGGGCAAGAAAGTAAACAAACAGGAATCATAAAAAGCATGAAGAGTAAATTGAAGTCATGAATAATTAGAGAGCCTTTGTCATTGATTTTCTAACAAAATTCAAGCTTAGGTACAAGTGAGGATCAAGCCTCTATTTATAGGAAAATATGAGGGGAAAAATGGTCCTAAAGAGGAAAAAGTGGCAAATCAAGTTGGCCAAGGTAGTCATCAAAAATATCCATCAACAAGTGGGCAAAATATCCATCAGCAAGTGGGCAATTCGAATTCTGACTGTTCAGTCGAATTCTGGATAGCAGAGTTGAGGCACAGTCGAAATCTGGTGGCAGAAGCAGGCACAGTCGAAATCTGGAAGATGCAGTCGAATTCTGGGAGATCTTGGTCGAATTCTGAGAGATCTTGGTCGAATCTGAGAGATCCAGTCGAAATCTGGCCTGCTGAGACAGATGCTGTCGAATTCTGAGAGATCTTGGTCGAATTCTGAGAGATCTTGGTCGAATTTTGAGAGATCCAGTCGAATTCTGACCTGCTGAGACTTAAGCAGCCCAAATTGCTTCAAAATAAAACCTGAAGATAAAAAGTAAACATTTGCAGTAAAATAGAACAAAAATATAATTAAAATACTAAAAAGTCTTAATAAAATAACTATTAAAAAGACTCTAAAAATAGACTTATCAAACTCCCCTATGCTTGAACCTTTGCTTGTCCTCAAGCAAAAACAGTGTAAATTTTTAGGCCAATTCTGAAGGAAAATTATTTTCATATTGAAACCTTAAGTGAACTGTGGGGCAATTCTAACACTTTGGTATGAGAGCTACTATTTTGGGCTTCTTGTGGAATTGAGAGACAACTTTAAAGTATCAGTACTATAGAGGGGATATCAATGTCATCATAGAACCGGTTCCCCAACATTCTTAAGCTTGGGTCTTCCATTTACTAAGACCGGGTCTCAAAGGAGGGTCTTTATACGTTGGGTATTCAAGCATTTTTCTTTTCTTTTTGATCTTATATGCTAACCATTTATTTTGACATTTAAAATGCACTAACTTCTGCATTTTTGAATTGGTTTTGCATATATACATAAATTTTTTTTTTTTTTTTTTTTTTTGAATACCCCAACTCAGACGTTTTTCTCCAGTAGCCGCGCATCTAGTAAATGTCACCAAGAGAACCAGGTTACTAGTTTCTTTTCAGTCCCTCTATTTGTATTAATAACTGAAAATAGTCTCAATAGTGTGTGTGAAAAAGCCCTAGAAGTAGAAATCGAACCATGATACAATTTTTGTTGTTCCCAACCAGTCCACCTAGATGATTGCTAATGAAAAGAATCGAAAATTTATTTTTGTCCAGAAAAGGCTTATTTTAAAACATGCTTAAGGTTCACAAAGTTTCGCGATGGAGGGAGCAGATACAATCTCAAAGATAAAAACTTGGCAAAACAATAAAGAAATTCCTAATAAAAGTAATAAAATACCCCCCCATGCTTGGACTAGGCATTGTCCTCAATGTTTTTTTCAAATAAAACAAAAGGGGTTAGGAGAGCTCACCTGGCTGTCTGGTTCAGGATACTCGGTCATGGGGTATTTTATTTTTCAACAAATCGAAAAAAATACATTAAGCCGTGGGTTGCCTCCCACGCAGCGCTCTTTTAACGTCACTAGCTTGACGGTAAGAAAGAATTTTTCAATTGGGATCATGTAGAACTAAACTAGTTCCTTTCTCAACTGGGTCACCAATTAAATAATTTTTCAAACTTTGACCATTGACTTTAAACGATCCAGTTTTCTCGCTCCAGATCTCTACAGATCCGAAGGGGTAAACCTTACGGATTTCAAAAGGACCGGTCCATCTTGACTTTAATTTTCCCGGAAAAATTTTTAGCCTGGAATTAAACAATAACACCAGGTCACCCTCCTTGAATTCTCTACGAATAATACGCTTATCATGCCAATTTTTTGTTCTTTCTTTGTAAAGTTTGGCATTCTCATAAGCATCCATTCGCAGCTCTTCCAATTCGTTTAGCTGGAGTTTTCTTTTTTCTCCGGCTAATTCCATGTTCAGGTTAAGGCGTTTAATTGCCCAGTAAGCTTTGTGCTCTAGCTCTACCGGAAGGTGGCAAGACTTCCCATAAATTAATTTGAAAAGGAGTCATTCCTATGGGAGTCTTGTACGCAGTCCGGTAAGCCCAGAGAGCATCGTCAAGCTTTACCGACCAGTCTTTCCTTGAAGTCGAAACAGTTTTTTCTAAAATACTTTTAATTTCTCTGTTCGATACCTCAACCTGACCGCTTGTTTGAGGGTGATAAGGCGTTGCAACTTTGTGCCTTACTCCAAACTTTTGCAGTAACATTTCAAAATGTTTTGAGATGAAATGGGATCCTCCGTCGCTTATGACAACACGAGGGACCCCGAATCTTGGAAAAATTATTTTTTTGAAAAGTTTTATGACTACCTTTGCATCGTTTGTAGGAGAAGCAATGGCTTCGATCCATTTTGACACATAGTCAACGGCTACCAGAATATATTGGTTTCCAAAAGAAGAAGGAAACGGTCCCATGAAATCGATACCCCAGACGTCGAAAATTTCAACCTCTAAGATATTATTTAAGGGCATTTCATTTCTTTTTGAAATATTTCCGGTGCGTTGACACTGGTCGCATTTAGAAATGAATTGATGCGTGTCTTTAAAAAGGGACGGCCAATAAAAACCAGATTGAAGAATTTTCGTAGCAGTTTTTGAAGAACTGGCATGGCCGCCATAGGAAGAAGAATGACAATGGTATAGAATGTTACTTACCTCTTCTTCCGGAATGCATCTTCTGAACACCCCATCAGCTCCCCTTTTAAAAAGCAGTGGCTCGTCCCAGTAATACTGTTTGAGATCATGGAAGAATTTCTTCTTCCGCTGATAATTTAAATCTGGGGGGAGTACTCCTGCTGCAAGGTAGTTTACAAAATCTGCATACCATGGTGCTTCAGTTTTGATCAATGAGAAGAGTTGATCATCCAGAAATGTATCATTAAGCGGCAACTCTTCTTCTTTTGTTCCTTGTAGACGGGACAAATGATCAGCCACAACATTTTCAACGCCTTTTTTATCTCTTATTTCAAGATCAAATTCTTGTAGGAGTAAAACCCATCGGATCAATCTCGGCTTGGCATCTTTTTTGTTTAACAAATATTTTATGGCCGAGTGATCAGTAAAAATGATGATTTTTGAACCTACCAGATATGATCGAAACTTATCAACGGCAAAAACTACCGCCAATAATTCTTTTTCAGTTGTGGCGTAATTCATTTGTGCCTCGTCTAAGGTCCTGCTTGCATAGTATATGGCATGCAATTTTTTTTCTTTTCTTTGTCCCAGGACTGCCCCAACTGCATAGTCGCTTGCATCGCACATTATTTCAAACGGAAGATTCCAGTCTGGTGGCTGTATGATCGGGGCAGTAACTAAAGCCTTTTTCAACCTGTTAAAAGCTTCAAGACAAAGATCGTTAAAAATAAATGCTGCATCCTTAAGGAGCAGACTTGTCATAGGTTTTGAAATTTTTGAGAAGTCTTTTATGAACCGACGGTAGAAACCCGCATGGCCTAAAAAGCTTCTCACCTCTTTTACTGTGGTGGGAGGTAGCATTTTTTCAATCACTTCAATTTTTGCACGGTCTACCTCAATACCTCTGTGAGAAATTAAGTGCCCTAGGACAATTCCTTCATTAACCATGAAATGACACTTTTCCCAGTTTAGAACTAGGTTCACCTTCTCACATCTCTCTAAGACTTTTTCCAGATTGGCTAAACAGTTTTCAAAATTTGACCCATGGACGGAAAAATCATCCATAAACACTTCCATTATGTTTTCAACAAAGTCTGAGAATATGGACATCATACACCTTTGAAAGGTAGCGGGAGCATTACATAGACCAAAGGGCATCCTTCTATAGGCATAAGTGCCAAAAGGACATGTGAAAGTTGTTTTTTCTTGGTCGCTAGGGTGGATGGGAATTTGGAAAAATCCCGAATAACCATCCAAATAGCAGAAATGTGAGTGCCGCGCTAACCTTTCTAGCATTTGATCAATGAACGGGAGAGGGAAGTGATCTTTCCGGGTAGCTTTGTTAAGCTTTCTGTAATCAATACACATTCTCCATCCCGTGATTGTCCTTGTGGAAATGCATTCATCTTTTTCATTTTTAAAAACTGTTAAGCCTCCCTTCTTAGGTACTACTTGAACAGGACTAACCCACTTACTATCGGAAATAGGATATATTATCCCAGCATCAAGGAGTTTTAAAACTTCCTTTTTTACAACCTCTTTCATGTTTGGGTTTAATCTTCTTTGATGCTCGATAGAAGGTTTATAGTCCTCTTCCAGTAGTATCCTGTGTATGCATATTGATGGATTTATTCCCTTAATGTCCTCAATAGTATACCCTATGGCTTAGGGATATTTCTTGAGAACATTAAGTAATTTTTCAGTCTCTGGTTGTTTCAAATTTGCATTTACAATTACTGGAAAAGTAGAATTAGGGCCAAGAAACTCATACCTGAGAGATGATGGTAATGGCTTCAGTTCTATTTTTGGTGTTTCTTTTGGGAGAGGCTGAGGCTTTTCCTCACCCAAGGTTTCAGTACCCAATTCTTTTGATGGTGGATTTTCATCCAAAAGTTTTATGTAGAATTGGGTTTCCCCTGCTGCATTTGTATTTGTGTTGCCTAAAAGGCAATTTTCCAGACTATCTTGTGAAGATGATGCTAACGAGCACTCTCGCACGCAATAGTCTACAATGTCAATCCTGCAGCATGAGTCTTTCACAGATGGACTTTTCATGAAGTTCGAAACTTCAAACTCAACCTTTTCATCCCCCACATTAAAAACCAACTTACCGTTTTTAACGTCAATTATTGCCCCTGCAGTAGCTAAAAAAGGCCTCCCCAGAAGAATAGGAATTTGGGAGTCTTCTTCAATTTCCATTACAACAAAGTCCACCGGTATAAAAGTTTGCCCTACCTTGATAGGGATATCCTCTAAGATTCCAGTGGGGTATTTAACGGAACGATCTGCCAACTGTATTGTCATTTTTGTGGGTTTAAGTTCGCCTATCCCTAGTCGATTGCAAAGAGAAAGAGGCATCAAACTTACACTGGCTCCTAGATCGCACATCGCTCTGTTTATAGTTTCACTTCCAATCACACAAGGTATGGAAAAACTACCTGGATCTTTGAGTTTTTGTGGCAGCTTGTTCTGGATAATTGCACTACATTCCTCTGTTAATGCAATCGTCTCATAGTCGTCTATTTTTCTTTTCTTGGATAAAATTTCTTTCAAAAATTTAGAATAAGACGGCATTTGAGACAATGCATCAGTGAAAGGAACGTTGATGTAAAGCTTTTTAAGCAAGTCGACAAACCTTTTGAATTGCTCGTCAATTTTGCTTTTTGCAAATCTTTGGGGGAAAGGAATGGGTGGTTTGTATGGTGGATGGGGGATGTGTGGATCTTCTCTTTCTTTTTCTGGTTCTTTCCCTTTTTCTTTCTCTTCTAGCTCACCTGGTAAATTATGTTTTTCACTCACAGTTTTTTCTTGGTTTGCTCTTGGTTCCTCTAATTGTTTTCCGCTTCTAAGGGTGACGGCATTTATTTGGCCTTTTGGATTTTGTTCTGGTTGCCCAGGAAATACCCCTGAAGTCTTAGAGGATGAAGCTACCTGTGTTGTCACTTGTGTTATTTGATTTTCAAGCATTTTATTATGAGTGGTGATAGAGTCGACTTTTGATACTAATTTGATAAGTGTGTCATTCAAATAACCAGTTTGATTTTTGAATTCTTCATTTGGTTTTGTTTGAGATGACACAAATTTTTCCATCAAAAATTCCAAGTTCGACTTTTGTGGGTTGTTTTGTGGGTTGTTAAAAACCCTTTGATTTTGAAAGACAGGAGGTGGTCTAGGTGCTGGATTGAGTGGAGGATTTTTATAAGAAAAATTTGGATGATTCCTCCACCCAGGATTATAAGTATTTGAAAACGGATCTTCCTTTTAAGCATAATTAATATGCTCGTTTCCAGCACTAGATGCCTCAAGCTGGCATTCAGCTCCAATATGGCCAACAACCCCACATAATTCACATGGTGGAGTAATAGGAGAAGAAGTTTGTGAGACGACACTTACATTTAATTTTTCAAATTTTTGAAAAAGTGCGTCCACTTTTGAGGTAAGATGATCAACAACAGATATTTCATACTTACCCGGCTCTTTTGATGTGGCTGGCTTATTCGTTATGGCTCGCTCACTTGTCCACTGACAATGGTTTTGAGCCATATCTTCAACGAGTGCATAGGCTTCGGTAAAATTTTTGTTCATTAAAGCTCCACCTGCAGCTGCATCAACAGTCATTCTTGTTGCATATTGTAATCCATTATAAAAAGTGTGAACAACAAGCCATTTCTCTAGTCCATGATGGGGGCATAGCCTTAACATTTCTTTGAAACGTTCCCAAGCATCATAAAGAGATTCCCCGTCGTTTTGAGAAAATCGAGTAATTTGATTTCTCAATTGAGCTGTCTTACTCGGGGGAAAGAATTTAGTAAGAAAAGCTTGTTTCAGCTGGTTCCAGTTGGTAATGGATTCCGAAGGCAAAGAATGTAGCCATGCTCTAGCTCTATCCCTTAATGAAAAAGGGAAGAGTTTTAGTCTTATGGCATCCGGAGGTACCCCGTTTAATTTGAGAGTTCCACAGTATTCAAGAAAAATTGAAATATGAAGATTTGGGTCCTCCGTGGGAGAACCAGAAAATTGGTTTTGTTGTACCATCGAAAGTAGAGATGTTTTGAGTTCAAAATTATTTGCTTCTACATTTGGATGTACAATGGCAGCCGATGGCTCTGCTGAAGGTGTTGCGTACTCTTTGAGAGCACGATTTTCATTAGCCGCCATTTGGTTATCGGGAATTTCTCTCCTCCTTCTATGTAAGAACCTTTCGATTTCGGGAATTTGTGGAACAGCTTCACCGAAACTTCTGGTTCTTCGCATTCGAGGGACAAGAGAAGAAAAAGTAAAAATAAAGAAAATAAAATTTCAGTCTAACCGGTTTCGAAAAATTTAATTAATATCACTGCCTCCCCGGCAACGGCGCCAAAAACTTGATAGCCCCGCAAGTGCACGGGTCGTATCGCGTAATAAAAGAGTATCGGTCCACAGGGAGAGCCTAAGTGAATACCAATTTAATTTTTCAAAGTTTGATTAACTGAAAGGAAAGTGTTTTTGGAAAGAAGGAATATTTTAGCAAAGTCTACTCACTCATGATCATTGTAGACAAAAGAGGAGAAAAGGAAATAAAGGAAGAAGACATGAAGTTAAATAGCGAGAAACAAAAGAAAGCGGTAAAGTGCAAAAATCATAAATAGCGGAATTGTAAATGACAAGAAAGTAAATTGCTTGAAAAGTAAATTGCCAGTAATTTACTTGACTTGCCAGTAATTTACTTGACTTGCCAGTAGTTTACTTGACTTGCCAGTAGTTTACTTGACTTGGAAATTTAAAGGGCAAAAAAGTAAATAACAAGGAAAATAAAAGAGCGAAAAAGTAAAGAGCGAAAAGTAAAGAGCGAGAAATTTAAATAGCAATGAAAGTAAATGACTTGGAAAGTAAAAGGGCGGAAAAGTAAATAGCAGGGAAAATAAAAGAGCGGAAAAGTAAAGAGCGAAAAGTAAAGAGCGAGAAAGTAAAGAGCGAGAAATTAAAGGGCAATGAAAGTAAATGACTTGGAAAATAAATAGCAAGAATTTAAAGGGCAAGAAAGTAAACAAACAGGAATCATAAAAAGCATGAAGAGTAAATTGAAGTCATGAATAATTAGAGAGCCTTTGTCATTGATTTTCTAACAAAATTCAAGCTTAGGTACAAGTGAGGATCAAGCCTCTGTTTATAGGAAAATATGAGGGGCAAAATGGTCCTAAAGAGGATAAAGTGGCAAATCAAGTTGGCCAAGGTAGTCATCAAAAATATCCATCAACAAGTGGGCAAAATATCCATCAGCAAGTGGGCAATTCGAATTCTGACTGTTCAGTCGAATTCTGGATAGCAGAGTTGAGGCACAGTCGAAATCTGGTGGCAGAAGCAGGCACAGTCGAAATCTGGAAGATGCAGTCGAATTCTGGGAGATCTTGGTCGAATTCTGAGAGATCTTGGTCGAAATCTGAGAGATCCAGTCGAAATCTGGCCTGCTGAGACAGATGCTGTCGAATTCTGAGAGATCTTGGTCGAATTCTGAGAGATCTTGGTCGAATTTTGAGAGATCCAGTCGAATTCTGACCTGCTGAGACTTAAGCAGCCCAAATTGCTTCAAAATAAAACCTGAAGATAAAAAGTAAACATTTGCAGTAAAATAGAACAAAAATATAATTAAAATACTAAAAAGTCTTAATAAAATAACTATTAAAAAGACTCTAAAAATAGACTTATCAGCCACCTCCTACTTCATGCTACCTCTTTGCTAAAAAGCAAATATAGGGACTGACTTGCAAAAATAGCATTTTTAACCTCCCCTTTTGTCGCCATCAAACTTTCTTTCTTTTTTTCATCCATATTTTTTTGTCACTCTTTTTTCTCTCTTTTTCTTTGGCAATCTTTTCTTCTTTTTCTTTTTCTTTTTCTTTTTCTTTTTCTTTTTCACATTTTTCTCTCACTATTTTTTGATCATCTCTCACCTCTCTTGGACTCAATGGAGCTAATACAATACGTTTTCCATGATGAACAAAAGAGTACTTGTTAGTTGAACCTTGGAACTTGTAACACTTAACAGCCCGGTTAGTTGAAACAACTTGAGAAGGACTTGTTGTGGTGTTTTTACCTTTTGGGTCAGCTGTGGTTTCTTTGGTTGATGAACTTCCTTTGCTCTTAACATTGGTCTTCCAATTTTGAGGATTGGAAGTGGTAGTGCTTCTTCTTAGTTGGCCCTTCCTCTTGAGTTGTTGTTCTATCTTTGTGGCTTGATGAACCAAATCCTCTATTTGAACATAGTGTTGTAGTTCCACTATGTCCCTTATATCACGATTTAGACCATGCAAGAATCTGGCCATGGTTGCTTCTTCATCCTCCTCCACATTTGCTCTAATTTTCACCACCTCCATATCCTTGTGGTACTCATCAACACTTCTGTTGCATTGGGTGAGTCGCTGTAATTTGATGTGAAACTCTCTGTTGTAGTATGATGGAATGAACCTCTTCCCCATGAGCCTCTTCATTTCCTCCCACCACACTTTTCCTCTCCTTTGTCAATTGATCCCACCACACCAAAGCATAATCTGTAAATTCAATGGAAGCAACCAGCACTTTTTGAAGATCAGTGTAATTGTTACAGGAAAAAATTTGTTCAATTTTAGTTTCGCATTCCAAATACACATCCGCATCATTTTTTCCAACAAATTGTGGTACTTTAATTTTTATACCACCCAGCCTATCTTCTCTAGGTTCATCACGTCTTCTTCTCCGACCCTCCTCATCACTACTATTCTGTCTATTTTCTAACTAATCAATTCTTTCATGTATACCGTCCACTTCCTCTTTCAAAAGTTTTTTCATTTTTGCCGTGAGGGCTTCTAAAAGTAATCTATTTTGAGGCTCCATGACTCTCACAGTTCTTTATAGAAACCAGACTATGATCAATAACAAAGAAAACAATTTCAAATAATAATCCACACACAAAAAGCTTGGAAAGGAAAAGTCTTGAAAACAAAGTTTGAGGGATTAGAACAAAAAAGAATAAAATTTAGGGTAAGGAAGAAAAAAAAACAACCAGAATTTTTTTTTTGTTTTTTTTTTAACGCAAACAACAATAAGAACAAAAGCTGAAATTGTTGAAAAAACTAGAACCTTGATTTGATTACCAAATGATGGCCACCTTGTTTGAAATTTGGCCGATTCTTAGCTTTTCAATTTGGGGTCCTGGTTGTAACTTGTATTTTTTTGAATTTTTTTGGTAAAAGATGAATTATAGGAAAGGAAATGAAAGGGAATTTCGTGGGTTTAGGGAAATGGAAAAATATGCTCAACAATAGATAGTATTCTTGGTGATTTTTGTGAAGAAAATGGAATGAAGATAAGGGGCGCCACCTTGTCTAATCCAAGTCTAGGATAAGCCTATGAATGTGAGGATCACCACAAGAAAAGGATTTCTTGATAAAGATCAAATAAAATGGTTCAATCCAGAACCTAGAGAGTAAGAACTCAAAATATGGATAAAATCTTTGTTAAGCATTCAATCACACTTACACCCTCTATTTGTAGTAAGAAGAGTTCTTTGTTGTTACAAGAAAAAGAAGACCAAAAGCTATTACAACTCTTCTAGCTAGGGAATTGCGAAATTAGCAAAATAGAATCCTAGGCTAGTGTAATAAAAATCAATTACAAGCAATTCAAGACTAGGAAAGGTTACACAAGCACAACTTAATGGGAATTACACTCCATAATGCTCCAATAATGAGGTGCTGTAGCATTTATTCCTTTGTCTTGTAACTCTTTGGCTTTGATTGTCATTAATGTCTTCATTTGATTGTATTTATCCCTTTGTCTTGTAACTCCTTTGCTTTGATTGTCATGAATGTCTTCCATTGATTGCAACAATTTCGATTTGTATTAATCAAACCGGCAACATGACGACACCACTCTCCTTTGAGCTCAATAAGTTCCTCATCAGAAAAGTGAGCTCCACATTCGGGAAGATACTGAAAAAATAAAATAAAATGAACCTAGAATTATATCAATATCAATTAGATATTGAATTACTTGTCAAAAAACAAACTATCAAATTACATACATGGATTGGGATTTCCATTTGGTTGTGGGTGATGATATCCTTCGTAAACTTCATTACATAGTACCCGCAATCATAGCCGTTTGGTTGTTTGGGACCCTATAAAACAAAAGATTATTTAGTTATTAAATTTAATTAATTACATATACATAAGAATATTGATTATAAACTTACCCTTATTGCATCCAGTTTGTAGAAGATGATGATTTTCTGTACGCAGTCTTGACATCACGCAATCCCCAATAAGTTTTCAAAGCACTTAAACAACATCATATATATATATAACTATATTAATCGAAATATACATAATTTAAATTATGAAATATACGAGGGATCTAAATACGCACCTATTAAATAATTCTTCAAGACATCATCCTTTGCGTCGTATAGGTCTTGAATTTGGGAGACTACCAGTAGAGAGTTAGAGTGAAGTTCGACACGGTCGACGTTGAACTCTTTTGCTAGCTGCAGCCCGGCAATGCACGCTTCATACTCGGCCTGGTTGTTTGAAGTGTGAAAGGCAAAAGTCAATGACACATCAACAGTAAGTCCTTCTGAGTTCTCAAGTATCAAACCGACCCCACTTCCTTTGCTGTTGGAGGATCCATCTACGTGCAAAGTCCAGGTCGTGATGGCCTGACTGTCTGGTATTGGAGTCATCTCTGCGATGAAGTCGGCCAACACTTGGGCCTTAGCGGCCGATCTAGCCTCGAACTTGATCCCAAACTCACTGAGCTCCACAGCCCACTTAATCATACGCCCTGCTAGGTCAGGTCGGTGAAGGATTTGCCTAATAGGCTGCCCAGTCCTTACCACGACCTGATGAGCCACGAAATAAGGGCGCAATCTACGAGTGGCCACCAGTAATGCTAAGGCTAGCTTCTCGATCTTCTGGTATCTGATCTCTTGGCCTTGAAATACCTTGCTGACGAAATAGACCGGGTTTTGCTTCAGGTCGCTTTCTCTTACGAGAACAGCGCTCATGGCTTCGTCCGTTATGGCCAAGTATAAGTAAAGCGTCTCCCCTGGTTGCGGCTTGGTCATGATGGGCGGGTTGGTGAGTGCCGCCTTCAGCTCGTCCAATGCTCGCTGGCATTGGTCGGTCCATTCAAACTCGACCTCCTTCTTCAAGAGCTTGAACAGTGGAAGAGATTTGCACGCTGATTTAGGTATAAATCGGGACAGGGCAGCGACCATGCCATTCAATTGCTGAATCTCTTTTTTCGTAGTGGGCGGCCTCATGTCGGCGACCGCCCTACACTTATCAGGGTTGGCTTCGATCCCTCGCTCTGTTAAGTGGAAACCCAGGAACTTGCCCGCCCTTACTCCGAAGGTGCACTTCTCTGGATTCAACCTCAAGAAATTCTTCCTTGCTTCCTCAAAAATTTCCCTTAGGTCGTCACGGTGGTCTTGGTCGGTCTTGCTTTTGATGATCATATCATCCAAGTAGATCTTTGATATCCGACCGATCTGCCTCCTGAAGACCTTGTTCATCATTCTTTGATAGGTCGCTCCGGCGTTCTTCAGCCCAAAGGGCATTACCTTGTACTGAAAATTTCCACGATCGGTCATGAACGCGATCTTATGCCGATCGGGTGGGTACATAGTGATCTGGTTGTAACCTGAATAAGCGTCTAAAAAAGATAGGAGCTTGTAGCCTGCAGCCCCGTCGACCAGTTTGTCGATGTTTGGCAGGGGGAAGGCGTCCTTTGGGCATGCCTTATTCAGGTCGGTATAGTCGACGCACATGCGCCACTTTCCATTTTTCTTCTTCACTAACACGACGTTGGACAGCCAAGTCGTATATTTAATCTCTTCAATGAAATTGGCCTTGATGAGGTCGTCAACCTGCCTGTGCGGCCGCCAATGCTTTCTCTTCGCTCTGAGTGCGTCTCTTTTGTGCGACCGGTTTGGCTGTCTCATCTACGGACAGCTGGTGGCAAGCAATTTCAATTGGAATCCCGGGCATGTCTGATGCCCGCCATGCAAAAAGGTCTGCGTAATCCCTGAGGCATGTGATGAGATCTTGCTTGACCTGTTCAGGTAGGTCGCTCCCCAACTTAACTGTCTTAGTTGGGTCGTCCGATAACTGAACATCGAACAATTCTCCGTGGGGCTCAGGCCTCTTCAGTTTATTTTTTAGCTTGCGGGCTAAATCATCGTCGTCGTCCTCAGGGTCGCTATCTGGGTCATAACGAGCATCCAGGTCGGCCACATTGACTTGATGCCCCTCTCCTAGATCCTGCGGTTTAGCACTCACTGTCTCCATATCACAAATCTCTTGATAGAGGAAATGGCTCCTCATGGCCGCTTCCATGTCGGCTATTACTGTCACGACCTGGTCGCTTTTACTGTAGAACTTCATCTTTAAATGCACAGTTGAGGCTACGGCCTCTAATTTTCCCAGCGTTGGCCGGCCGATGATGCAGTGGTAACACGATTTGATTGGCAGAACTAAAAACGTCGTCCTGACCGTCCTGTACAACGCGCTGCCGGTCGTATCATCTCCAAAAGTAACAAGCAATTCTATTGTCCCCAGGGGGTAGGTGGTCGCCCCGTTGAACCCGGTCAATGGGGTTGGTACGGCTTGCGGAATAATCTCGCTTCTGTCCACATTTAACTTGTCAATCAGTTCCTCAAACATGATGTCGGCCGAGCTCCCTTGGTCGACCAGTATTCTTCTGACCTCGGTATTGGCCATTACCGCCGATGTAACATCCTCAAAATAATTAGGCGAATTATTTGGATGTTAACCCAATAGGAATGATTTAGTACTAGACTGGTAAATTTATTGAGTACTAAAATTATTTATGGGATAACATTAGATCGTTAACCGGATAATACGGGTCAATGAAGTTTTGGAATCGAAATAAGAGATTAAGATCAATACGGTAATTGGACCACGCTACCACTTATTTATTAATTAAATATGTGTTGTGTGTGTGTGATTAAAGAAAAGAAAGAATAAAAGAGAGGAAAGAAGGAAGGAATTCACGCAGAGGAGAAAAGAAGAGGAAAAGAAGAAGAGAAAGAAGAAGAGGAAAAGAAGAGAAAGGAAGAAGAGGAGTTAAGCCCACCTCCCCAAAATTCATCATCTTCATCATCTCACTCTCCTCAT
This sequence comes from Astragalus membranaceus, assembly GCA_039519185.1. NCBI lineage: Eukaryota > Viridiplantae > Streptophyta > Magnoliopsida > Fabales > Fabaceae > Astragalus > Astragalus membranaceus. Next base: position 31,280,473 of record CM076847.1, read on the forward strand.
CATAACCCCAGAGCTAGGTAAGATTCCATCCGGTTTTCTCCCCCTTTTGTAACCTACGAATTTTAGGGGTTTTGAGGGAGGAAATTGTTGAAAAATTGGATTCAATGATGAAATTGATGGTTGGGTTATGTTTAGGAACAAAGCTAGGAGCGCAATTAACGCGATTGGAAGCTCGAAACGAAGTTAGGAGCGATTCGGTGCTGATTGGGTTCGATTCGGTGATTTTGACACATCGGTAATCTCGGCTCGGCAACGGCTCTCGCTTCAAGGGTGAGTTTTACTCACGTTAGGCTTATTCCGTTTTGAAATGAATTGTGTGACTTAGTTTCGAAAGATTTTGAGTCGAAAACGTATTTTGAAATATATCGCGTTTTAATGAAATTCGTAATCGTTGAGTTTTTGATTGAATTGCTTGATTGTTTGATGTTGATTGGACTGGTATATTGTCTGGTACTGTCTGTTTTTGAGTTAGGAATCGATCGGGGGAAGTTTCGGATCAATCGGAAAGCAAAATTTCATGAAACAGGGCATTTTTGGTAATGTTGTCAAATGCGCACGACCCGTCCGTCCAGGGCGCACGACCCGTGCGCCTGGTTCGGGTTCAGTGTTCAAAAATGTCAAACAGGGCGCACGACCCGTGTGTCCAGGGGCACGACCCGTGCGCCCAGTTCTGTCCAAAATTTTCAAGTTGTCCAAAATAATTCCGTTTTGATCCCAATCCTTTCCTAATCCTTTCCTAACCCTTATGAAATGATATTAGGCTTATGATGCCAAGATTTTGGGTGTGTTACAAAGGGTTTTATAAAACGCTTTTGATGTCTAAATCGTTTCGAAAAACCGGGATAATAGCATGCGTGTGCGGATATGTTTTATTGATAACAAATGGACTATGAGTCCTATGTGGTAATGTATAATTTAATGAACTAAATGTTCATATGATCGTAGATATATATATATATATATATATAATATCGAGTTTGGGTGACGACCCATGTTGACATACTAGGCGGGGAAGTCATGAACCCTTACCCTAGGCTCTGTGCCATTAGGAAACACTATTGGTTATGGGGTTCGCCGGGATTAGCAGTGCGTGCAGTCGGTGTTATGTTAAAAGTTATGTGCTACGTTCGCCGGGATTAGCAGTGCGTGCAGTCGGTGGTATGTAGAATTGTTTTGTAGTACGGTTCACCGGGATTAGCAGTGCGTGTAGTCGGTGTTGTACTAAATTTGAATACTATCACACGGTTCACCGGGATTAGCAGTGCGTGCAGTCGGTGTCGTGTTAAATTAACCAAGATTTATAATTGGACCGAGAGTGTTAGTAGGGGTCTCGGTAGAACTCACTGAGATTGTATCTCACTGTTTAAATGTTGTTGTTTTACAGATAAACAGGGTCAGAAGAAACCTCAGAGGCACGAGTAGGTGGCCCCGGGAGATGGATGATGACTTAGCTTTATGTTTAAGTTTATTTTCCTTCTATTGTCTATGTATCACAACAATATGGCATTAGTGTTTTGTTTCCTTTTCTTTCCGCTTTCTTGTGTGACTCTGACTACCACAGTTGCTGACAGTTTATGGTCTGAGTACCGTATGGTCTTATTTGTGTATAAGATGGTTATGTTGTATTTCGGCAAAATTTTATAGTGGTATTCAGTGTCTAAACAGGAATTGTTATCTCTGATGTTTATACTTTGGTACACTTGGGTATTTTTACATGTTAAATATACCGGGGTGTTACAGCCGATACTACCAAAGGGACGTAATTATTGATTTTGCCATTGAGCAAGTCTTCGTCCCCAAAAGAAATGGGCGGCCTATTCGAGGCCGACCGTGGAGTTGAAGTTGAGCCGACCATCATAAGTTCATTCCACTTCCTCTTCATTGCCTTGTTGGACTCTCTGATATCCAACGGATTACCTCCATGGATGACCATGGCTACATTGCGGCCCTTCGACTGTCTGGGGTCGCGATCTTCCTCAGAATTATTACGCGGTTGCTCGACCGTTGAGTTGACGATCGCTTTGCCTCTGTCATTGGCGGGTTGGCCAATGGCTCTTTCTTCAGGACGATCGTTACCTTCATCTCTGACATATTGCCTCAACTTGCCTTTCTGAATGAGATCTTCTATGTTGTCTTTTAGGGCCATACAGTCATTGGTATCATGCCCCTTACTTTTGTGGTATCTGCAGTATTTCTTGGTAGGCCGACCTATTTTCTTCAAGACTAGAGGATCAGGTCGCCTAACACCAGTGAACTCGTTGTTTTGGCACTCCGTGAAGATCTGCGCGATCGGAGTGTTCAACTTTGTGCGATGCTCGTACTTCTTAGGCCGGTACTCGGGCTTACTGTCACGATAGTTTTCTTGCCCCCTGGCCGGCCTGCTATTCTCTTCTTTGGGAAGCGCGCGGGCGCCCTTGTCAGAGACCAATTGCTCTTCATAGCCCATATGGTCGTTGGCCCTTCTGAGGAACAGGCCGAGGTCGTAGTAGCAGTTCAGTGAGAATTCTTCAGCGAACCTGTGGTTTTTTTTTATACCACGTTTGAGATACTTCAGTTTGTCCGTGTCTGATAGGTTGCGGACTGTGTCAGCCTCTGACATGAACCGATCGATGAACTCCCTCAATGGTTCGTTCTCTCATTGGACGACCGAGTCCAAGTGCTCTTCGTAACGATACTGACAACGGTTGGCTGTATAGTTGGCCAAGAATATTGCCACAAGACCTTCCCAAGAAGTGATGGTGTTGGGACGTAGGGATTCCCACCATTCTAACGCCCGACCTTCGAGCGATTGAGGAAAAAGTCTGCACTTCATCGTCCGACCTAGCTCCCTATAGCTACAGTAGTTGTTGATGTACATGAGGTGTTTATCTGGATCCCCGCGGCCGTTAAACTTGTTCAGGTTCGGGGGTTTCCTTAGATCCCTTGTCCGGTCGGGATGTAATTCTGCCCGTATGGTTGCATGGCGGCATAAGTTTGGTTGATGGGCAGACCGTAAAGGCCGACCGGCTGACCAAGGAATCCTTCGGCAATTGGAGGGGGTCTATAGGGCCCATGGTGTTGCGGAGCATGCGACGACGACCGTCCTCGAGGCCGCTCGGGATAGTTTCTTCTGGGTCGGCTGACGGCACGGGAGACATCTCTAATCTCCCCGTTGCGATAGTCATTAAACTCCTCATACGAGTCCCACGACCTGCCTCTTGATCGGCGGGATCTTGACGACTTGTCGGACGAGTAGCTTGTTGGCGACCTGCTTGATTCTGGTCGGTAGCTCGAGTCAGCATAGTCGTAATCTTCTGCGGGGGAACGACGGTGTTGTCTTCCTCGATGAGGAGGCGACCTGTGGACGATCGCCCTTCTTGAAGGATTGCGTTGGGATACGCTTCGACGAGGAGGAACTTCTCTTGGTGGCGGTGAACGATGTGGTCGAGATGGTTGACCTTGACGACCGTTATCCGCACGCGGGCGGATAGAGATCGACCCTCTCTCATAGCGATCGATCAACTCATCTCGATCAGCAATCACTTGATTCTTTTTCTCCAGAATTTGTATGAGTGCTTGGGTCACATGCTGTGGCAATGCTTCTGGGATTCCAGCTTCGGCCAGCTCGGTCGGTAGTTCCTGGAACGCTTGGGTGACTGGCCCGCGGCCACCCTGCACTGAGGGTTCTTGGCGAGGCTCGCCTTGTGATTCATGAACTGTCACAGGCACGCCCTCTGGGGTCTGTTGAGGTCGGTCCTGTCCAGAGGGGTTGAGCCTGGAAGAAGTGCGTTTCTGACGTGGCGGCATGGTTTGATGTGGAATAGCACTCGGGCCTCCCACTGTGGTCGCCAATTGATCGTACCTGATCAATACGATGGGTTGCTGCTGTTTGGTGATGCTGCTCGGTCGTTGGGATGAAGGACCGAGTTCTGGGCCGCACGCGGGTGGTACCTGCAAAGGCACTCCAACGCTCAAGTCAGAGGTGCTTCAACGGGCAGGGTCACAAGGTGAGTAAAACGTACCTGAATCAACATGCTAGTGTGGTATATATACTGTTGAATGCGCAGGCATTTGGCCGTTGCGCTTATCTCGGAGGCGGCCGCATCTTGCGGACTAAGTCGGGCCGCGCTGGGCTTGTTGAACAAAATTGGGCTTCGAGCCCACTCCGGAACAGGGATGAACCTTCACACCACGATTGACAACAACATCATACCATTCACAGTTAAATAAAACTAATTGTTCAGTTTGTCCTCCAAGGTATGAAACTTGCATAATTTCCTTAATAGTACCATAATATTAATTCTCATCAACTCCTTCATCACCACCCTTGACACAAACTCCACAATTGACAGTTTTCTTACCAACACTCCATTCCTCCGTATGAAACTTAAAACCATTAACAAAATGAATAGGCCAAGTATAGACCTTCCTTTTAGGACCCCATGCTAAGTGGTGCAAATGTTGATTTTGTACTAAGTTTTTTGGATCATGTACCTATCAACGAACATATAAACTCGTTATACTCAGCAACTATAGGATTACACCGGCTTCATAATTACTATCGTAAGACACTTACATATGTTTGAAACCAACTTGGAAATTCAGACGTGATCCTAATGTCGACATCTGTTTGACGCATGTTTGGATTAGATGCTTCCAGATGTTGCACAAAATATCTAACAAATATATATATATATATATATATATATATATATATATATATAGTGATGTTATACATGTTATAATCAATGTAAAATTAACAAATCAAGTACAATTTTGTGTACTTACTCTAGGTATGGCTGAACCTCTTCACAATTTAGTAGGATATGTAAATGAGCAGTTGCTAATTCCCTATCACTCAAATATCGACTCTTACTGGTTCCAGCTGAGCGACCAGATTGATTGAAAATTGACAAAGTTTGTTGAACTAAATCAACTTGACCTCCATCATCATTTCGACCTACTCTATTTCTCAATGATTGAACATGTGACTCAAAATAATATGAACAAAAATGAGAAGTCTCTTGACATAGATATGCCTCACAAATGGACCCTTCCACATAGTTTCTATTTTTAACCATTTGTTTCAACTTGTTTAAGTACCTAAAACAATATCATTATGTTAGCTACTAACTACAAATAGAAAAGAAAGATAAATCCATACACTGAATAATAATTACCTCTCAAATGGATACATCCAACGATATTGAATGGGACCCCCAACCCTTGCTTCATAAGGCAGATGAACAGGTATATGCTCCATGGAGTTAAAGAATCCCGGTGGAAATATCCTTTCTAATTTACATGTTGTAATGATAATGTTTTTTTCCATCACCAACAAATCATCGACTCGCAATATTGTTGAACATAGATCCTTGAAAAACTTACTCAACTCGGCAATAGGATTCCACACATGATATGGAAGTGCACTAAAAGCAATTGGTAACAATCGCTCCGTAAATACATGGCAATCGTGACTTTTCATTCCAAGTAGCTTACCCTCTTTTATGTTTACACATCTATGCAAATTTGAGGCATATCCATCAGGCATTTTCAACTCACAAACCCATTTATACACAACCTTTATTTGGTCACTAGACAATACATATTTCGCTTTAGGCTTCAAAACTTTTCCATTAGGTTGTACATGTAACTCTAGTTCCCTTCGTCGACAATACTCCTTCAAATCCATTCTTGCCTTAACATTATCTTTAGTCTTATCTTTGATGTCCATCACTGTATTAAAGACATTATCAAACACATTTTTCTCAATATGCATCACATCAAGATTATGTCTTATTAAGTTGGTTTTCCAGTAAGGTAGCTCCCAAAAGATGCTTTGTTTTATCCAATTATGAGACTGCCCAAAGCCATCACACTTACGACGAACAGCCTCAGGACCAGTCTCAATTATTTTAGGAAGACAAGAAACCTCTTCCCATACATCATCTCCAGTTAATCGTTGGGGAGGTAGAGACTTTTCAATTCGATTCTTCAAAAATGCATCTTTATTTCTTCGGAATGCATGATCCCTCGGCAAAAATTGACGATGGGAATCAAACCAAGAACACTTACCACCATACTTCAAGTAAAAACCCTTTGTCTGATTCATGCAACATGGACATGCAAATTTTCCTGCTGTGCTCCAACCTGACAACATTGCATATGCTGGAAAATCGTTGAAAGTCGACATCAATGCGGCTTTCATAATGAAATTCTGTTTTTTCGATGTATCATATGTCAACTCTCCATCATTTCACAACTTTTTTAGCTCGTCTATCAGTGGTTGCAAATACACATCTATCACGTCCTTTAGATTATCTGGTCCGGGAATAATCAAAGTGAGAAACATATAGGGTGTAGTCATGCATAGTTCTGGAGGAAGATTGTAAGGAGTGACAATTACTGGCCAACAAGAATAAGGAGAGGCCGATTGATTAAATGGCATAAAACCATCACTACATAACCCCAACCTTACATTCCTCGGTTCAGCTGCAAAATCAGGATATGTTCGATCAAAGTGTTTCCAAGCCTCTCCATCTGATGGATGACACAACACTCCCGGTTCTCGCCTATTTTCATAATGCCACCTCATATGTGGAGCAGAACTCATAGATGCATATAATCTCTTAAGCCTCAGAATTAAGGGTATGTAATGCATTCTCTTCAAAGGTATTTCTTTGTATCTCTTCTTACCAACTTTTATTCTCTTATAACGAGGTGAACCACAAAATTTGCATTCCCTTAGTTGTTTAGATTCAATGTCGTAGAATAACATACAACGTTTTTTACAACAATCTATTTTTTTTGCAGTTAGACCAAGTTTTGAAACAATTTTCTTTGTCCTATAATAGTCTTTGGGAATAAGATTGTTTTGAGGATGTGTCTCTTTCATTAGTGCCACTATCTGATTAAACGACCATTGGGAAATATTTCCCTCAGTCTTAATTGTCAATAATCTAACAGCAACGGATAATTCGGTGTGATTATTGCATCCCGACCATAATGGCTTTTGAGCTGCATGTAGCAAATCAAAAAACTCTTGGTCATCTATATTTGGAGACTCTTCCTTTTCTTCATCATAGTCCACATGATACTCTGGACCAACAGCATCATAAACCATGCTCTCCAATCTACTATAGTGTTCATTTCGTCCCTTTTGTGCAGTGCTAGTATTCGTATGATGAGTATTAACTTTTTCCCTCAACTCCGGATCACTTTCTCCATGGCATGTCCAATACCAATAATCAGGTTTAAATCCCTTACTATAAAGATGAACTTTAACTAGTTCGGCATCTAGATGATCCATATTTTTGCATCGAGGACAAGGACATCTAATTTGATTATTTGACACACCTTCTTGTTTGCATGCAAAAGAAATAAATTCCTTTACCCCTTCTTCAAATGCAACCGTATATCCCTTTCGGCCAGGAAGTAGTCTTTTATACATCCAACTACGAGTTACACGAATGTCCATATTCTGTCGGATGATAGAGCAAAAAAATACATCCCCACCAATCAGCGAAACGAAGATCTTACAATAAACATTTTTTTACTCTTGACCCATTTATAATCACAAAATAGTACACCCCAAATTTATTCACGTTCACAACAACATATATTTAATTAAAACAGAATATAACAAACAAACAAGTCATGAAAGGAATATAAAGACACTATTTTTCAATCAAACGATAGCAACCAGAATAGAAATGATAAAGGAGTGTAGAGAAAAGCTAGAATCTTACCGACCTCTAGTAGCCGGTCTCCTAATTGATCAAACAAAATGAAGAGTGAAAATTCCCATCACTTAACACGGATACAAGAATCTGAGAGGAAACAAAAATTATGTTATTCAAAGTGGAATGTTGAAACTAGGGTAATACTAATAATGTTGTGAGATTGTTAATGCTATATATATATTCAACTAGTAAGAAAGAATTAATCAAAAAAGAAAACCTAAATCAGACTTTTTTGGTGGCCACATTTCAAAAAATTTATTAATTCAATTGCAATGCACAAAAATTTGGTGGCATTGCAAGATCAAAATTCTTATTTAGAATCACAAAATAGCACAACCCCAAATCTATGAACATTAACCATCAACACATATATTCACTTGCAATAGAATCTAACAAACTAACTAGTCATGGAAGGAATATAAAAACTAGCCATCGAAGGAATATAAAGAGACTTACTTGTGAGTCCTTTTAGTGGGCTTGAGTATTCTTCTTCAATAGCTAAGCACCTTCTTTGGTAGCTGTCGTAAAATCCATACACATGAATAATTAAAAAGCTTGAATTGAATGTCCGAAAACCACGAGAAGAATCGATTTAGGAAATCATGGAGATAGCAATATGTGTAAAAGTTGTTCAAGCAACAAAAGTAGTGTTTAACAATCTCTATGATAAGTGCTACTGTCCTAGCTATGTCTCTTTAATAAAAGTTATCTTTATTTGTTAAATGCTAATATGAACCTTCTGGTTTTTAAATGTCATCATACTATTATAACCATCATATTAAGCCAAACACACATACATCATGTCATGGGTTTACATATAGCAATCCATAATGAAAATTCAACTATATTGGAACAGCAGAGAAAATAAAATCAATTTTCTCAATCATCAAAACAAAGTTCTAATTGAACAAGAATCCATTGACTCCTGTCTAAGAATCAATCATTCAAATTACAAGAATAAATCAATTGGAAATCATGAAAACGAATCTAAGCATGAAGAATACCCACAATCAATCTAGCAAATTCAAGCAAAGAACTACAGTGCTATAACAATTCATAACCTATATGTCCATTTCATCCAAGAGGGATTCATTTAAGAAGTGTATTGGTTGTCCATTTCATACAAGACTTTTCCTGCTCAACCAGAATTTCTACTAATAGCTTATAAAAAGGCTATAATACTGAAGAAAATTATGGGGCTGAATACATCAAAAATTGATAAGCATTTAGAAATCCTTTAACTAACAAATTCAAGCAAAGAACTACAACGCTGTAACAATTACATATTCAATAGAAAAATAGTTTAATTCACAAAAATCGCAAAAAATCAACATTAGAAATTTAGGGTTTTGAGGGAAAATCAAAATCTCACCTTAAAGCTACCAACAATGGCAGAGGCGCAAACTGAAGAAAGGAAGAGACCTCGGAGTTACGAGAGGAGGGAAGTGGCGGCGAACAGCGAACCGCCAGCGGCGAACGGCGAACGGCGAACGGAAGTGGTCTCGGAGACACGAAGAGAGAGCACAGAGAGAAGAGGGTTTGCACTACATGGTGGTTGTGGTGGGAGAAAGAGGAAAGGAACGAATTCGGATTCTGATGTTTGAACGAAATGGGATTGTGTTTCTGGGATTTGCTTCTGCGTTTTACGTAATGGATAGGTGGTGGTTTTGGTTTGAGATAACCATGTGTAATGCGTAATGCGTAATGAGATAACCATGATGTAATGCGTAATGGGTGTTTCTTGAATTAAAAATAATTTTTTGGAAATTCCTATTTTTTGGGAACCAAATCTTGACTTCCAAAAAAAGAGGGTAGTGGGAACCGAAATTTGTTAAAAATGGTGGGATATAATTTTTTTGGTCAAACAAAAAGAGGGAGCAGATTTTTTTGGTGGAATGTCAGCGACCGAAAAATCAGTCACAAACATCAGCGACCATAAAATCGGTCGCTAAACTAAAAGTATTTTAAAACTTATGAAGTGGTCTCTAAATCGGTCGCTAAAGTGACCGAAAAAACGGTCTCTAAATCTAGCGACCGAAAAATCGGTAACTAAGCAAAAAGTATTTTATACCTATTGAATCGGTCTCTAAATCGGTCGCTAAAGTGACCGATTTATTTTGGTCGCTAAATCAGTCACTATTTAGCGAATTTCTAGTAGTGAAGGATGTTGTTCCTACCATTTTTTCTTCATAGTCTGAATAACCCTTAACACCGCCTCTATAAGGGTAATCAGGACTTCTTGGTCTCTCTCGATTTTCATTGCATAATGTCTATATAGACACATAAATATACATTAATGCATAATAATTGTCAAATATAGTTAAGTTAAAAGGAATTTGTACAAACCAAGAAGTCCTCATCTTCGGTGCATTTGGTTATAAAGACATTCCAATCCTCCTGTGTTATAATACCACTATATAGTGGTGGGGGATGGTGTATGAGGTTCCCTTCAGCATCTGTCATCCATCTATTTTTTAGGGTAGTTCTGAACTTCCTATGTAACCTTCCAGCTTTCATAAGGCAGAATTCTTTCCGAGACTCATCCACATCAAAATAAGACTGCTTACACACAAACAATGAAAAGATTATAAATATATGGTTACATAATTATAAAAGAAGATAACTATATAGATTACATTTATATACCTGGATCAAACACCATAGCTCTTCTTTGAATCTTTGCAAAGCGAGATTTTGTTTATCATGCCATCTATTGATTGTAATCGGTACCATTTGCTTCACGTTAGTACCAATGAAGCTAGTCAGCTGTTTACCATTTGGACCAAATGGTTGGCCTTTAACATTCCATTGGACCTGCATTATTACTTATGTAAATTAGATAACAAACAGTTTAAACTAAGTAATAAATTTAGTTAATTAGTAAGTATCTTACTGGAAGTTTAGGAGACTAGTCCTTTACTCGGCCGATTGATGATATTCTTTTTAACGGTCATTCTACGACGAGAGGCCTTTTTTGGGGGCTCATGATCACTATCATGCCCACTATCATGGCTATGCGATGTCATCTGACCTGGGATAAAACATAATCAGTGTTATTGTTATATTTATGCAAAAGACCAACAAAAAAATAAATAACAATTCACTTTGAACTACAAATGAACCATTACAATATGAAGATGAATAAAGAAAAGACAAGTAAAAAATGCTTAAAAGTAAGTTTAGATTACCTTTTCCTTTTCCTTGATACAATTTTATTTACAATTTGCTTATTCGTATGATATTTTTCTCTTCGCTTCTTGGTACTTTGTTTTCGACGAAACGTAATTCCATCGCTACGATCCTTTCTAATATACACAACATCCTCTTTAGAAGTACTTTCCCCTAATATTGGTTGTGATGTCCCGAAGAAAGGGTCATCCTCAATATCAACATCTTTGGGTGCTTTATCACCAATGTCATTAACCAATAGTTTTTTGTTTGTCAATAGAACAATGGACCAATTGATATCAACTGTATCAGTGACATAAAACACTTGTTGAGCTTGCGAGGATAAAATAAAAGGATCATCTTTATACCCTGACTTGTTGAAATTCACCCGCATGAACCCCGACTCATCCATCTGTACACCATTATTATTGTCAACCCACTTCAATTGGAACAAAGGCTCACGAAAATATTGTAATCCAACTCCCATATGTGTTCAATGACTCCAAAGTATGACATATTAGCGTAAATGGGATTTCTGTCTTTGGCACTTGATGTATGCATAGATTGAGCTACAAGAGTCACCCCACTATTTTACATTTTACTCCGATCATCATGGTTTTTTGTATAGAACGTGTACCCATTTTGTAGATAGCTGGTGTAAGAGAAAACATGTATACTTGGACCTTTTGCTAACCATCTCAATCTATCAGAAATCAAGGTAGGATTCAAAGCAAACTCTAAAGAAATGTGATTTCTTAGCCACACTATGAAACTCCTATTGTGTTCTTAACTTAACCAAACTTGACCCTTACTTGGGTAATCACTCTTAAGCATGTCCATGTTCTTCGCAACATATGAATCAACCTCATTGTCATTGTGCAGAACATATACGTGTTCTTGCTCTAGTTCTTTCCTTGATACCATCACTATTTTGCTTCCTGTCATCCCTTTACCAACGCTTCCTGTGTGACGCTCCCTTGGCAAGCCCCACAGAATGTTCAACACTAGATATATAGTCAGTGCAGAACTCAATAGCTTCTTCAACTATGTAGCGCTCAGCAATACAACCCTCGGGCCGTGATCGATTTTTAACATATCCTTTTAATATCTTCATGTAACGCTCAAACGGGTACATCCATCTCATGTAAAATGGGCCACACACCCGTGTCTCTCTAACCAGATGAACTATTAGATGAATCATTATGTCAAAGAATGAAGGTGGGAAAAACATCTCAAGCTCACATAATGTGACAGTAATTGATCTTTGCAACGCTGGCAACTTTCCAGGGTCAATCACTCTACTACAAATCGCCTTAAAGAAGAAACAAAGTTTAGTTATGGCCTGACGCACTTTGTTGGGCGAAATGGATCGTATACCAATGGGTAACAAATTCTCCATGAGAACATGACAATCATGGGACTTTAGAGACTTCAACTTGACGTCTTTCATTGATACAAGGTTTGTAACATTTGAAGAGTACCCCTCTGGAACTTTAACTCCATGAAGAAACTTACAAAAGACGATTTTCTCCTTTTTAGATAGAGTATGAGTTGCCGGAGGTAGATATGTACGTGTACCCTTCTTAATCGGACCCAATTCGGGTCTCAACCCCATACTAACCAAGTCCAACCTTGCATTGATGGTATCTTTAGTCTTTCCTGGCATATTGAGTAAGGTACCAATAACACTTTCGAAGACATTTTTTTCCACATGCATCACATCAATGAAATGCCTTACATGTAATGACTTCCAGTATGGCAACTCAAAGAAAATCGACTTTTTCTTCCACCCTCGTTTGGCAAGCTCTCCTGCAAAAGGCTTCCCAAATTTAATATTCAAATCTTTCACCTTTTCAAATAGTTGTTCACCCGTCAAAGGCGGTGGAGCTTTACGGGTTTCTGAATTCCCATTGAATGCCTTTCTCCACAGTCGATACTGATGAGTTGGAAGCAAAAATCTACGATGACCAAGGTAGATATTCTTCTTACCATGTTCCAACTACATCTAATCTGTATTATCTTCACATATAAGGCATGCACACTGACCTTTGTTACTGTACCCAAATAAATTGTCGTATGCTGGAAAGTCATTAATTGTTCCAAAAATCATAGCCCTTAGGGTGAAAGTCTCTTCTCTGAACCCATCATACACCTCTACGCCAGTCTCCCACAGTAGCTTCAAGTCTTCAATTAAAGGAGCCAAGTATACATCAATATCATTTCCCGGTTGTTTGGGACCGGAAATTAACAAAGACAACATCATATACTTGTGTTTCATACTAAGCCATGGAGGTAAGTTATAAATCGCCAAAATCACGGGCCATGTACTGTGGGAGCTACTCTGGATACCGTGCTGGTTAAATCCATCAGCAGACAATGCAAGTCGAAGATTTCTTGGTTCCCCCCCGAAATCAGGATAATCAATATCAATTTTTTTCCATTGCGGAGAATCCGCCGGATGTCGTAGCAAGCCATCTTTAATCCTTTCATCCTCATGCCAAGTCAAGTGTTTTGCATCTTCTGAACTACGGTACATGCGCCTAAATCTAGGAATTATAGGGAAATACCACAACACCTTTTCTGGAGCAGATTATTTCTTCTTATACCGCGATGCATTACATTTTGGACACGACTTTAACAATGCATGTTCATTCCGAAATAATATGCAATCATTGGGACAAGCGTGTATCTTCTCATAGTTCAAGCCAATGGTGCCTAGCATTTGTTTTGCATCATACGTCCGAGAAGGGAGCACATTATCCTTAGGCAACATATTTTTCAATAGTGCGAGTAATTCCGTAAAGCTCTTATCCGTCCACCCGTGACAAGTTTTCAAGTTATACAACTTTATCACAGCCAATAATTTTGTGAACTCAGTACAACCCGCATACAACGGTGTCTCCGCATCGGTTATCAACTTCTCAAACCTTTGAGGACAATCATTAAGTTCATCTTCAACAGCCTTTGTCATCTCTTCAAATTGGTCGCGGTCAAATGTATATTTTTCGGTGTCAACCGGCGCACATCTTTCAGTACTATTATTCATATTTGAAGATTCACCTCTTTCCTCACCGTGCATTGTCCAACAAGTATAACTTTGATCGATTCCGTTGGCCCTTAAGTGTCCTTCCAGCTCAACTGCAGTAACTGGGTTTACATAACAACACCGTAAACAAGGACATTTGATATTACAAGAAGTTCCCAATCGTCGAACAGCAAAGTTAACAAAATATTTTACTCCATCGACATATTCCTTCGACAGGCGATTTGCAGACATCCACTTTCGATCCATATTTAACCAAAACTGATAATAAAATCCTGATAAGAGAACTTAAATATGTTATAGGTGAAAAACACACAAAGTACAATTTTATGAACCTAAGACATTGGACGTTGTTATTTTATAATTTCACTTAAACACTTTGTAATATTATCAAACCCACTTCGTAGGAAAATCCTATGATTGCACTATAACTAACCAAAATCCTAAAGCATCCTTCTTAAACAAGGACAGTTATATTACTAGAAGTCCCTAAATGTCGAACAACAAAGACTTTCAACTATGTTCAACTAAAGAAGTCCCTAAGACATTATATTCAACTATTTTCAACTAAAGAAATCAAAGATTTTGATGTCTTCCATATTGCCATTCTTGATATAATAAATACAAGAGAACAACAAAAGTACCTGAACAAGTGGAAGCAACAATGAACTCGAACGAACTAGAACGAACTCTCCAACCGGATGTGAACTCGAACTACAACGAACTCTCGAACCAGGACGAACTCGAACAATGAACGCGAAGCTCTGGCAAAACAAACTCGCAAAACCTAACAAACAATTCGCATATTCGATTTAGGCATGAATTTTCTTTTTGAGACTACTATCACCATTTGCACAAATAATTATGGCATGGATTTTCTTTTTGATAGGGTCTCTAAGCCAAACTAGTTCCTACACATATAGTTAAATCCACCAAAGAATGTAAATGTATGATCCCAGTGGTTATCGAAGATTTGTTGGCATATTGGTTTATATTACTTGTACAAGGATTGAAATTAGTTATACAATCTACTCTAGCAACTCAATTAAATCACGAGTTTTTCACCAAACTAGCATTATTAAGCTATATCATTTGAATTATGTGAAATACTCATAATATTTGGTATCTGTACACAAACCAAAAATAAAAGAATGCATATGCAATAATGCAAAGAATGCAATTGTAAACCAATTCCAATTGTGATGCCTGATATGAACCACTGCATAAGCACTTCATCAAGAAAGAAAACCAGACAACAATACAAACTATCTTATTCATCAAAACCTTTCTAGAAAGTTACTAGTATACACTCGGTAGAGTTATTATCATTGAGAAGTATCAAAAAACTAAACAAAAAAAGATGGACAGAATTTGCTCCTGAGCTTTTGGACTCTCTTTTTCCCTTCCTTTTTATGAGAGATAGAGGGATGTGGCATCATCAGTTTCATAAACATAAGAACTACAAGTATTTTCAAGAAACAGAACCCCTTCATTCACAAACATGAGAACTACAAGTATTTTCAAGAGAGATAAAGAAAACAAAACAGTAGTGGCACGAATACATCACGTTTACATTCACAACATGGAAAACCTTAAAACCTCAAACCTAAACTATCAAAACAAATTACATTATCAAGAACCAAAACAATCAAAACCTTAAAACCTAAAACCTAAAACCTAAAACCCATAAAAATGAAAGGGGCAAGAATCATACCTACTATCAAGAACCAAAAAAAGAGCAGAGAGATGAATGAGAGCCTTTCGCGCAGCTGAACCAAACGAGATGAGTGAGAGATGAAAGAGAGAGCAGAGAGATTAAAAAGAGCTTTTGTAACGCGACGGCGCCGTCAGGGAGGAGGCGATGGCGCAGGGAGGAGAGAGCTGAGTGTTTGCGTACGGCGCAGGGAGGAGGCGATGGCGCAGGGAGGAGGCGAGGGAGGAGAGAGCTGAGGCGACGGCGCAGGGAGGAGGCGATGGCGCAGGCGAGGGAGGCGAGGGTTTCTGCGTGAGACATTTCTGAGTGAGACGTTTCTGCGTGAAGAAAGAAGGAGACGTTTGGTTCTGTGTGTATTGTGTAACACCCTAAAATTATTTAATTAATTTAATTAATTAAGTAATTGGGGATTTTATTTAAATTATTTGATATAATGTGATTAATTAGAATTTTATTTATTTTGGTGGTATTAGGAGGGAGTGGAGGCGCCACTTGCATGACTTGGGCTTAAGTGGAAAGCCCAAGCCCATGATCCACAATGTAGGCGAAGTGGTTAGCTAGTTGGGGGGCTAGGGTTTGTGGCCATTTTGCGAAAAATCAAAAAGAAAGGAAGCGTGAGAGAGTGAGAGAGAGCAAGGCGCCGTAGGAGAGAAGAGGAAGAGGAGAAGAAGTCGCAACCAAGGAAGAGCAAGAACGTGATCTTGTTGCTGTGGTCCTGTGCGTGACTATCTCCGGAGCCTCCGTTCTTCAATTTCGAGGTTAGGGGAGCTCTATCACTCTATCTAATACATTCTATGATAGGCCCTAGATCTAAAGTTCATGCTAGATTCGTGATGCTCTTGATTGTTCCTTGCGTTCTTGATATTCTTGTGTTTTGGTGATCTTTGCGTTCTTGATGTTTCTTTGCGTTCTTGATGTAAATTTTCCTATATATATATATATATATATACCATGAGTTCATGCGATTTGATTTATTAATTGGTGTGATCTACGAATTTGTATTATTGATGGTGCTATGCGTATGTAATGAGAAATATGGTGTTGATCTATGTGTTGATTTTGTTGGAAGTGAAGTCGCATGATGGGGTTAGTGATGTTGTTTGGTTTCTTTTATTGGGTTTTGATAAAATTGAGTTTTGGTGTTTTTGAATGAGACAAGTGCGTGTTTAGTTGCTGGGAAAAAATGGAGTTTTTGCACTTTAAAAGTTGTTAGGAAACCAGTTTTTAGTGTTGAAAAATTGTTGAAAGGAATTCTGGACGTTGCTGCTGTGTTCTGGGCGCTAAGCGCCTGTGCTGGGCGCTGGGCGCCTGATGTTGTGATGCGCTGCGCGTGTGTGTGCGCCTGGGCGCTAGGCGCCCGTGTTGTGTGTGCGTTGTGCGCGCCTGGGCGCTGAGCGCCTATGGCGCTGTGTTGTGCGTGCGTTGTTGCCCCTGGGCGCTAGGCGCCCGTGTCTTGTTTTGTTGCGCTGTGCGCGCGTTGTTGCTCCCTGGGCGCATGGCGCCCGTGTCTGTGTTGCATTGTGCGCGCCTGGGCGCTGGGCGCCTGTGGCGCTGTGTTGCGTTGTGTTGTGCGCGCCTGGGCGCTGGGTGCCTGTGTTGCCTGGGCGCCTAAGGCGCCAATTTTCAGAACATTGTCTAATTTTTCCCAAACTTCTTTTTATCATAACTTTTGACTCAGACGTCCGTTTTGAACGATTCGAAAAGTGTCATGAAGCTTTTTACGTTGTCTATTTGTGGGTTCAATTTTTAAAATGAAAAATTGTTATTTTCTGACTGTTTGTGGGCGCCCAAGTGGCTGTCCCCGGTGGTCATCCCAGTGACATTGAAAAATGACGTGGAACTCTTTAAAAATCCCTTTTGGTGTATAAACAACAGTTTTAAACACGGTAGTGTCAAAATGACTGTTTTGCCCCTAGTGGCCAAAGTTAATGATAATGATGTGTAAATGACGAGGACGCCCTTGGTGGTTAGTCAAACGACGTTTTTGCCCTCAGTGGCTAATGTTTGAGTTAAATGATGTTTATGTGTAAATGACAATTGGGGCCTGAGTGGCTAAGTGATGTTAAGGTCTAAGTGGCCTAGTGATGTTGTATGATGATTATGAATTTGACAGGTGCTGTGCTCCGTGCGAGCAAACAGGTAAGTGATGGGTCACGTTGTTGGCTGTGATTTGAGTAATTGTGTACTTGTGTATTGTGATGGGTGCATGTCATAGAGTCTCATGCCCATATGCATAAAACCCAGTGATGTTTGGAGGCCTGAGTGGCTAAGTGATGATGAGGCCTGAGTGGCCAAGCGACGTTTTGTGAAAAGGTACCTTCATGCATATACCCGCGAGTGGGTTGCACTTCATAAACCTATATGACATGAGATGAGTTATTGTACATGATGCGAATGATGACTGTGATGTGGATGTCTTGTGTATTGGATGCTGATTATTCTAGTGTGTAGCCTATGATTAGTGCTTATCATATTTTCTATTATATAGACTGAAATGATGCTCACCCTTTCCTGTTTGAATGTTACCCCCGTGTTGGTAACGTGCAGGTGATTCCCAGTGAAGGTATTAGCTTCACTTTTCGAGTCGAGTCGTCATGCTCTGATACGTAGCACTCAGGGGGGATAACGAACTCGGCCTTTATTAATGATTTTTGATTATTATGTCCATGTGGACTATTTGGTTATGTTTTACTAATTTCCGCTGCGTAGTTGATTGTGTTATGAGGAGTGTTATAAGCGACGTTAACCATGAGGCTTGAGTTTTTGATATTGTGATGTGCTACGTGGACGTATGAATTTGAGTTAAACTGTTTTTTAAAGTTTGATAAGCGACGTTTGATTTGAGTATGTGTAACTTTTCCTATGAACGAGATTTTTCAAACTCTGATTTTTGTAAACAAAGTGACGGGTAGAAAGGGGTGTTACATATTGCCCGCGTGTAAGCAATTTTTTTAGCAATAAGGAGCGCTCGTAACCCTAAGCGCTCCCTATGGTCGTTCCGTGTTAGGCAAAAGGGAGCGCTCGTAACCCTAAGCGTTCCCTATGGTTGCTCCGTGTTAGGCAAAAGGGAGCGCTCCTCCCCTAAGCGCTCCGTACGGTCATTCCATGTTGGCACAAGGGAGCGCCCGTATGTGAAGCGCTATAGATGGGTGCGATCGTTTTAAGGTTTCTGTTGTAGTGTAGCCACTTCCTATTCATGATAGCCACTTCCTAATTCATTATAAGGGATTAATAATTGATTAGGATTAAGCTAGGATTGGCTAGCCACTAGGAATTGCTAGCCACTTCCGAGTTCCTTGTAAGTGATTAAGAATAGATAAGGAATAGGCAAGGATTGGCTAGCCACCTCCTACTTCATGCTAGCCACTTCCAAATTCATGCTAGCCGCTTCCTAATTCATTGTAAGAGATAAAGAATAGATTAGGAAAAGGCTAGGACTGGCTAGCCACTTCCTAGTTCATGCTAGCCACTTCCTAGTTCATTGTAAGTGATTAAGAATAAATACAGAATAGGCTAGGACTGACTAGCCACCTCCTATTCAGGCCAACCACTTCCTAATTCATTATAAGTGATTAAGAATTGATTAGGAATAGGCTAGGAATGGCTCGGCACTTCCTAGTTCCTTGTATGAGATTAAGAATAGAAAAGGAATAGGCTAGGATTGGCTAGCCACCTCCAACGTAATGCTAGCCACTTCCAAATTCATTCTAAGTGATTAAGAATAGATAAAGAATAGGCTAGGATTGGGTAGCCACTTCCTAATTCATGCTAGCCACTACCTATTTCATTGTAAGAGACTAAGAATATATTAGGAAAAGGCTTGGACTGGCTAGCCCTTCCTAGTTCATTGTATGTGATTAAGAATAGATAAAGAATAGGATAGGATTGGCTAGCCACTTCCTAGTTTATGTTAGCCACTTTCTAGTTTAGTGTATTTGATTAAGAATAGATATGGAATAGGCTAGGACTGGATAGCCACTTCCTAATTCGTTGTAAGTGACTAAGAATTGATTAGGAATAGGCTAGGAATGGGTAGCCACTTCCTAATTCATGCTAGCCACTTCCTAGTTCCTTGTAAGTTATTAAGAATAGATAAGGAATAGGCTAGGATTGGCTAGCCACCTCCTACTTCATGATAGCCACTTCCAAATTTGTTGTAAGTGACTAAGAATAGATAAAGAATAGGCTAGGATTGGGTAACCACTTCCTAATTCATGCTAGCCAGTTACAAGGAACTAGGAAGTGGCTAGCCATTCCTAGTGGCTTGCCAATCCTAGCCTATTCCTAATAAATTCTTAAGCACATATAATGAATTAGGAAGTGGTTAGCATTAATAGTAAGTGGCTAGCCAGTCCTACCCAATTCTTTATATATTCTTAATCACTTACAATGAACTAGGAGGTGGCTAGCATAAACTAGGAAGTGGCTAGCCAATCCTAGCCTATTCCTTATCTATTCTTATTCACTTACAATGACTTTTGAAGTGCCTATCATCAAGTAGGAGGTGGCTAGCCAGTTCTAGCCTATTCCTTATCTATTCTTAATCATTTACAATGAACTAGGAAGGGGATAGCCAGTCCTAGCCTTTTCGTAATCTGTTCTTAATCTCTTACAATGAAATACACAGTGGCTAGCCATTCGTAGTGGCTAGTCTATCCTAGCCTATTCCTAATCAATTCTTAATCACTTACATTGAATTAGGAAGTGGCCAGCATGAATAGGAACTGGCTAGCCAGTCGTAGCCTATTCCTTATCTATTCTTAATCACTTACAATGTATTAGGAAGTGGGTAGCATAAAATAGGAAGTGGCTAGTCAATCCTAGCCTATTCCTTATATATTCTTAATCACTTACAATGAACTAGGAAGTGGCTAGCCATTCCATGTGGCTAGCCAATCTTAACCTATTCCTAATCTATTCTTAATCACTTATAAAGAATTAGGAAGTGGCTAGCATGAACTATGAAGTGGCTAGCCAATCCTAGCCTATTCCTTATCTTATTATTAATCACTTACAACGAACTAGGAACTGGCTATGATGAACTATGAAGTGGCTAGCCAATCTAAGCTTATTCCTAAGCTATTCTTTATCACTTACAAAAAATTAGGAAGTGGCTAGCATGAATTAGGAAGTGGCTTGCCAATCCTAACCTATTCCCTATCTTTTCTTAATCACTATCAAGGAACAAGGATGTGACTAGCCATTCCTAGTGGCTAGCCAATCCTAGTATAATCCTTATCTATTCTCTTAATCACTTACAATGAACTAGGAAGTGGCTAGCCAATCCTACCCTATTCCTTTTCAATTCCTAATCACTTACAATGAAATAGGAAGTGGCTAGCAATTCCTAGTGGCTAGCCAATCTTAGCCTATTCCTGATCAATTCTAAGTCACTCAAAATGAATTAGGAAGTGGCTAGCAAGTCCTAGACTATTCCTTATCTATTCTTAATCACTTAAAATGAACAAGGAAATGGTTAGCCAATCCTAGCCTATTACTTATCTATTCTTAATCACATACAATGAACTAGGAAGTGGCTAGCATAAACTAGGAAGTGGCTAGCTATTCCAAGTGCCTAGCCAATCTTAGCCTATTCCTAAATTATTCATAATCACTTACAAAGAAGTAGGAAGTGGCTAGCATGAATTACTAAGTGGCTACCAAATCCAAGCTTATTTTTTATCTATTTATAATCACTTACAATGAATTTGGAAGTGGCTAACCATTCCCAATGGCTAGCCAGTCTTAGCCAATTCCTATTCTATTCTTAATCACTTACATAAATTAGGAAGTGACTAGCCAATCCTAGCCTATTCCTTATCTATTCTTGATCACTTACAATGAACTAGGAAGTGGCTAGCCATTCCTAGTGGCTAGCCAATCCTAGCCTATTACTAAAAAATTCTTAAACACTTACAATGAATTAGGAAGTGGCTAGCATGAATAGGAAGTGGCTAGCATGAATAGGAAGAGGCTAGCATGAAGTAGGAGGTGGCTAGCTGTTGTGTGAAAACTCAGTGCAAGTATACACTGTCTTAACAAGTAATAAAGGGTAAATGAGATTGTTCCCACGAGGAATTTAGTTAAATACAAGAGTTTAACCTTTGCTAACAAGTTAGTGAATAAAGTAAATGACACACAAATTTTGGGTAACATAAACAGTAAGAATAAATGGAAATGGTGATTAAGAATCAGTGATGAGAACAAGCTGAGATGCATTCACTTCAGTAACTTCATTAATATGCTATTAAGGATATACTCAACGCTGCAGCATTAGGTGCTGCAGCAATAAGACGTTATTCTCTCGAACATTTCACACTAGATTTTCCTTGCAAGAGTTTATCTCTAAACCCTAAAGAAGTACCTCCTAGGCTGCTTGAGCACCGGCAGTGATCACCTTATGGGCTATACCTTCCTATCTCTAGGGTTAAGCATGGAACATCAAGATCTCTCGTTAATGCCCACTACCCATATTACCTTGTGAGATTTATTTACAAACCATCTCTGAATTCATAAATGCTATTTAGAATAGACGGCCAATCCTACTCTGAAATGGAAATATTATCACACACAAGGTAAAATGCACAACAGTAAACATACTTCATAAATAGCATAGAAAATCTAGTTACATCAGATCCAGCATCTCAACTATGAGAAATTAGCTCATATTGAGCTTACAAAACATGGAAAACAACTTAAACAAAAGAGTGGAAGTCATATTACAAATTCCAAGGGAAGAAATGATACTATCAAGATGAAACAGTGAAGGGGCTCCAGTAGTAGTAATGGAGATCTGCTCCAGCTCTTCTAGTAAAAATCCTCCGAGAGAAATGTAGTTCCCAGTAATGCTGTCGCAATGGTCTCAGCAATGAAGCTTGTGGTTAACAATGGTGAGCTAAGCACGCTATGAGGAGCTATCTCTATACTTCCTCGTGACGGCAGAGCATGCCTATGAAGAAGGGGAAACGTCCTTATATAGTGTCCCTTGCACGCAACCCTAGAATGAGGGCTCTTTAAGGAAATGCGTCCTAGGATCGAGGGCAATCATGGGAATTCCTCAATAGGAAATATCTTTCCGTGCCATACAGATCTGACACCTGTCCTTGCCTTAACTTCCGTGTTTTCCGCACTCTCCTTGAGCTTTCTCTCTCATCTTTCGCAATTCCACTATTGCGCACGCACCTGTTGCTGCAGCACTGACACTAAATACAATTAAATGCACTAAGGGCATCAGAATGCCCAATTTAAACCAAATCATTCCTGCACCATTCTTTCCACCCTACACACATAATTACCTCCTAATTGACACAACAAGTTTATTAAATTGCTAAGATTAAAGCTAAAAAGGCAAGTAATAACCATCATAAAGGATGGTTATCACACCCCCAAACTTAAATCGTTGCTTGTCCTCAAGCAATGACACTTGACACAGGCAAGCACATCTGCTAATAAGCAAACACAGCAAATGAGTTAATTTAATTATGAAGCACCAAGAGGAATCAAATTGAGCATCAACTTTCAGACTACCACTCAGTTGCTACCCTTCTGAATACTGAGTTCCCTAGCTTATTCCTGCTCAATAGTGTGTGTGTGACACTTAAGTTAGTTTAGAACATAGCAAGGTTCAAGATTTCACTTAGCTAAGACATAGAGAGGTTTTCTTTTGGGAATGCTAAAACAATTTTCAAAAAGGAGGGCAAACTAATAATTCATGCTCAGCAGGGGGGGTTGAGCTTGATTAAGGGCTTTGATGTAGCAATCCAGAACTTTTAAGATAGTGCACTTATTCACTCCTAACATTATCATTGCTGCAGCATCAATTGCTGCAGCATTACTGACTCAGATTTGAACTTTGTTCAGACTTTGCTTTGATTTGGTACTGCAATGCTTTTTTTTTTTGCACAAGCAATTGCAGCACCTTACATATTTACAGCCTTTGATGCTTTGCATCCTCATTCAGATTCAGATTTATATGTCCTAAAACTCTGTGCACAAATCTCAGCATTGCTGCAGCAAGGGTTGCTGCAGCACTGCATTCCTTCAAGCTTTGCCTTAATATATCTTAGAGAACCCCCAAACTTAGTTTCTTATGCTGCCCTAGGTTTTTAGTAACAGTTTAGCAGTTCCCTAGGTCTACCAACACTAGCCTACTTTCAGATTGTCTTTAATTCACTAAGTTCCTACCTAAGTTCCAGTTTAAGTGTAGGAGCAGAAGTAAGCTAGTTCACATCACTAAACAGGGGTGCACTCACTCATTTCTCACCATATCATCACTAAGTTTTTGCTCAATTCTACCTCTAAAATTTTAAAATTCATTAACTTTTATTTGCATTAACAGAGTACAGGCCAAGTATGTAGCTCCCCCCCCACTTAGGACTGGGCAGTGACCTCACTGCTCTTAAACTAAAGGAAGAGAGCTAGAGGACAGCAAATAAAACACAACAGGAACAGACTAAACATAAGATGAACCACAATAAAAACAAAAACAGGTTTATTTGAACAGCACATACTAAAGCAAAACAGAAATTAAAAGCATACTAAAACAATACTAAAATTGGACATAGGAGATTAGGGTGCAAGAGTTCCTGGTTTAGTTCTGGGGCTGGCACGCACTGGAGTACTCTTTCCTTGCATCTTGGATGCAGGCCTGGAAGATTTAGCTTCAGATGGCTTCAGGACAGTCGTGGCTTCTGTTGCTGCAGCAATGGGATGCTGCAGCACTGATCCTGTATCTGCAACAACAGGACCAGCATCAGAAACACTTGCCTTCTTTTGGGCAAGCACGAATTCCCTAGCCTCTTTGGCTTTCTTGGCAGCTTCAGCCTTCATCCTATCAGCAGATGCCTTTGCTATGGCCTCATTTGCTGCAGCAGTAGCTATTCCTTGCATGATTGCAGCAATTACAGAGTTATCTTCTTTCTCCATCTTCTCAGGTCTTGCTTCCTCATTGATATTAGCTTCCTCAGGTACCCGCTCAGTCTTCCTTTTCTTTGTAATTCTCTTTGTCCTTTTCTGCTTAGGTGATACCAGCATTTCAGTGCTTGCTGCAGCATCAGCAGTTGCTGCAGCATCAGGATTAGTAGTGACAGATGGCACATCAGGAGTGGTCTGGGTGGCAGGTGTTTGTGGTGGAGGGGTAGGTGTTTTGGGTTGAGGTTGGGTTTCGGGAATGGGTGATTTGGTTGGCTTTGTGCAGTGGTGGATGTAGGCAGGGGGTCATCAAGTGGAGCATTGGGGTCTTCCTCCGGCTTAGAGGAAGCATCGCTTCCATCAACATCTGCACTTTCTTGACCCTTCTCTTCTTCTTCACCTTCAATTTCATCATGCTCCTCCTCCTCTTCAGACGTGTCAGGGTCCTCCTCATCACTTTCCTTATTCAACTCCTCCATGATCTCCTTGTACTTGTCTTTCTCCTCTTCACTCAGTGATTCATCATCTGATTCTAGCATGTCCTATTCTTCCACCAGCTCATTCTGTTTCTTCTTTCCTTTCTTTATCTCCTGTCTCTTCCTCTTCTTTTCAACTAACACCTCTGGTTCAGTTTCCATATTTACTTCTTTTTCCATGGTTTCTGGTTCCATAATGTCTTCCTCAAGCACCCACTCTGGGAATGCTGGTGCTTCCACAGCAGATAGATCCTTCAAATTAGCAGCTAGTACAGCACCTATCCAATTCTGCTGTTTCTTCATAAATTCCCAAACAGCCCACTGCTGAAGCATGAATTGCGGCAGCATAGTGGGATCACCAGATGCTGCAGCAATATTCTTCTCTCTTAAACACTGTAGGAAATGCAGCCATGGGGAAACTTTTCTGCTCACCCAGAATTTCAACACCAGCATTTATACACAGAGAAGTTATCAGGCAAGGGAAAAACAAATAACCTGCAGTTTTACCTTTGCAAATCATGAATTCCCTACAAATCAACATTCCAATATCAGCATTCTTTTTGTTCAGAATAGCATCCAACAACATCATCCTTTCTTTCTCTAAGTTGGTGGCATGAGAGGTAGGCAATAGGGACTGTTTGATGAAGTTGAACCAGACCTTTGCGTCAGGAGTCAAGTATTGCCTCTTGATTTTGAATTAATTAGCACTACATGGCTCCCATGGTGTTCCGGGCATAGAAATGGTTCTCTTCACTCCTTCCATCTCTTTCTTTCTCCAATTAGCAACAGCATTCCCGAAGGCAGGACTATGAAAATCTAACCCATAGCTTGCATTGATTGCTAGGGAGTCAAAATCCACAGCCACCCTCGCACCTTAGACACAAATCGCTGCTTTCCATCCTTCGAGGGTAGAATTCCTTCATAGAAATCACAAACTACAGAAGCGTAGAAGAACTTAGGATGCTGCACCAATTTTTCCCAGCCTAATGCGTTCACAATGGATGTGAACGCATTGGAAGCTCCTTTCAATTCGAGACCTCGCTCTGCCCAAAAATTCATGTTTTGGAACTTCTCAGATTCGCTCACTTCTTGATTCTTGAGGCTTCTTCTTCGCATTTGGCTCGATTCACCACGGCCAGGGTTTGATTGGTGTTTGCCAGAGGATTTGGAAGCACTAGCCTTAGTTCTAGTCATGGTGCTTTCGGTGAGACTAGGGAAGAATTTGTGAAGAGGTTTGGAGACGGTTACGATGGGGGCTTTGAGAGAAAAGAGGTGGTTTCGGTGAGGAGAGTGAATGGGAGTGGGTGGTTATAAGTAATGGGATGGGACGGTTTTATTGGGAAAGGGAGTTGCACGTTTTGCTTTCGTAATTAGCCGTTGGGTCATGGGGTATGTGGATGGTTAGGATTGAGCAATGGGACGGTTTTCTGACTTGATTTGACCACTCGCTGATGACTCATCAGATCTTGGTACCATAACTTCAATTATTTTATTACCACATAACTGCTACTCACTGTTGCAGCAACATTGCTTTAGGCATTGCTGCAGCACTGATTGCTGCCACACCCTCAAACTTCAAATTCCAGACCATTAACCTGCAAAATAAACACAAGACAACAACACACTGGTTTATTAGATTAAACTCTGGGCTGCCTCCCAGTAGCGCTTAGTTTAAGAGTCCTCATCCTGACTTCCTTTCCAGATTAAAGGTTTTGTAGTTCAGTGGTGATTTTGCTTCTCACCACTGGTTCACCATAATATTTCTTTACCCTCTGACCATTCACTTTGAAGTGTTGCTTCCTCTCTTCGCAAAACAAATCTACAGCACCATGGGGGTACACCTTCTCAATTTTGAAAGGTCCTGACCATCTTGACTTGAGTTTCCCAGGGAACAACTTGAGTCTTGAGTTAAATAGCAAAACTTGGTCACCCTCCTGAAGCTCCCTTTTCTGAATCCTCTTGTCATGCCAAGCCTTGGTTTTAGCCTTGTATAATTCAGAGTTCTCATAAGAAAAATGTCTCATTTCCTCTAATTCATTCAGTTGCAATAGCCTAGCTTTCCCTGCCTTAGTATGATCAAAATTTAGCTTTTTTATGGCCCAGTGAGATTTATATTGGAGCTCTAAAGGCAGGTGGCAAGCTTTGCCATAAACCAATCTGTATGGAGACACTCCCAAAGGAGTTTTAAAAGCAGTTCTGTATGCCCATAGAGCATCATCTAAATGATTAGACCACTCCTTTCTTGTAGGTCCTACCATCTTTTCAAGTATTCTCTTGATTTCTCTATTGGATAACTCAGCTTGGCCACTGGTCTGAGGATGATATGCTGTAGCAATTCTGTGCTTGACCCCATACTTGGCTAGAAGAGTTTCAATCAATTTGTTGCAGAAGTGAGTTCCTTCATCACTGATTATGGCCCTTGGAGTACCAAACCTTGTGAAAATATTCTTTTGCAAAAACTTGCTAACAGACTTAGCATCATTGTTAGGTAGAGCCACTGCTTCAACCCACTTTGATACATAGTCCACAGCCACAAGGATGTAAACATTGCCAAATGAAGGGGGAAAAGGTCCCATAAAGTCCATGCCCCAAACATCAAAGAGTTCAATCTCTAGGATGTTGGTTAGAGGCATTTCTTGTTTATTGGAGATGTTCCCACTCGTTTGGCAATTATCACATTTTTTTACTAACTCATGGGCATCCTTAAAAATGGTAGGCCAATAGTACCCAGATTGCAGCACCTTTGCTGCTGTCCTCATACCTCCAAAGTGTCCTCCATATGCTGCAGCATGACATTGCTGCAGCACTTGCTGCTGTTCTTCATCTGCTATACATCTTCTAAACAACTGATCAGGGCATCTCTTGTAGAGGAATGGTTCATCCCAGTAATATTGCTTGACAATGTGAAAGAACCTCTTCCTTTGTTGGTGATTCATGTCACATGGTACCACCTTGCTCACCAAGAAGTTGGCTATGTCAGCATACCATGGTGCTGCAACATCTGGTGCTGCAGCACTTACAGCCAATAAGTGCTCATCAGGAAAGTGCTCTTTGATTTCACCAAATGTACCCGCACTTTCATTTTCCAATCTAGACAAATGATCAGTAACTTGGTTCTCTACACCCTTTTTATCTTTAATTTCAAGATCAAATTCTTGGAGGAGGAGAACCCACCTTATTAGCCTAGGTTTTGCATCTTTCTTAGTAATCAAATACTTAATGGCTGAGTGATCAGTGTAAACAATCACTTTGGTGCCAACTAAGTATGATCTAAGTTTATCAAATGCGAAAACCACAGCTAACAATTCTTTTTCAGTAGTAGTGTAGTTTAATTGAGCATCTACAAGTGTTTTGCTAGCATAATAAATTGAATGAAAGACTTTTCCATACCTTTGGCCAAGGACAGCACCTATGGCATAATCACTACCATCACACATGAGCTCAAACGGCTTGCTCCAGTCTGGAGTAACAATAACAGGTGCAGTCACCAGGGCACTCTGCAATTTCTGGAATGCTGCAGCACAGGCCTCATCAAAGATAAACGGAGTGTCATGCTGCAGCAATTGACACAGAGGCTTAGAAATTTTGGAGAAGTCCTTGATGAATCTTCTATAAAACCTAGCATGCCCAAGGAAACTTCTGACACCTTTCACATTGGTTGGAGGATGCATCTTTTCAATCACTTCCACCTTAGCTTTATCAACCTCAATACCCTTCTTAGAAATCTTGTGACCCAACACAATACCCTTTTGGACCATGAAGTGACATTTTTCCCAATTAAGCACCAAATTGGTCTCTTCACATCTGTCCAGAATCTTCTCTAAGTTATCAAGGAATAATTGAAATGTTTCCCCAAAAACAGAGAAGTCATCCATAAACACTTCCATTGACTTCTCAATAAACTCAGAGAAAATTGACATCATACACCTTTGAAAAGTTGCTGGCGCATTGCATAGCCCAAATGGCATTCTCCTGAAAGCAAAAGTACCATAGGGGCAGGTGAAAGTAGTCTTTTGCTGATCTTCAGGTACTATGGCTATTTTATTGTAGCCAGAGTAGCCATCCAAAAAGCAATAAAACTCCTTCCCAGCCAGTCTATCCAACATTTGGTCAATGAAGGGCAAGGGAAAATGATCCTTTCTTGTGGCTTTGTTGAGCTTCCTATAATCCATACAGATCCTCCAACCAGTTACAGTTCTTGTAGGAATAAGCTCATTCCTCTCATTGGCTACCACTGTGACCCCTCCTTTCTTAGGAGCACATTGCACAGGGCTCACCCATGCACTGTCAGAGATAGGATACACAATGCCAGCATCCAGCCACTTGATAATCTCTTTCTTCACAACTTCTTTCATAATGGGATTTAGCCTCCTCTGTCCTTCAATGCTGTTTTTAGCACCTTCTTCAAGAATGATTCTGTGCATGCAGATGGTAGGGCTAATTCCCTTTATATCAGACATTTGCCACCCAATTGCCTTCTTATGCCTCTTTAGGGTATTAATGAGATCATGTTCTTGATTCTTAGAGAGATCAGAAGCAATGATCACAGGCAATGTATCATTTTACCCTAAATAGGCATATTTGAGATGCTGTGGCAATTCCTTCAGTTCAAGAGTAGGAGGCTTTTCTATAGAAGGCACTTTCTTTTTGAGATTAGAATCTCCCAG
Source organism: Astragalus membranaceus (assembly GCA_039519185.1). Taxonomy (NCBI): domain Eukaryota; kingdom Viridiplantae; phylum Streptophyta; class Magnoliopsida; order Fabales; family Fabaceae; genus Astragalus; species Astragalus membranaceus. The sequence continues at coordinate 31,310,172 of CM076847.1, forward strand.
TTCAAGAGACTCATAATGCTTAGTCCAAACCTCCTTGACAGTGACTTCTTCATTTAGCAGCCCTTCTTCCAGTAATTCACTCTTATCCACACTTGCAAAGGCTTGCACCAGGTGGTCATTCTGCTTGTTGAATTGCTTCTGAACTACAGAATCTAGAGATACCACAAAGGAGCACTCCTCAGTTCCCTTTTCAGGTAGCTTCAGGGCATTCATGACATTGAACTTGATCTCCTGGTCATTAACCCTCATAGTTAACTCTCCCTTCTGCACATCAATTAGAGTCTTGCCAGTAGCTAAGAAGGGTCTTCCAAGTATGATAGGCACTTCCTTATCTGCATCAAAATCTAAAATCACAAAGTCAGCTGGAAAAACAAATTTATCTACCTTTATCAGCACATCTTCAATGATTCCTTCAGGGTAAGCAATAGATCTATCTGCTAGTTGGAGTGTGACAGTTGTAGGCCTGGCAACTCCAATACCCAATTGAGTAAAGACAGACTTAGGCATCAGATTGATGCTTGCACCTAAGTCACAAAGAGCTCTACCAGTATAAGTTTCACCAATAGAACATGGGATAGTGAAACTGCCTGGATCCTTCAGCTTGCTTGGAAGCTTACAATGCATGATCATACTGCATTCTTCTGTCATAGCCACTGTTTCAAATTCACCTAGCCTTCTTCTTTTGGTTAAGACATCCTTCATGAACTTTGCATAATTGGGCATTTGTTGAAGAGCCTCAACCAGAGGAACATTAATGTGCAGTTGTTTTAACACCTCCAGAAATTTGCCAAATTGCTTGTCTTGCCGTGCCTTCTTCAATCTCTGAGGAAATGGTGGAGGTGGCACATCTTTATCAAGCACAGGTGGTGGCACTGGTATTGCATCAGATGCTGCAGCATCAGTTGCTGTCGCATCTGACTTACTTTTTTTTTCATTTTTTTCAGAATCTTTTTCTTTTCTTTTGTCACCACCACTTGTGTTAAGTGATGGCCCATTCAAATCCTTCCCACTTCTTAGAGATATAGCCTTGCATGTTTCCTTAGCCTTGGATGATGAAGCTTCAGTAGTAGACGACAATGATCCACTAGGTCTTTGGGTTAGAGCAGAAGCTATTTGGCCTATTTGATTTTCAAGATTTTTAATTGCAGCTCCCTGTGTCTGATATTGAGTCTTTGTTTCATTCATGAAAGCCTTAAGCATGGCCTCCATAGAGTTATCAGTTGCAGGTGCAGCTTGTCTTGATTGAGCAGGAAATCCTGGTGGTACAGCAGGTGCTGGAGTAGCTGTTGTAGCAGGTGTTGCTGCAGCATTGTTGCTCCACCTAAAGTTTGGATGATCTCTCCACCCAGGATTGTAGGTATTTGAATATGGATTATTACCCTTGTTGTACCCAACATAGTTGACTGAGATAGGATTCGCAGGACACTCCTCATAAAGATGACCTCCTCCACAATAAACACAACTTGGAGAGGAACCCCATGGAGCTGGTTCAATTGCTGCTACAGTTGCTTCAGTTGCTGCAGCAGGTGTTGCTGCAGCACTAGGGAACCCATGTTTTTGATCATATTAGATAGTGAAGCCACTTGAGCAGACAAGGCAGTGATTTCACTTACTTCATGTACACCAGACACCTTCTTTTGAGCACTTAACCTAGCAGTAGGCCATTGGTAGCTATTTGCAGCAATATCCTCAATAAGATTATAAGCATCATTGTAAGATCCCTTGAGTAGAACTCCTTCAGATGAAGCATCAAGCATGAGCCTTGTTTGGGGTTCCAATCCATTGTAGAAGGTTTCCATTTGAATGATGACAGGAATACCATGGTGTGGGCACTTTCTCAACAGGTCTTTGTACCTTTCCCATGCTTCAAACAAGGTTTCAAATTCAGTTTGCTTGAAAGAGGTAATTTCATTTCTCATCCTGGCATTCGTTATGGGGGGAAAATACTTTGTCATAAATTTTTCAGCCATCTCATTCCAAGTAGTGATAGAGTTAGGCTCTAGTGAGTTAAGCCAGGCCTTTGATATCACCATCAACAGTAGGAGTAGGACTGATATCACGATCACCTGGAGTGCTGTGAACTCTTCTCAGATTTCTAAAATGTCTTTCTATCTCTGGGTGCAACTTGAATTCTGGAGTATTGCGTCTATGCCTGTGAATATGCTGCAGCAACAGATGTAGCAGCAACTAACGCTGGAGCAACAGAATTAGTAACAAAAGGCACTAAGTTGCTAACTAATTAAACAATTAATTTAACTATAATTCCCCGGCAACGGCGCTAAAAACTTGTTGTGTGAAAACTCAGTGCAAGTATACACTATCTTAACAAGTAATAAAGGGTAAATGAGATCGTTCCCACGAGGAATTTAGTTAAATACAAGAGTTTAACTTTGCTAACAAATTAGTGAATCAAGTAAATGACACACAAATTTTGGGTAACATAAACAGTAAGAATAAATGGAAATGGTGATTAAGAATCAGTGATGAGAACAAGCTGAGATGCATTCACTTCAGTAACTTCATTATTATGCTATTAAGGATATATTCAATGCTGCAGCATTAGGTGCTGCAGCAATAAGACGTTATTCTCTCGAACATTTCACACTAGATTTTCCTTGCAAGAGTTTATCTCTAAACCCTAAAGAAGTACCTCCTAGGCTGCTTGAGCACCGGCAGTGATCACCTTACGGGCTATACCTTCCTATCTCTAGGGTTAAGCATGGAACATCAAGATCTCTCGTTAATGCCCACTACCCATATTACCTTGTGAGATTAATTTACAAACCATCTCTGAATTCATAAATGCTATTTAGAATAGACGGCCAATCCTACTCTAAAATGGAAATATTATCACACACAAGGTAAAATGCACAACATTAAACATACTTCATAAATAGCATAGAAAATCTAGTTACATCAGATCCAGCATCTCAGCTATGAGAAATTAGCTCATATTGAGCTTACAAAACATGGAAAACAACTTAAACAAAAGAGTGGAAGTCATATTACAAATTCCAAGGGAAGAAATGATACTATCAAGATGAAACAGTGAAGGGGCTCCAGTAGTAGTAATGGAGATCTGCTCCAGCTCTTCTAGTAAAAATCCTCCAAGAGAAATGTAGTTCCCAGTAATGCTGTCGCAATTCCACTATTGCGCACGCACCTGTTGCTGCAGCACTGACACTAAATACAATTAAATGCACTAAGGGCATCAGAATGCCCAAATTAAACCAAATCATTCCTGCACCATTATTTCCACCCTACACACATAATTACCTCCTAATTGACACAACAAGTTTATTAAATTGCTAAGATTAAAGCTAAAAAGGCAAGTAATAACCATCATAAAGGATGGTTATCACTAGCCAATCCTAGCCTATTCCTAATCAATTCTTAATCACTTACAATGAACTAGGAAGTGGCTATTCACTTCCTAGTTCATTGTAAGTGATTAAGAATAGATAAGGAATAGGCTAGGATTGGCTAGCCACTTCCTAGTTTATGCTAGCCACTTTAAAATTCATTGTAAGTGATTAGGAATAGAATAGGAATAGGCTAGGATTAGCTAGCCACTTCCTAGTTTAAGCTAGCCACTTCCTAGTTCATTGTATGTGATTTAGAATATATAAGGAATAAGCTAGGACTGGCTAGCCACTTCCTATTAACTCTAACCACTTCCTAATTCATTATATGTGATTAAGAATTGATTAGGAATAGGCTAGGATTGGCTTGCCACTAGGAATGGCTAGCCACTTCCTAGTTCCTTGTAAGTGATTAAATATAGATATGTAATAGGCATGGATTGGCAAGCCACCTCCTACTTCATGCTAGCCACTTCCAAATTCATTGTAAGTGATTAAGAATAGATAAAGAAAGACTAGGATTGGGTAGCCACTTCTTAACTCATGCTAGCCACTTCCTATTTCATTGTAAGAGATTAAGAATAGATTAGGAATAGGATAGGATTGGCTAGCCACTTCTTAGTTTATGCTAGCCACTTTCTAGTTCATTGTATGTGATTAAGAATAGATAGTGAATAGGCTAGGAGTAGATAGCCACTTCCTAATTCATTGTAAGTGACTAAGAATTGAGTAGGAATAGGCTAGGAATTCGTAGCAACTTCCTAATTCATGCTTGACACTTCCTAGTTCCTTGCCAATTCCTTATATATTCTTAATCACTCACAATGAACTAGGAAGTGGCTAGCATAAATTGGAAGTGGATAGCCAATCCTAGCTCATTCCTTATCTATTCTTAATCACTAACAATGAATTTGGAAGTGGCTATCATGAAGTAGGAGGTGGCTTGCCAATTCTAGCCTATTCCTTATCTATTCTTAATCATTTACCACGAACTAGGAAGTGGCTAGCCATTCCTAGGGGCTAGTCATTCCTAGTGGCTAGCCAGTCCTAGCCTTTTCCTAATCTATTCTTAATCTCTTACAACGAAATAGGAAGTGTCTAGCCAATCCTAGCCTATTCCTAATCAATTCTTAATCACTTACATTAAACTAGGAAGTGGCTTGCCATTCCTAGTGGCTAGCCAATCTTTACCTATTCCTACTCTATTCTTAATCACTTATAAAGAATTAGGAAGTGGATAGCATGAACTATGAAGTGGCTAGTCAATCCTAGCCTATTCCTTATCTTATTCTTAATCACTTACAACGAACTAGGAACTGGCTAGCATGAACTATGAAGTGGCTAGCCAATCTAAGCTTAGTCCTAACCTATTCTTTATCACTTACAAAAAATTAGGAAGTGGCTAGCCAATCCTAACCTATCCCTTATCTTTTCTTAATCACTTACAAGGAACTAGGATGTGACTAGCCATTCCTAGTGGCTAGCCAATCCTAGTCTAATCCTTATCTATTCTTAGTCACTTACAATGAACTAGGAAGTTGCTGGCATGAACAAGGAAGTGGCTAGCCAATCATAGCCTATTCCTAATCAATTCTTAATCACTTACAATGAATTAGGAAGTGGCTAGCCAATTCTAGCCTATTCCTGATCAATTCTTAATCACTCACAATGAATTAGGAAGTGGCTAGCATGAATAGGAAATGGCTAGCAAGTCCTAGACTATTCCTTATCTATTCTTAATCACTTAAAATGAACTTGGAAATGGATAGCCAATCCTAGCCTATGCCTTATCCATTCTTAATCACTTACAATGAACTAGGAAGTGGCTAGCATAAACTAGGAAGTGGCTAACTATTCCAAGTGGCTAGCCAATCTTAGCCTATTACTAAACTATTTTTAATCACTTACAAAGAAATAGGAAGTGGCTAGCATGAATTCGGGAGTGGCTTGCCAAACGTAGCCTATTCCTTATCTATTCTTAATAACTTACAATGAACTAGGAAGTGGCTACCCATTCCTAGTTTCTAGCCAGTCCTAGCCTTGTCCTAATCTATTCTTAATCTCTTACAAAGAAATAGGAAGTGGCTAGCATGAATTACTAAGTGGCTACCCAATCCTAGGTTATTCTTTATCTATTCTTAATCACTTACCATGAATTTGGAAGTGGCTAACCATTCCTAGTGGCTAGCCAATCTTAGCCTATTTCTAGTAAATTCTCAATCACTTTAAAAATGAATTAGGAAGTGGCTAGCAAGAATAGGAAGTGGCTAGCATGAACTACGAAGTGGATAGCCAATCCTAGCCTATTCCTTATCTATTCTTAATCACTTACAATGAATTAGGAAGTGGCTAGCATGAATAGGAAGTGGCTAGCACGAATAGGAAGTGGCTAGCATAAACTAAGAAGTGGCTAGCCAATCGTAGCCTATTCCTTATCTGTTCTTAATCACTTACAATGAACTAGGAAGTGGCTAGCATAAACTAGGAAGTGGCTAGCTATTCCAAGTGGCTAGCCAATCTTAGCCTATTCCTAAACAATTCTTAATCACATACAAAGAAGTAGGAAGTAGCTAGCGTTAATTCGGAAGTGGCTTTCCTATCGTAGCCCATTCCTTATCTATTCTTAATCACTTACAATGAACTAGGAAGTGGCTAGCCATTCCTAGTTTCTAGCAAGCCCTAGCCTTGTCCAACTCTAATCTAATCTTAATCTCTTACAATGAAATAGGAAGTGGGTAGCATGAATTACTATGTGGCTACCCAGTCCTAGCTTATTCTTTATCTATGCTTAATCACTTACAATGAATTTGGAAGTGGCTAATGTAACACCCCAAAAATAATAGAATAAATTATTTTAATTAATTAAAAGAGATTTTGGTGGTAGAGTAATAATATAATTATTAATTATTATTTGTTGAAGTAGTTATAAGGTGTTTTAAATAAAATAAGGAGTGGTATTGTATTAGGAGGTGGTGCTGCAAATTTGTTGGGCTTAAGCTGCGGGAAAGCCCGCAATCCAAGCCCAACAACCTAGGCGCATATTTAAGCTGAGATTTTAGTGTTTTAGCTCATTTGGGCAAGGGAAAGAAATTAGCGAAATGGAGAGAGGGTGAGAAGAGAGGAACGACGCTCATGAGAGAGGAGAGAGAGGAGAAGTGCGCAAATCCCAAGGAGAAAAGGGAGAGGGGTCGTGTTGCAGTGATTCTTTGGAGCTTACGTATAAGGAGATGTCGTGTTCGTCATAACCTAAGGTAAGGGTGGGTCTCATCTTCTCTATAATAGGGTTTTATGATGGGGACTAAGTAAGGGTAGGCTCTATGTATGCCGTTTGTAACATCCCTAATTTTTAAAGACTCGTATTATGATGCCTAGGAGCGATTAATCATTTGTGGGAATAATTAGTCGTGTCTCGGGGATTATTGTACGAGTAAAAGCCCAAAGAAAATCCTATCTCTCATTCACTTATGGATTAGTCATAACTTAATTGAAGATTTCAAGCTGAAGGGCACATTGGTAAATTCGCACCCCTCATATAAATACCTCAAGTCTGAACTCTTCCAGCCACACTTCCTTCACTTTATCACTTTAACTAAATTCTGAAGTTGGAAACTGAAAAACAGAATAGGGAAAAGAAGGAGGAGGGGGCGCGAAGGAGGAGGAAGGGAGAAGGAGGAATCCACCTCAAATCTGAATGCATGTAAGTGCTCTCACTCCCATTCTACTCCATTTTTGATTCTGAATCCAATGGTACCACTTTCAAAGCTTGATTCTCACTCTTTCTCTCATCTCCATTGATGCCCATGAAGCTCCAAGTGGTGAAAATGGTGGAACTATGTGTTGATGGCTTGCATGTTCAGTTTTGCTGTTAAGAGGGGGAAGAGTCAAGCTTGCATTTCGATTTGGAGGAAGTTGTGAAAGATTTGGGTTGCTGTTTCAGTTAGAGAGAAAGAGAGCCACTATCCTTTTTCGAATTCGGTTCTAACGGGGATAGTTCGTTGTTTTCGGTTCGACGATTTCGTCTCTCGACCCAACTCTCGGACTTCGGTATAACGGGTGAGTTCTACTCACGATAGGGCATTTTGATATTCTGAACTTGTTTTCGATATGGAATCCCTTGGTTACATTTTCTGTTTTCAAAGGTCCTAGAACCGAAAAGCGATTTTTGAGTCAAAACGGCGTTTACGGTTTGTTGAGAATTTTAATGAATCATTGAAACGAAACTCTTTATATATATTCTGGAATAGTTGGAAATTTTCTGGATTTCAGGTGATCGAAATTAGGAATCGAATTGGATGAGAACGGAGACCAAAAATGGGAAAAGTGTGAAATTCTGGTAACAGACACAGGTCGCACGGACCGTGCGCCCCTGGGCACGGGTCGTGCGCCTGCTTCGGGTTGGAAGTATTGGAAACAGAACGGGACGCACGGGTCGTGCGCCCCTGGGCACGGATCGTGCGTTTCCTTCTGGTAGATGGGTCCTGAGTAGTGCACCACGCACGGGTCGTGCGCCCCTGGGCACGGGTCGTGCGTGTGGTTCTGTTACCGGCTTCCGTTTTCTCGTTTTGTTGCTTCGTTTGATCCCGAACCTTTTCTAATTTCTTTCTCAACATTTCAAAAAGGGATTGCCTCACTAAAAACCTTATTTCAAACTTGTCCAACTCATGATTTTGAAAAGGAGTTGAAAGGTATATTGATCGAAAAACCGAAACCCTAGTATACGTGTGGGTACACCGTCTGATGGATAGAATGAATATATATATATTTATATATATGTCAACTGTATATGATTATAATGCCGGATGTTTATAGATTCATCAAAACGGGTTATAAGTCAATAATACATTACAATATGATTATAATGCCGGATGTTTATGAATTCATCAAAACGGGTTATAGATCAATAAGATATAAATTATCTAAAAAGATTATGTGATTGATCCTTTGGTGATCAAAATGAAAAAGAAGATATAATTTATCTAACTCTCGAGAACTTGATGCGTATTGTCATACGTATTGCGTTGGGTGACGACCCGACAAGTAGCATACTAGGGAGGGTAGTCATGACCCCTTACCTAGGCCCTGAATGTGTTTTGGCGTGGTCAACTCACGGGTTACCGGGATTAGCACTGGATTGCAGTCGGTTTATGCTAAATGGAAAACACGATTACCGGGATTAGCACTGGATTGCAGTCGGTACGTGTTAAATAAATTCACGAAGTGCGTGGCATTTCGATTAATAAATATAAGACATGGTTATGTCAGTTTGGTTATAACGGTTTAATGAATTGAACCGAGTGTCAGTGAGGGGGCACGGTAGGACTCACTGAGATAATGTTATCTCACCCTATCCATATTTGTTGTTTTTCAGAGAAGCGGGGAAAAAGGAAGACTATTGTGCACGAGTAGTTGATATACTCTTGGAGGTGGTGAAGACTTAGTCATTTGATTCCTTGTTCTTTTGTTGTCCTAATTGGTTGTATAAAGTTGTATTGATTATGAGTTATATGAACCGTTTATGTTTCTGTTTGGTATATGGACTTGGATATTGTAGTCCACTCGGTATGGAACCGATAAACTTCTATTTTATGAAGTAATGTTATTTCTGATTACGTTTTATTTCGGAAAAAGTGTGTATGTCCAAAACTTAAATAGGAACTGTGTCCTCTGAATTTTTCCGCATCTGTGCACTTTCGGTGTTTCTACATGTTAGAAATACCCGGGTGTTACACCGTTTTATGTATTTCTAGTGATTATTGATGAACCCTAGGCATATGATAACTTGTTGTTGAGGAATTATGATTGATGATGATTTTGAGATAAATGTAATAATGTGATGTTATTTTTACGGTTGATATGCGATTTGAAGTTGTTTGTATGAGTTGTATGTGACTTGATGAATTTGTGTTGCTCGAATTCGTTGTTGTTGGTGTCATAGGCGCATAGGGCGCCATTTTTGTGTTTATGATGTTGCTGAATTTTGATGCTTGGTGGAGGATGTTTGATGATTCGATATGTGTTTCATGATTGTTGTAATTGGTGTTGTGATTGATCATGTAAAAATTTGAAAAAGAAAATATATGTTGAAAGTGTGCTGGAAGTGTGCAAGGCGCTGTGCGCCGTGTTGCGTGTTGCGTGCGTCGTGTTGTGCTGGGCGCTGGGCGCCAAGGGCGCCAGTGTGTGCGCTGTGTGTGTGTGCGTTGCGTGTTGCCAGGCGCTGGGCGCCAGGCGCCAAGGGCGCAAGTGTGCGTGTGTGTTGTGTTGCTGGGCGCTGGGCGCCAGGTGCCAGGTGCCAGGCGCTGGGCGCCAAGGGCGCCATTTTTCAGGATGTTCCCGGTTTTTATTGAAAACTGTTTTCACTATATCTTTTGACTCGGGGGTCCGTTTTAAGAGTTTCAAAAAGTGTTGTGAAGCCTTTTCAGTTGTCTATCTGTGTGTTCCATTTTTAAAAATAAAAACTTATTATTTCTGAAGGTTGATGGGCGCCCCAAGTGGCTGTTCCCGGTGGTCGTTGCTGTGACATTGAAAAATCGTTTTGGTGTCTTTAAAAATCCCCTTTTGCGTATAATCAGTTGTTTTAGCGTCCAAGTGTCAAAAGTGATGATTTTGACGATGATGCCCTTAGTGGCTAGTTAAATGACGTTTTGCCCTTAGTGGCCAATATTATTGATGATGATGTGTAAATGATGACGATGCCCTTAGTGGCTAGTTAAATGACCTTTTTGCCCTTAGTGGCCAATGTTATTGATAAAGATGTGTAAATGACGATGATGCCCTTGGTGGCTAGTAAATGACGTTTTTGCCCTCAGTGGCTTTTGTTTGAATTGATGATGTTTAAGAATAAGTGACGATGAAAACAAGTGACGTTGAGGCCCAAAAAGGCTAAGTGACGATGAGGCCCGAAAGGCTAAGTGACGTTGTTGTGTGTGATGATGAATTGACAGGTGCTGTGCCTCTTATTTGGCAAATTGGTAAGTGACGTTGACTGTGATTGTGTGTTTGTGTGTGGTGCATGTCATAGTGTCTCATGTATCCAATATGCATAAACCCAGTGACGTTTGAGGCCCAAAAGGCTAAGTGACGATGAGGCCATAAAGGCTAAGCGACGTTTGTGAAAAGGTACCTCATGCATATGCCCGCAAGTGGGTTGCATTTCATACTCCTGCATGACATTGTGACGACTCGTTGTGCCGATTAACTTGATGATGAGATTGACTGTTTACCCTTGCTGATGGAATTGACTGTTTTATCCTTGATGATTGACTTGATGTTTCGTGGTGTGGTAGATATAGTGTCATAACTCTAGCTTAGTGCTCATCATATGCTTTATTATATGGTTAGATGAACTCACCCCTTCTGTTTGAATGTTACCCCTACGCGGTAACGTGCAGGTGATCTCGAGTGAAGGCTTAGGTATCTTCACTAGCTGAGTCGGGTCGTCTGCTCTGATTATGTAACACTGGGGGAGGGATGAACGTTGTTTAAGTTATTTATGACCATTGTTGTTGTTGGATTTTACTATTGTGAGCCTTGCATAGTTGCAATGCCTTTTATGATTAAACTGGTTGGATTTTCCGCTGAGAAATTGTATTTTAATTGATGATGACGTTTTGAAAGTATTATAAGGCTGTTTTCGAAAAGCGAGAAATATGGCGTGTGATGTTTAATGAAGTAAGTGTGACATCCCTTGTGATGTAACTAAAATTTGAAACTCTGATTTTTACGCTAATAAATTAACGGGTAGAAAAGGGGTGTTACAGCTAACCATTCCTAGTGGCTAGCCAATCTTAGCCAATTCCTATTCTTTTCTTAATCACTTACATAAATTAGGAAGTGACTAGTCAATCCTAGTCTATTCCTTATCTATTCACGATCACTTACAATGAACTAGGAAGTGGCAAGCCATTTCTAGTGGCTAGCCAATCCTAGCCTATTCCTAGTAAATTCTAAGTCACTTACAATGAATTAGGAAGTGGCTAGCTTGAATAGGGAGTGGCTAGCATGAACTAGGAAGTGGCTAGCCAATCCTAGTGTATTCCTTATCTATTCTTAATCACTTACAATGAATTAGGATGTGGCTAGCATGAATAGGAAGTGGCTAGCATAAACTAGGAAGTGGCTAACCAATCCTAGTCTATTCCTTATCTATTCCTAATCACTTACAATGAACTAGGAAGTGGCTAGCCTATTCCTACTTCATGATAGCCACTTCCTAGGTTAGCAATAACCTTAGATTAGCTAGCCATTTCATAGTTCATGCTAGCCACTTCCTAGTTCATTGTAAGTGATTAAGAATAGATAAGGAATAGGCAAGGACCGGCTAGCCACTTCCTATTCATGCTAGCCACTTCCTAGTTTATTGTAAGTGATAAAGAATTGATTAGGAATAGGCTACGATTGGCTAGACACTAGGAATGGCTAGTCAGTTCCTAGTTCCTTGTAAGTGATTAAGAAAAGGTAAGGAATAGGTTAGGATTGGCTAGCCACATCCTAGTTCATGCTAGCCACTTCGAAGTTCATTGTAAGTGATTAATAATAGACAAGGAATAGGCTAGGACTGGCTAGCCATTTCCTATTCAGCTAGCCACTTCCTAATTCATTGTAAGTGATTAAGACTAGATAAAGAATATGCTAGGATTGGATATCCACTCCCTAATTCATGCTAGTCACTTCCGATTTCATTATAAGAGATTAAGAATATATTAGGAATAGGCTATGATTGGCTAGCCACTTGGAATGGCTAGCCACTTCCTAGTTTATGCTAGCCACTTCCTTGTTCATTGTAAGTAATTAAGAATAGATAAGGAATAGGCAAGGACCGGTTAACCACTTCCTAATTCATTGGTAGTGATTAAGAATTGATCAGGAATAGGCTAGGAGTGGCTAGCCACTAGGACTGGCTAGCCACTTCCTATTTCATTGTAACAGATTAAGAATAGATTATGAAAAGGCTAGGACTGGCTTGCCACTAGGAATGGCTATCCACTTCCTAGTTTATGCTAGCCAATTCATAGTTCATTGTAAGTGATTAAGAATAGATAAGGAATAGGCTACAATTAGGTAGCCACTTCCTAATTCAAGCTAGCCACTTTCTAATTTTTTGTAAGTGATTAAGAATAGATTAGGAATAGGCTAAGATTGGCTAGCCACTTGGAATGGCTAGCCACTTCCTAGTTTATGCTAGCCACTTCCTTGTTCATTGTAAGTGATTAAGAATTGATAAGGAATAGGCTAGGACCGGCTAGCCACATCCTATTCATGCTTGCCACTTCCTAATTCATTGTAAGTGATTCAGAATTGATTAGGAATAGGCGAGGATTCCCTAGCCACTAGGAATGGATAGCCACTTCCTAGTTCATGACAAGTGATTAAGAATAGATAAGGAATAGGCTAGGATTGGCTAGCCACTTCCTAGTTCATTGTAAGTGATTAAGAATAGATAAGGAATAGCCAAGGACCGGCTAGCCACTTCCTATTCATGCCAACCACTTCCTAATTCATTGTAAGTGATTAAGAGTTGATTAGGAATAGGCTAAGAATGGCTTGCCACTAGGAATGGCTTGCCACTTCCTTGTTCATGCTAGCCACTTCTTTGTTCATTGGAAGTGATTAAGAATACATAAGTAATAGCCTAGGATTGGCTAGCCACTTCCTAGTTCTTTGTAAATGATTAAGAATAGATAAGGAATAGGCAACGACCAACTAGCCACTTCCTATTCATGCTAGCCACTGCCTAATTCAATGTAAGTGATAAAGAATTGATTAGGAATAGGCTACGATAGGCTAGACACTACGAATGGCTAGTCACTTCCTAGTTCCTTGTAATTGATTAAGAAAAGATAAGGAATAGGTTAGGATTGGCTAGCCACTTCCTAGTTCATGTTAGCAACTTCCATGTTCATTGTAAGTGATTAATAATAGAAAAGGAATAGGCTAGGACTGGCTAGCCACTTCCTATTCAGATAGCCACTTCCTAATTCGTTGTAAGTGATTAAGACTAGATAAAGAATATGCTAGGATTGGGTAGCCACTTCCTAATTCATGCTAGTCACTTCCGATTTCATTATAAAAGATTAAGAATATATTAGAAAAAGGCTAGGACTGCCTAGCCGCTACGAATCCCTAGCCACTTCCTAGTTCATTCTAGCCACTTTCTAGTTCATTGTAAGTGATTAAGAATAGATAAAAAATAAGCTAGGAATGGGTAGCCACTTCCTAATTTATGCTCGCCATTTCGTATTTCATTGTAATAGATTAAGAATATATTAGGAAAAGGCAAGGACTAGCTAGCCACTTCCTAGTTCATTGTAAATGATTAAGAATGGATAAGAAATGGGCTAGGATTGGCTAGCCACTTCCTAGTTCATTGTAAGTGATTAAGAATAAATAAGGAATATTCTAGGACTGGCTAGCCGCTTCCTATTCTTGCTAGCCCCTTCCTAATTCATTGTAAGTGATTAAGAACTGATTAAGAATAGGCTAGGATTGGCTAGCCACTAGGAATGGCTAGCCACTTCCTAGTTCCTTGTAAGTGATTAAGAATAGATAAGGAATAGGCCAGGATTGGCTAGCCACCTCCTACTTCAGGCAAGCCACTTCCAATTTCCAAATTCATTGTAAGTGATTACGAATTGATTCGGAATAGGCTAGGACCGTCTAGCCAATTCCTGTTCATGCTAGCCACTTCCTAATTCATTGTAAGTGATTAAGAATAGATAAGGAATAGGCTAGGATTGACTAGCCACTTCCTAATTCATTGTAAGTGATTAAGAATTGATTAGGAATAGGCTTGGATTGGCTAGCCACTAGGAATGGCTAGCCACTTCCTAGTTTTTGTAGGTGATTAAGAATATATTAGGAATAGGCCAGGATTGGCTAGCCACCTCCTACATCATGCTAGCCACTTCCAAATTCATTATAAGTGATTAAGAATAGATAAAGTATAGGCTAGGATTGGGTAGCCACTTCCTATTTCATTGAAAGAGATTAAGAATAGATTAGGAAAAAGTCTAGGACTGGCTAGCCACTAGGAATGGCTAGCCACTTCCTAGTTCATCGTAAGTGATTAAGAATAGTTTAGGATTAGGCTAAGATTGGCTAGCCACTAGGAATGGCTAGCCACTTCCTAGTTTATGCTAGCGACTTCCTTGTTCATTGTAAGTAATTAAGAAAAGACAAGGAATAGGCAAGGACCGGCTAGCCACATCCTATTCATGCTAGCCACTTCCTAACTCATTGGTAGTGATTAAGAATTGAACAGAAATAGGCTATGAGTGGCTAGCCACTTGGACTGGCTAGCCACTTCCTATTTCATTGTTACAGATTAAGAATAGATTAGGAAAAGGCTAGGACTGACTTGCCACTAGGAATGGCTATCCACTTCCTAGTTTATGCTAGCCACTTCATAGTTCATTGTATGTGATTAAGAATAGATAAGGAATAGGCTACAATTGGGTAGCCACTTCCTAATTTTTTGTAAGTGATTAAGAATAGATTAGGAATAGGCTAAGATTGGCTAGCCACCTGGAATGGCTAGCCACTTCCTAGTTTATGCTTGCCACTTCATGGTTCATTGTAAGTGATTAAGAATTGATAAGGAATAGGCTGTGACCGGCTAGCCACATCCAATTCATGCTTGCCATTTCCTAATTCATTGTAAGTGATTAAGAATTGATTAGGAATAGGCTACGATTGGCTAGCCACTAGGAATGGCTAGCCACTTCCTAGTTCATTAAAAGTGATTAAGAATAGATAAGGAATAGGCTAGGATTGGCTAGCCACTTCCTAGTTCATTATAAGTGACTAAGAATAGATAAGGAATAGGCAAGGACCGGCTAGCCACTTCCTCTCCTTGCTAGCCACTTCCTAATTCATTGTAAGTGATTAAGAGTTGATTAGGAATAGGCTAAGAATGGTTTGCCACTAGGAATGGCTTGCCACTTCCTTGTTCATGCTAGCCACTTCTTTGTTCATTGGAAGTGATTAAGAATACATAAGTAATAGCCTAGGATTGGCTAGCCACTTCCTAGTTCTTTGTAAGTGATTAAGAATAGAAAAGGAATAGGCAACGATCAAGTAGCCACTTCCTATTCATGCTAGCCACTGCCTAATTCATTCTAAGTGATGAAGAAATGATTAGGAATAGGCTACGATTGGCTAGACACTAGGAATGGCGAGTCACTTCCTAGTTCCTTGTAAGTGATTAAGAAAAGATAAGGAATAGGTAAGGATTGGCTAGCCACTTCCTAGTTCATGCTAGCCACTTCCAAGTTCATTGTAATTGATTAATAATAGATAAGGAATAGGCTAGGATTGGCTAGCCACTTCCTATTCATCTAGCCACTTCCTAATTCATTGCAAGTAATTAAGACTAGATAAAGACTATGCTAGGATTGGGTAGCCACTTCCTAATTCATGCTAGCCACTTCCGATTTCAATGTAAGAGATTAAGAATATATTAGTAAAAGGCTAGGTTTGGCTAGCCGCTAGGAATCCGTACCCCCTTCCTAGTTCATGCTAGCCACTTTCTAGTTCATTGTAATTGATTAGGAATATATAAAGAATAAGCTAGGATTGGGTAGCCACTTCCTTATTCATTGTAAGTGATTAAGAATTGATTAGGAATAGGCTAGGATTGGCTAGCCACTTCCTAGTGTTTTTAAGTGATTAAGAATAGATAAGGAATAGGACAGGATTGGCTAGCCACCTCCTACTTCATGCTAGCCACTTCCAAATTCATTGTAAGTGATTAAGAGTAGATAAAGTATAGGCTAGGATTGGGTAGCCACTTCCTATATCATTGTAAGAGATTAAGAATAGATTAGGAAAAAGGCTAGGACTGGCTAGCCACTAGGAATGGCTAGCCACTTCCTAGTTCATTGTAAGTGATTAATGATCGTACCTGATCAATACGATGAGTTGCTGTTGTCAGTTGATGTCGCTCGGTCGCTGGGATGAAGGACCGAGTTCTGGGCCGCACGCGGGTGGTACCTGCAAAGGCACTCCAATGCTCAAGTCAGAGGTGCTTCAATGGGCAGGGTCACAAGGTGAGTAAAACATACCTGAAGCCACATGCTGGTGTGGTATATATCATGTTGGCGTTCTAGCCGTTGCGGATTTTGCGGGGCCGGCCGCATCTTGCGGAGCAAGCTAGATATTGGGCTGCGATGGGCCTACTGTACGAAAGTGGCCTTCGAGCCCACTCCAGAACAGTTGCCCCCCAAGCCTAGGTCGCCTGGGGGCGGGCTAAGGCTTGATTCCTTGCCCCCCAGCGTGGTCTCAAACGACCGTTCTGGACTGGTCGAACGTAATCTGGTCGAACGCTAATTAGTTGATTGCGTGGTCGCTGCCACGCGACCTGGTCACACGGGGCCAGGTGCAGTCTGACAATCAATCGTCATGAATGCTGAGGCGACAGTTACTTTAATGAGGTGACGTTTGGAGACTCGAGGAGTTTAAGCAATGATGGCACGCGAAGAGTGGCGCCTCTTCGCCTCCGGCCCATGATGACGGTTGGCCCATTATATATAGGGTTCAAGGGGTGCCTCATTTGCACGCTTCTCCGATTTCTCCGCTCTCGCTGATCGCTCGCTTTTACCAAAGCTCGCTCGCTCCTGCCAAAGCTCGCTCCCTCTTGCCAAAGCTCGCTCACTACCGCCGAAGCTCGCTCGCTCTTGCAAAAGCTCGCCCGTTTTCAAATCGCTCTAATTCCAGGTAACTACGATCGCCCTGTCTTTATTTCCATTTCTGTTTCACCTGGTGGAGGGGGTGTCAGGTCTGGGGACGACCACGTCGCCCCTTCCCACGCGCGAGCAAGACCTTGACTGTTATTCCCCTCCACAAGTTCATTCTGGCGCGGACTAAACAAACCCGCCGTATATTTGGTATCCCGGCCATTTCTCTTGCGCACAACATGACCAGACCAGTGGAGCAAAGTTCTGCGCACTCCCGGTCGTCTTCTTCAAATGACGAATCTTCCTCTGGGTCTTCGACTCAGAACTGGTCTTCCTCTAGCGAATCCGGGACTCGCCCGGACAGAAGTAGGGCGCCGTTCACCGAGGCTGCAACGGCCGACGGAGGCCAACGAAGCGACCAAAGAGGAGATCCTGAGGTCGCAGCTGCGAAGGAGATGTCTTGGGTTTCCCTTAACCTGAGAGGTCAACGCAGCAAGATTCAACAGGGAAGCCAGGAACTAGAGTATCTGGCGACCGGGTTGAACGAAGGTTGGAGAGTCGAGGGTATGGCGAAAGGGGAAGATGTAGCGGCCTGGACTGATGTGCTAAAATTTACAATGTACCGCATCGTTTTCGAACGCATGGGTATCATTCCGCCGTTCACCAGGTTTCAGCGCCAAGTTCTACGCTATCTTCAGGTCGCCCCTTCTCAATTGAACCCGAACGCTTGGGCGTTCCTGCAGGCCTACGAAGATGTGCTCGCGGTTCTGAGACGGCCGGTCTCCATACGGCTGTTCTTCACTTTGTTTGAAATGAGCTATATTTATGAAAAAGGCTCCAAGGGCGCCCGCAAGGAAGCGGTCTCATTCAAAAACCGGTCAACATACAACTTTTTCAAACCCTACATGGAATCGTTGACGACCGGGTGGAAGAGGGAATTCTTTTGGGTTGTTCCTGAGTCGGCCGAAGCTCATCGAAGGATCGCCCAAATGTCCAATGATGAGGAAGGAACGCCCCTGTTTCCCACAGTGTGGAGTTTCAACCATTTCTTGAAAAAGCCAGGACAGTATTGTAACACCCTAAATATTTAATTAATTTATTTAATTAAGTATTTAGGTGTTTTAATTAATTTAATTATTTTTGATCTAATTGACTATTTAGAAAATTATATTAATATGTGAGGGTGTGGTATTAGGGATTGGTGGTATCAAGGAAGTGGACTCGGGCTTAAGTGGAGAAGCCCATGATCCACCAAGTTAGCGCATAACCTAGACCTAATTAGAGTTAGGGTGTTGTGAAGGCTTTAGCGAAATTGAGAGGTGGAGAGTTAGAGGGTTGGGAGCCGTTTTGGTGAGTGCAAGAAAGAAGAGAGTTTGCGTGAAAAACTCCAAGGGGAAAATAAGGGATTTTGCGTGAAGCTCAAGAGGAAAAGAAGGAAGGAAACGTGGTGATCAAAGAGAAGGAAGGAAACGTGGTGATCAAAGAGAAGGAAGGAAACGTGGCTGAGAGAGAAAGAAAAAGAAAAGAAGAAAAGAAAGGAAGAGAACGTGGGAGAGAAGAAAGTGTCGCGGTGTTTTCGTGCGTGATCATCTTCTTGGTGCTAGGAGCTTACGTATTCGAGGTAAGGGGAGTCTCACATTATAAGGGTTTATATAATGGTTAGTATGTGGGAGGGTAGTTCTATGATGCCTAGGGTGTATTAGTTATTATGTTGAATTTCTTGTTGAACTGTTGGTGTTGTTGTGAATATAAGATGAGTTGTGATGTTTGTTGTTGGTGATTTGTTGATGTTTGATGTTAATACCATGACTCACGTGCTACATGTTGGTGTGATTTGCTTTTGTGTCATGTTTGATAATTCAGGAGGATTGGTAGGGATGATTAGAAATTAGTAATTTGAATTAATGATAATTGATTTGGTGATTGATTTGGTGGTCCAAAATTGGTGATTGAATTAACCCTTGATTTTGTGTGGATTGGGACCTTAATTGATGGATGTTTTGGCAACAAATAATTGGAGGATTTAATAGGTGATCATGGTGATTTGATTTATATTGATGAGGCTGATTTTGGGAATTTATTTGGGGATTTAATTTGGTGAAAAATCGGATTTTTGTAGTGTACCCTAGCCCTAGGCGCACACATGGGCGCCAAACCCGTAGCTGTCCTGAAAAATATTTTGACGTCCCTAAATTGTTTTGATCATAACTTTTGACTCGGGTGTCCGTTTTAAACGATTCGAAGTGCGTTGTAAAGCTTATTCAGACGCCCATCTGAATATTCTAATTTGGGGCTCATAAAACATTTTTCTGGAAAATTTATTTGGCCGTTGATCCAACCTTCAAACCTCGTATTTTGAGAAAAAATGTGGTGACTCAATCATTTTCGGAAAAGAGCTATTTTAAGGAAATAAAAATGAGTGATGTTGCACGGGCGCCTACGTGGCTGACCCGGACGAAGTAATGACGTGTTGAGTAAAATGACGATAATACCCTTAGTGGTTAATTAAATGACGTTGTTGCCCTTAGTGGCCAATATTTTGACGATGATGTGATTATGACGAGGATACCCTTAGTGGTTAATTAAACGACGTTTTTGCCCTTAGTGGCCAATATTTTGATGATGTTGTGATTATGATGATTTGTGGTTGCACATGTGTCCATAGTGTCTCATAGCATGTGCATTTCGCCCTTAGTGGCAGTGACGATGTTTTCGCCCTTAGTGGCAGTGACGATGTTCGCCCATAGTGGCAGTGACGAGTATGGTACCATCATGCATATGCCCAGGTGTGGGTTGCATTTTCATACATATGCATAAACACGACGCGTTTTGCTTGTGATGTGTTTTTGACGTTGGTTGCCGATGTTGCTCGGTGAAGGTTGTAATGCGACGTTAAGTGTGCCGTGGTAGTTATAGACATTGTCCTCTAATATATTGATTATTATATATGCCTTTATGCTGTTTGAAGACTCACCCTTTCTGCTTGGAATGTTGCTCTACTGTGGCAACGCTGCAGGTATCCGCGAGTGAAGGTCATGCTGCCTTCCTTGATAGCTGTTGGGATGTTTTGAGTCGCTCTCTGATACTGTAACACCTAGGGGGCGTGGGTGAAGTTTGTTGAATTATTTAACTGGCTGTTTAATGATTTTATTGATGTTTTGAGACGTGTCTGAGGGATTTTGGCGAGTTGCTATTTTTATTCCGCGGTGACGAAATCGTCGAAGTTTAAATTTTATGACGAATGATGCAAAAACCTTGACGAGTGAAAATGACGAGTTTTATTTATGACGATGTGGCACTTCTTTTCTATTCATTTAAATTAATTTTTGTGAAAACAATTTACTCTGATAAATGACGTGTAAATTATGGGGTAGAAAAGGGGTGTTACAAGTATGCTTTCAAGGACGCTGAACTTGACGACCTGGACAGGGGGACGATCCACAGGCTGAGAAAGATTGCGTCCCTTGTTCCTGAGGGTCGCATCAAGGTCAAGAACGTTGTGGATGCTCGGGGCAAGAAAAGAGTCAAGGCCGCTCGCCTACTTTATTTTCTGTCACTTAGTTTTGTTTAACTGTTTCTGACCATCTACTCTGTCCGTTGCAGCTGACATGGCGAGCATGAATGACTTTGACCTCTTGGAGCAATGGGCGGCCGAGGATGGCGATGCCTCGCCCGTGCGCGGGATTCCTGAAGCTCAACCCCAAGGCACGCCCCTACCTGCCGGAACTGGGTCTCAGCCCGGTCGCCATACTCCTCGGGCGGGCACACCAGCACAAGCCATTGACCTAAGCAGCCCACCCAAAAATCAAGGAAAGTCCAAAAGAAATAGGTCGGTCGATGATGGGGGCGAGAAAAAGAAGCATAAGAGTGGGAAAAGCCACGGGCACAACCGGTCGCCCTAAATCGACCTGCTTGGGTTGGGTGATGAAGACTGTGCTCGTTTCAAGGAGGAACCTTTCGAGGTGATGGCCGATGCAATGAAGGCCGCTGGTATTCTGTTCAAGAAATACCAAGATGAAGAATCAGATCGCCTGGAAGGTAGGCGCCTTGCCCATAGATATTCATTGCTTGAAGACGACCTAGTCGATAAAAATTTTAAATTGAATTCTGCCTTGTCATTGCTCGCAGAAATGAGGGGCGAGCGAGACGACCTGCTCAGGAAAATGAAGGAGCTCGAACCGAGAATCGAAGCGGCCGCTGACAATGAGAGGAAGCTTGTCGAAGCAGAACGCCAGCTTGTGGCTGCTGTCTCTGCTCAAACACTGGCCGAATCTGCTCTGGATAAGGCGGTCGCTGACAAGGAAACAGCTGAGAAAGAGGTCGAACGCCTCTCTTCCAAGAATCAAGAGCTGTCGAGCCAGGTCGTTGGGCTAAAAACTGAGCTTGATGCAATGGAGGTGGAAAAGAACAAGTTTAGAGGTCGCTACAAGGACGTTCTTGATCGGGAGAAGGGAGCTGCGGAGGGTCAATTTGAAAATGCTGTCTGTAACACCCCCCTTACTCATTTTTTTTTTAATCAAAAATCAGAGTTCAAAATCGCTTTCCTTTTTAAAAGGTACATCCTCTAGGGAGTGCTACTTTCACCAGAACCTCAACATAAATTAGTAAACAATACTTTTCACAAAATAAATATAATTGCGTGATACATAGCACGACTTAAATGGGGCGAACCCTCGAAACATCGTTTTCTCAAAGAGTCTTACATCACCAATATAATTAAACCTAACTAAATAATAATAAGACAACTATAACAACTCGTTCCCCCCCCCCCCCCCAGTGCTACGCATCAGAGCATGACTCTACAGGACCACTAGAAGGTAGGAGAACCTTCACTCGCTATCACCTGCACGTTGCCGACATGAGAAGCAACATAAAAGCAGTAGGGTGAGTCTCTTTACATGAATAATAACAAATATGATAAGCATTATACTAGGGAAAGGCAAACCAAAAGCACCAATTCACAGTCATATTAGCACACCATTATTTTACATCACCGAGAAACAACATAGGCCGAAGCCTCTGCTCACCAAAATAGTAAACACACCATAACACCTCATACACACCACAATGAATACACGCACCAAATAATTAATATATTCACCAATTAAGCCTTGAGGGCACACCTTCGTAAAAATCGCCCATCTGGCATAATCATCATAATTAAGATATACCGTCATTAATTCACAACCGTCATTTAACATGGCCGAAGCCAACACCGTCCTTTAATATTTAATCCACCATTATTAAACACGTCATCATTAGATTCATTATCATCATTAGTCCACCGTTACTAGACACATCGTCACTTTAATTACCTCAACAATGTTTACACCAACACACGGGCTAACCAATTTGGCGCCCACACCCGAGACTCCCAAGCAACACAACACGCATCATAGCGGCACAATATCTACACACCAATTTCAACACCAAGGAAATAACATACATCCATCATTCACTTATCTCTCGAAATAAATTAAATATATAAGATTGTTCATATTCATGTTAAAAAACACTTCCACAACATTAACACACACACCTACATGCAAGGTCACTCACAAAGGTCCCAATTTTATTATTTTTTTTATCAAAAGCTTATAAAAAGAGAACTAAGAATATTTTAAAAGTAGGTAAGCTTATTTAATAAAAGCATGAAGTGGTAAAGGTGTAAGCTTTCATTTCCATTTTTAATTAGTTGTTTCCGTTGCAAGCATGATCACACAACAGCCAACAGTTACTTACAGCAGATAATTAGTTTGAAGGCTGTATATGCAGAGAGCCAATGATGACAAATATATGGACATATTACAGGTTATTAAACAGATTTAAATCAAATCCCAGTAAATAATTAAATTTACAATCCCACCGTTATAGTCCAGCTACACTCACATTCCCGATTGTCTTCTGCACAGTGGCAACGCGTTGGAATGCCCTCTCAGATTCCAACTTCACCTAAGCATTTTATTATGCACCTTTCAACTACATATTTCCATACTCAAATTAATTGAGACAATTATTAAACACCTTGCACATTTCACAACAATTTCACATCACTTTAACAACATATTTTATACCACAAATCAACACTGAACAACATGGATTCATTCAAATAAATTCAATCACAACACTAATCAAGGAAATAACACCAAAATCAACTCGTCAAACTCTCCTAACACCTAACCCACACATAACACAAATCATATAAGCTATTATGAACGTAAATGAGAGCCCCCTAACCTTAAATTTGCTCAAACCGAAATTTCACCGAACCACGAACACACTCCGGACCCGCTCCAAAAGCTCTAAAACGAATCCATCGACCGAAACTCCTCCAAATCACTTCCAAAGCGAAACCCAAGCCTCAAATTCGAATATAAGCTTCCAAGGAAGTCAAAACCTCTATTTTTGCTCACTTGAGCTCCAAAGGGTCAACAATGGTAACACGAAAACGAGTAGAAATTAGGTGATGAAAATTATACTAATAGAAAGAGGAGGAAAAATGGAGAAGATTGGTACCAAAAGCCCCTTACCCGGTGTAGTATTGAGTGAGATCTCCCCACATCTTTTCCTTCCCTTCACGCCGTTCTCTCCCTCTCTCGCTTCGGTTCCGTGCTTCTTTCTTTCTGTGCCGTGCGTTTTCCTTCTTTCCATTCATTCACTTAATATCCCTTTCTTTTCTTTTCTTTCATTCACTCACACGGCCCATTCTTTCTTTCTCTCACTAATGGGCCTTGACCCTATTTACACCCTCCTCGATCACTTCTACCACTCCCTTATTTAATTACTAAACACTACTCCATAACACCATAAAATACTACTCACTTAATTTATTAAACATCCTCCTATTCCCAATAAAACTCCAAACTAATTATTTCTATTATTTTTCCATAACTAAATTCCTTCTAATTAAATAAATAATTATCCGATTATTTTTGGGGCGTTACAACTCTCCCCCACTTAAAGAATTTCGTCCTCGAAATTACCTGAATCGAACAACTCCGGTTACGCCTCCTTCATCTTACTTTCCAACTCCCAAGTCACACTCTCACAAACCGCTTCCAACCAAACTACTTTCACTTAAGATTATCTCCTTACCTCTGAAAATTCTCACCTCACGATCTCCATTTCGCTGCGCACTCTGATACATTTTCGCAACTCCTGGACAATACTCAGCTTACTCCTACGACTCCCTTCAAAATTCGCCTTCTTAATATCCACATTGTTAGGAACACAAATTCTACCCCGGATCCTCAATACACCTCGCGCATCAACAACAAAATCCTTATTCCTAGATTGATCAAATCCACCCGCCAAAACAACTTATTTAGCATCTAGTTTCTAAGCTTCTCAAATATAAACTAGAAATTCATTATTAATCCCTAACATACCCAATCCAACACTTTAAAACCCCACACATAGAGTCTATCTCTAATGAAATTATTGCAAGCATCCTAGATCCTAATAAGGAATAAACAACCATCATACATGTACACTCATATATACAACACGTCAAGGGTACGCCTAGACAATTGACCTAGCCGTGACACACACCCAAGACTCAACACCATCACACCGAGGTACAACACTTACAACTGTACGAAGGGCACACGGCACTTGGTGCCTAGCCCGCAACACATTCCACAACAACACCGAGACACCAGCAACTCAAACCTCACTTTTCAACATCATTAGTTCATGCATATTATCAAACATCATACAAGCACCATATTTTGCATGCAACATTTAATTTAATTAATCCACTTAGAGAAATTCACAAAGGTATTTCAAAAGTCAATTCCGTTAACATGCACTTAGTACAATCTTTTTCATGTAGG
Source organism: Astragalus membranaceus (assembly GCA_039519185.1). Classification (NCBI taxonomy): domain Eukaryota; kingdom Viridiplantae; phylum Streptophyta; class Magnoliopsida; order Fabales; family Fabaceae; genus Astragalus; species Astragalus membranaceus. The sequence goes on from CM076847.1 coordinate 31,335,039, forward strand.
AGAAAACTAAATCGAGTATTCTACTTTTCACATGTATTAATCATTCCAAATCTAGCCTCCTAGAAGTATCATCATATTTTTTCATAAAACCTTAAATCCTATTATCAAACACCAAACCAACTCCCAATAATTCAATTCATTGAAATGGAATACAAAAGTATTTATACATATTCGTAATCCTTTAATCATGTTATTAGCATTCAAAGATCATCAAAGTGAGGTCAAAAACATCATGCATACTCATAATTCGTTTAAGCATCGTCATTCCTAAAATATTCCAACAAACACATGAGCTCACTAGTTTGGTAGGTTTCTAAATTCAAGGTTCTAATTCTCGTTCATTTCTTATATTCCTCAACTATCTATTTCCATTCTACTAATGGTTCAACAAGGGTATGAAAACAACATATGTATTCTAAGAAACATTTCTATTTTAAAAAGACGACCCATAGAAACAAACATGGTCATCAAACAAGTTTAAGAAAATAGAATTGAACATCAGAACATGCTTATTCAATTTCACGCGGTTTGCCATATCTTGAGGAAATCAACCAGAACACGTAATTCAACAAGGCAATCATCAAGGCACAAACACAAAGACTCTTATATTTTAATTTGCTCTAGTTTTATACACCAAGTATAATTCCCTTAAGCTCCTATAAGAGTCCTAGACTCTAATTACAAGAATGCAACCACCATTTATATATAGCTACACATGTAATATTTAATTTAGTGGACTCACTTGGATAAATCCACAAAAGTATTTACAAGGCAACATTTCATCAAGTAATTAGAAATCAACAATCACATATTCATGCCCAACAAGGAAAATATTTATAGATATTGCATCATCACCAACATTGATTCCTAGTACAACTTTCAAAGTAATTCTAAACTCTTATTAGAAGAAATAGAAGCAAAAACATCATTTGTAGAAAAAATTATTTTTGCAAAGTGCAAGCCATTACTAACCACGTTCATTAAACCGTTTCCTTCATCGATTAATATTCACGTATCATAATTTATTTCATATAGAAGAGAAATAAAATCTTTATAATCAACATGCAATACGTGCCAATCCATACTAAGCATATCCACAACATTGCACATTGGGAATAACGTAACAAGTTAATTAAGTAGAATAAAACAGACTCCGAGACTTTATCCTTCTAATCAATCAAAACAAAATTAGTTCGTTTTCAAAATAGTGATAATCACAAAGAATTATTGCCGCCTCTTTCACTGGTGATGAGTTCTTGGGGTGATCAGTCCTTCCTACTCATCCAACCAATTAATTAAGGTAACAAAACCACCGTCAATCTAAATTCACACTTAACAAAATATTGGGCTTCTCTCGCCGATACTGCACTCGCGTAGTGCTTCTCTCATCGATACTGTACTACATGGTCACTTCTCTCTGCGATACTGTGACACATCCGGTATGGTACTTCTCTCATCGATACTGTACTATACCAACTCGTAAAATGGGTACTTCTCTCATCGATACTGTACTACATGGTCACTTCTCTCCACGATACTGTGACACATTCGGTATGGCACTTCTCTCATCGATACTGTACTATACCACTTCGTAAATGAGTACTTCTCTCATCGATACTGTACTCTCTCGGAGCAGAACTCCCAGCGCGTTGAGCGTATAACTCCAGGGCATAGGCCCTCATTATCAATCAATAATGGCCATAGGCCTATGATATCACCAATAGAAGTCAACACTCATGCATAAACTACCACACCAATAATTATCCAAACAATTAACCAGACACACTCCCGACAAGGGACAAGCACATGCATAAGCAAGAGACACGCAACAATGAATCACATCATACCGCAGTATATCTATCACCGTGCAACAACATCTCAGAACACAAAACAAGCAAGGAAAAGTACACGACTTACTTGCCACCTTAGCTTATTACTGCAAAATAAGCAATAGTCAGAGGTAAACAACAATACTGACTTGACAACCTGACCGGACAGACCGAACAGCTCTGATACCAACTTGTAACACCCCCCTTACTCATTTTTTTTTTTAATCAAAAATCAGAGTTCAAAATCGCTTTCCTTTTTAAAAGGTACATCCTCTAGGGAGTGCTACTTTCACCAGAACCTCAACATAAATTAGTAAACAATACTTTTCACAAAATAAATATAATTGCGTGATACATAGCACGACTTAAATGGGGCGAACCCTCGAAACATCGTTTTCTCAAAGAGTCTTACATCACCAATATAATTAAACCTAACTAAATAATAATAAGACAACTATAACAACTCGTTCCCCCCCCCCCCCAGTGCTACGCATCAGAGCATGACTCTACAGGACCACTAGAAGGTAGGAGAACCTTCACTCGCTATCACCTGCACGTTGCCGACATGAGAAGCAACATAAAAGCAGTAGGGTGAGTCTCTTTACATGAATAATAACAAATATGATAAGCATTATACTAGGGAAAGGCAAACCAAAAGCACCAATTCACAGTCATATTAGCACACCATTATTTTACATCACCGAGAAACAACATAGGCCGAAGCCTCTGCTCACCAAAATAGTAAACACACCACAATGAATACACGCACCAAATAATTAATATATTCACCAATTAAGCCTTGAGGGCACACCTTCGTAAAAATCGCCCATCTGGCATAATCATCATAATTAAGATATACCGTCATTAATTCACAACCGTCATTTAACATGGCCGAAGCCAACACCGTCCTTTAATATTTAATCCACCATTATTAAACACGTCATCATTAGATTCATTATCATCATTAGTCCACCGTTACTAGACACATCGTCACTTTAATTACCTCAACAATGTTTACACCAACACACGGGCTAACCAATTTGGCGCCCACACCCGAGACTCCCAAGCAACACAACACGCATCATAGCGGCACAATATCTACACACCAATTTCAACACCAAGGAAATAACATACATCCATCATTCACTTATCTCTCGAAATAAATTAAATATATAAGATTGTTCATATTCATGTTAAAAAACACTTCCACAACATTAACACACACACCTACATGCAAGGTCACTCACAAAGGTCCCAATTTTATTATTTTTTTATCAAAAGCTTATAAAAAGAGAACTAAGAATATTTTAAAAGTAGGTAAGCTTATTTAATAAAAGCATGAAGTGGTAAAGGTGTAAGCTTTCATTTCCATTTTTAATTAGTTGTTTCCGTTGCAAGCATGATCACACAACAGCCAACAGTTACTTACAGCAGATAATTAGTTTGAAGGCTGTATATGCAGAGAGCCAATGATGACAAATATATGGACATATTACAGGTTATTAAACAGATTTAAATCAAATCCCAGTAAATAATTAAATTTACAATCCCACCGTTATAGTCCAGCTACACTCACATTCCCGATTGTCTTCTGCACAGTGGCAACGCGTTGGAATGCCCTCTCAGATTCCAACTTCACCTAAGCATTTTATTATGCACCTTTCAACTACATATTTCCATACTCAAATTAATTGAGACAATTATTAAACACCTTGCACATTTCACAACAATTTCACATCACTTTAACAACATATTTTATACCACAAATCAACACTGAACAACATGGATTCATTCAAATAAATTTAATCACAACACTAATCAAGGAAATAACACCAAAATCAACTCGTCAAACTCTCCTAACACCTAACCCACACATAACACAAATCATATAAGCTATTATGAACGTAAATGAGAGCCCCCTAACCTTAAATTTGCTCAAACCGAAATTTCACCGAACCACGAACACACTCCGGACCCGCTCCAAAAGCTCTAAAACGAATCCATCGACCGAAACTCCTCCAAATCACTTCCAAAGCGAAACCCAAGCCTCAAATTCGAATATAAGCTTCCAAGGAAGTCAAAACCTCTATTTTTGCTCACTTGAGCTCCAAAGGGTCAACAATGGTAACACGAAAACGAGTAGAAATTAGGTGATGAAAATTATACTAATAGAAAGAGGAGGAAAAATGGAGAAGATTGGTACCAAAAGCCCCTTACCCGGTGTAGTATTGAGTGAGATCTCCCCACATCTTTTCCTTCCCTTCACGCCGTTCTCTCCCTCTCTCGCTTCGGTTCCGTGCTTCTTTCTTTCTGTGCCGTGCGTTTTCCTTCTTTCCATTCATTCACTTAATATCCCTTTCTTTTCTTTTCTTTCATTCACTCACACGGCCCATTCTTTCTTTCTCTCACTAATGGGCCTTGACCCTATTTACACCCTCCTCGATCACTTCTACCACTCCCTTATTTAATTACTAAACACTACTCCATAACACCATAAAATACTACTCACTTAATTTATTAAACATCCTCCTATTCCCAATAAAACTCCAAACTAATTATTTCTATTATTTTTCCATAACTAAATTCCTTCTAATTAAATAAATAATTATCCGATTATTTTTGGGGCGTTACACTGTCAGCCAGATCAAGATCCTCTACCCTGATCTGGGGGTCGATCGCGAGATTGTGCAAAGCACACATCGTGCGATCGATCAGCAGATCGTCCGCCCCAAGAAGATTGTGAAAGGGAAGATCCTTCAAGAAGAGGCGGTCATCTATCAGGCCCCCAGCGATTCTTAACTTGTAATTTTCTTCTGAATTCTAATCTTGGCCCGCCTGCGAGCGGTGTTTGAATTGGCGCCCTGGCTTCGACCAAGGCGTCTTTGTTTGTAATCAATGACAATTTTTCCATGAATTTGACCTGTTTAATCGCTTTTGTAATTGGATTTGATTCTTTTGCTATGGTCGGTCGCGACCTTGAATTTTTTATGGGTCACTTTATTCGGTAACACTTTTTCAGGCCGCTCGGCGGCTCTCGTTTGAGCCATTCGATGGCACTCTTTTAAGGCCGCTCGGCGGCTCTCATTTGGGCCATTTCGATGGCACTCTTTTTAGGCCGCTCGGCGGCTCTCGTTTGGGCCATTCGATGGCACTCTTTTTAGGCCGCTCGACGGCTTTCGTTTGGGCCATTCGATGGCACTCTTTTTGGCCGCTCGGCGGCTTTCGTTTGGGCCATTCGATGGCGCTCTTTTAGGCCGCTCGGCGGCTCTCGCTTGGTGAGCGGCCGTGCATACAATTTGCACGAAAATAAAGTACACAAGTCGAATTTTAGGGTCGGTCCTCAGTAAAAAACCCCTATGGGAAAAAGAGCGACCGCCTGTTCTTTATTGATCAATTGGTTTTTACAAAATACTCTCATCTTGCCAGCATTCCATGTTCTGGGGGTGGTCGCCCCTTCAGTTTATTCTTTAGCTCACGGGCTAAGTCGTCGTCGTCGTCCTCATGGTCGCTATCTGGGTCGTATCGAGCATCCAGGTCGGCCACATTGACCTGATGCCCCTCTCTGAGATTCTGAGGTTTAGCATTTATCGCCTCCATATCACAAATCTCTTGATAGAGGAAATGGCTCCTCATGGCCGCTTCCACATCGGCCATTATTGTCACGACTTGGTCGCTTTTACTGTAGAATTTCATCTTTAAATGCACAGTTGAGGCTACAGCCCCCAACTTTCCCAGTGTTGGCCGGCCGATGATGCAGTGGTAACACGATTTGATTGGCAGAACTAAGAACGTTGTCCTGACCGTCCTGTACGACGTGCTGCCATTCGTATCATCCCCAAAAGTAACAAGTAATTCTATCGTCCCCAGGGGGTAGGTGGTCGCCCCATTGAACCCGGTCAATGGGGTTGGTACTGCTTGTGGAATAATTTCACTTCTGTCCACGTTTAACTTGTCAATCAATTCCTCAAATATGATGTCGGTCGAGCTCCCTTGGTCGACCAGTATCCTTCTGACCTCTGTGTTGGCCATTACGGCCGATACTACCAAAGGGACGTAATTATTGACTTTGCCATCGAGCAAGTCTTCATCCCCAAAGGAAATGGGCGGCCTATTCGAGGCCGGCCGTGGGGTTGAAGTTGAGCCGACCATCATAAGTTCATTCCACTTTCTCTTCATTGCCTTCTTGGACTCTCTGATATCCAACGGATTACCTCCATGGATGACCATGGCTACATTGCGGCCCTTTGACTGTCTGGGGTCGCGACCTTCCTCAGAATTGTTACGCTCTTGCTCGACCGTCGAGTTGACGATCGCTTTACCTTCATTTTTGACATATTGCCTCAACTTGCCCTTCTGTATGAGATCTTCTATGTCATCTTTTAGGGACATACAGTCATTGGTATCATGCCCCTTACTCTTGTGGTATCTGCAGGATTTCTTGGTGGGACAACCTCCTTTCTTCAACACTAGGGGATCAGGTCGCCTCACACCAGTGAACTCGTTGTTCTGGCACTCCGTGAAGATCTGGGCGATCGGAGTGTTCAACTTTGTACGATGCTCGTACTTCTTAGGCCGGTACTCGGGCTTACTGTCACGGTAGTTTTCTTGCCCCTTGGCCGGCCTGCCATTCTCTTCCTTGGGACGCGCGCGGGCGCCCTGGTCAGCGGCCAATTGCTCTTCATAGCCCATATGGTCGTTGGCCCTTCTAAGGAACAGGCCGAGGTCGTAATAGCGGTTCAAAGAGAACTCTTCAGCAAATCTGTGGTTCTTTCTTATACCACGTTTGAGATACTTCAGCTTGTCCGTGTCTGATAGGTTGCAGACTGTGTCAGCCTCTGTCATGAACCGGTCGATAAACTCCCTCAACGATTCATTCTCTCCTTGGACGACCGAGTCCAAGTGCTCTTCATAACGATACTGACAACGGTTGGCTGTATAATGGGCCAAGAACATTGCCACAAGATCTTCCCAAGAAGAGATAGAGTTGGGACGCAGGGATTCCCACCATTCTAACGCCCGGCATTCGAGCGACTGAGGGAATAGTCTGCACTTCATCGTCCGACCTAGCTCTCTATAGCTACAGTAGTTGTTGAAGTACATGAGGTGTTTATCAGGATCCCCGCGGCCGTTAAACTTGTTCAGGTTTGGGGGCTTCCTCAGGTCCCTTGGGATACGATAACGCCTGATTTCGCTGGTGAAGGGTCCTTGTCCGGTCGGGATGTGATTCTGCCCGTAGGGCTGCATGGCGGCATAAGTTTGGTCGATGGGCAGACCGTAAAGGCCGACCGGCTGCCCATGGAACCTGTCAGCAATTGGAGGGGGTCCATGGTGTTGTGGAGCATGCGACGACGACCGTCTTCTAGGCCGCTCTGAATAGTTTCTTCTTGGTCGGCTGATGGCGCGGGAGACATCTCTAATCTCCCCGTTGTGGTAGTCGTTAAACTCCTCGTACGAGTCCCACGACCTGCTTCTTGATCGGCGGGATCCTGAGGACTCGTTGGACGAGTATCTTGTTGGCGACCTATCAGACTCTGGTCGGTAGCTTGAGTCAGCATAGTCGTAATCTTCCACGGGGGAATGACGATGGCGACTTCCTTGATGAGGAGGCGACCTGTGGACGATCGCCCTTCTTGAAGGATTGCGTCGGGATACGCCTCGACGAGTAGGAGCTTCTCTTCGTGGTGGTGAACGATGGGGCCGGGATGGTTGCCCTCGGTGACCGCTGTCCGCACGCGGGCGGATCGAGATCGACCCTCTCTCATAGCGTTCGATCAGCTCGTCTCGATCAGCAATCACTTGATTCTTTTGCTCCAGAATTTGTATAAGTGCCTGGGTCACATGCTCTGGCAATGCTTCTGGGAATCCAGCTTCGGCCAGCTCGGCCGGTAGTTGCTGGACCGGTTGGATGACTGGCCCGCCACCCTGCACTGAGGGTTCTTGGCGAGGCTCGCCTTGTGATTCATGAACTGTCACAGGCACGCCCTCTGGTGTCCGTTGAGGTCGGTTCTGCCCAGAGGTGTTGAGCCTGGAAGAAGTGCGTTTCTGGCGTGGCGGCATGGTTTGATGTGGAATAGCGGTCGGGCCTCCCACTGTGGTCGCCAATTGATCGTACCTGATCAATACGATGAGTTGCTGTTGTCTGTTGATGTCGCTCGGTCGCTGGGATGAAGTACCGAGTTCTGGGCCGCACGCTGGTGGTACCTGCAAAGGCACTCCAACGCTCAAGTCAGAGGTGCTTCAACGGGCAGGGTCACAAGGTGAGTAAAACATACCTGAAGCCACATGCTGGTGTGGTATATATCATGTTGGCGTTCTAGCCGTTGCGGATTTTGCGGGGCCGGCCGCATCTTGCGGAGCAAGCTAGATATTGGGCTGCGATGGGCCTACTGTACGAAAGTGGCCTTCGAGCCCACTCCAGAACAATTAAGAATAGATAAGAAATAGGCTATGATTGGCTAGCCACTTCCTAGTTCATTGTAAGTGATTAAGAAAAAATAAGGAATATTCTAGGACTGGCTAGCCACTTCTTATTCATGCTAGTCACTTCCAAGCTCATTGTAAGTGACTAAGAACTGATTAGGAATAGGCTAGGATTGGCTAGCCACTAGGAATGGCTAGCCACTTCCTAGTTCCTTGTAAGTGATTAAGAAAAGATAAGGAATAGGTTAGAATTGGCTAGCCACTTCCTAGTTTATGCTAGCCACTTCCAAGTTCATTGTAAGTGATTAATAATAGATAAGGAATAGGCTAGGACTGGCTAGGCACGTCCTATTCATCTAGCCACTTCCTAATTCATTGGAAGTAATTAAGACTAGATAAAGAATATGCTAGGATTGGGTAGCCACTTCCTAATTCATGCTAGCCACTTCCGATTTCATTGTAAGAGATTAAGAATATATTAGGAAAAGGCTAGGTTTGGCTAGCCGCTAGGAATCCCTAGCCACTTCCTAGTTCATGCTAGCCACTTTCTAGTTCATTGTAATTGATTAGGAATAGATAAAGAATAAGCTAGGATTGGGTAGCTATTTCCTTATTCATTCTAAGTGATTAAGAATTGATTAGGAATAGGCTAGGATTGGCTAGACACTTCCTAGTGTTTGTAAGTGATTAAGAATAGATAAGGAATAGGCCAGGATTGGCTAGCCACTAGGAACGGCTAGCCACTTCCTAGTGTTTGTAAGTGATTAAGAATAGATAAGGAATAGGCCAGGATTGGCTAGCCACCTCCTACTTCATGCTAGCCACTTCCAAATTCATTATAAGTGATTAAGAATAGATAAAGTATAGGCTAGGAATGGGTAGCCACTTCCTATTTCATTGTAAGAGATTAAGAATAGATTAGGAAAAAGGCTAGGACTGGCTAGCCACTAGGAATGGCTTGCCACTTCCTAGTTCATTGTAAGTGATTAAGAATAGATAAGAAATAGGCTCTGATTTGCTAGCCACTTCCTAGTTCATTGTAAGTGATTAAGAATAAATAAGGAATATTCTAGGACTGGCTAGCCACTTCCTATTCATGCTAGTCACTTCCTAGTTCATTGTAAGTGATTAAGAACTGATTAGGAATAGGCTAGGATTGGAGAGCCACTAGGAATGGCTATCCACTTCCTAGTTTCTTGTAAGTGATTAAGAATAGATAAGGAATATGCCAGGATTGGCTAGCCACCTCCTACTTCAGGCAAGCCACTTTCAAATTCATTGTAAGTGATTGAGAATAAATAAGGAATATTCTAGGACTGGCTAGCCACTTCCTAATTCTATGTAAGTGATTAAGAATTGATTAGGAATAGGCTAGGATTGGCTAGACACTTCCTAGTGTTTGTATGTGATTAAGAACAGATAAGGAATAGGCCAGGATTGGCTAGCCACTAGGAACGGCTAGCCACTTCCTAGTGTTTGTAAGTGATTAGAATAGATAAGGAATAGGACAGGATTGGCTAGCCACCTCCTACTTCATGCTAGCCACTCCCAAATTCATTGTAAGTGATTAAGAATAGATAAAGTATACGCTAGGATTTGGTAGCCACTTCCTATTTCATTGTAAGAGATTAAGAATAGATTAGGAAAAGGCTAGGACTGGCTAACCACTAGGAATGGCTACCCACTTCCTAGTTCATTGTAAGTGATTAAGAATAGATAAGAAATAGGCTATGATTGGCTAGCCACTTTGTACGATGCTCGTACTTCTTAGGCCGGTACTCGGGCTTACTGTCACGGTAGTTTTCTTGCCCCTTGGCCGGCCTACCATTCTCTTCCTTGGGACGCACGCGGGCGCCCTGGTCAGCGGCCAATTGCTCTTCATAGCCCATATGGTCGTTGGCCCTTCTAAGGAACAGGCGGAGGTCGTAATAGCGGTTCAAAGAGAACTCTTCAGCCAATCTGTGGTTCTTTCTTATACCACGTTTGAGATACTTCAGCTTGTCCGTGTCTGATAGGTTGCGGACTGTGTCAGCTTCTGTCATGAACCGGTCGATAAACTCCCTCAACGATTCATTCTCTCCTTGGACGACCGAGTCCAAGTGCTCTTCATAACGATACTGACAACGGTTGGCTGTATAATGGGCCAAGAACATTGCCACAAGATCTTCCCAAGAAGAGACAGAGTTGGGACGCAGGGATTCCCACCATTCTAACGCCCGGCCTTCGAGCGACTGAGGGAATAGTCTGCACTTCATCGTCCGACCTAGCTATCTATAGCTACACTAGTTGTTGAAGTACATGAGGTGTTTATCAGGATCCCCGCGGCTGTTAAACTTGTTCAGGTTTGGGGGCTTCCTCAGGTCCCTTGGGATACGATAACGCCTGATTTCGCTGGTGAAGGGTCCTTGTCCGGTCGGGATGTGATTCTGCCCGTAGGGCTGCATGGCGGCATAAGTTTGGTCGATGGGCAGACCGTAAAGGCCGACCGGCTGCCCATGGAACCTGTCAGCAATTGGATGGGGTCCATGGTGTTGTGGAGCATGCGACGACGACCGTCTTCTAGGCCGCTCTGAATAGTTTCTTCTTGGTCGGCTGATGGCGCGGGAGACATCTCTAATCTCCCCGTTGTGGTAGTCGTTAAACTCCTCGTACGAGTCCCACGACCTGCTTCTTGATCGGCGGGATCCTGAGGACTCGTTGGACGAGTATCTTGTTGGCGACCTATCAGACTCTGGTCGGTAGCTTGAGTCAGCATAGTCGTAATCTTCCACGGGGGAACGACGATGGCGACTTCCTCGATGAGGAGGCGACCTGTGGACGATCGCCCTTCTTGAAGGATTGCGTCGGGATACGCCTCGACGAGTAGGAGCTTCTCTTCGTGGTGGTGAACGATGGGGCCGGGATGGTTGCCCTCGGTGACCGCTGTCCGCACGCGGGCGGATCGAGATCGACCCTCTCTCATAGCGTTCGATCAGCTCGTCTCGATCAGCAATCACTTGATTCTTTTGCTCCAGAATTTGTATAAGTGCCTGGGTCACATGCTCTGGCAATGCTTCTGGGATTCCAGCTTCGGCCAGCTCGGCCGGAAGTTGCTGGACCGGTTGGATGACTTGCCCGCCACCCTGCACTGAGGGTTCTTGGCGAGGCTCGCCTTGTGATTCATGAACTGTCACAGGCACGCCCTCTGGTGTCCGTTGAGGTCAGTTCAGCCCAGAGGTGTTGAGCCTGGAAGAAGTGCGTTTCTGGCGTGGCGGCATGGTTTGATGTGGAATAGCGCTCGGGCCTCCCACTGTGGTCGCCAATTGATCGTACCTGATCAATACGATGAGTTGCTGTTGTCAGTTGATGTCGCTCGGTCGCTGGGATGAAGGACCGAGTTCTGGGCCGCACGCGGGTGGTACCTGCAAAGGCACTCCAACGCTCAAGTCAGAGGTGCTTCAACGGGCAGGGTCACAAGGTGAGTAAAACATACCTGAAGCCACATGCTGGTGTGGTATATATCATATTGGCGTTCTAGCCGTTGCGGATTTTGCGGGGCCGGCCGCATTTTGCGGAGCAAGCTAGATATTGGGCTGCGATGGGCCTACTGTACGAAAGTGGCCTTCGAGCCCACTCCAGAACAATTAAGAATAGATAAGAAATAGGCTATGATTGGCTAGCCACTTCCTAGTTCATTCTAAGTGATTAAGAACAAATAAGGAATATTCTAGGACTGGCTAGCCACTTCCTATTCATGCTAGTCACTTCCAAGTTCATTGTAAGTGATTAAGAACTGATTAGGAATAGGCTAGGATTGGCTAGCCACTAGGAATGGCTAGCCACTTCCTAGTTCCTTGTAAGTGATTAAGAAAAGATAAGGAATAGGTTAGAATTGGCTAGCCACTTCCTAGTTCATGCTAGCCACTTCCAAGTTCATTGTAAGTGATTAATAATAGATAAGGAATAGGCTAGGACTGGCTAGGCACTTCCTATTCATCTAGCCACTTCCTAATTCATTGGAAGTAATTAAGACTAGATAAAGAATATGCTAGGATTGGGTAGCCACTTCCTAATTCATGCTAGCCACTTCCGATTTCATTGTAAGAGATTAAGAATATATTAGGAAAAGGCTAGGTTTGGCTAGCCGCTAGGAATCCCTAGCCACTTCCTAGTTCATGCTAGCCACTTTCTTGTTCATTGTAATTGATTAGGAATAGATAAAGAATAAGCTAGGATTGGGTAGCCATTTCCTTATTCATTGTAAGTGATTAAGAACTGATTAGGAATAGGCTAGGATTGGCTAGCCACTTCCTAGTGTTTGTAAGTGATTAAGAATAGATAAGGAATAGGCCAGGATTGGCTAGCCACCTCCTACTTCATGCTAGCCACTTCCAAATTCATTATAAGTGATTAAGAATAGATAAAGTATAGGCTAGGATTGGGTAGCCACTTCCTATTTCATTGTAAGAGATTAAGAATAGATTAGGAAAAAGGCTAGGACTGGCTAGCCACTAGGAATGGCTAGCCACTTCCTACTTCATTGTAAGTGATTAAGAATAGATAAGAAATAGGCTATGATTTGCTAGCCACTTCCTAGTTCATTGTAAGTGATAATGAACAAACAAGGAATATTCTAGGACTGGCTAGCCACTTCCTATTCATGCTAGTCACTTCCTAGTTCATTGTAAGTGATTAAGAACTGATTAGGAATAGGCTAGGATTGGATAGCCACTAGGAATGGCTATCAACTTCCTAGTTTCCTGTAAGTGATTAAGAATAGATAAGGAATAGGCCAGGATTGGCTAGCCACCTCCTACTTCAGGCAAGCCACTTTCAAATTCATTGTAAGTGATTAAGAATAAATAAGGAATATTCTTGGACTGGCTAGCCACTTCCTAATTCTATGTAAGTGATTAAGAATTGATTAGGAATAGGCTAGGATTGGCTAGAGACTTCCTAGTGTTTGTAAGTGATTAAGAATAGATAAGGAATAGGCCAGGATTGGCTAGCCACTAGGAACGGCTAGCCACTTCCTAGTGTTTGTAAGTGATTAAGAATAGATAAGGAATAGGACAGGATTGGCTAGCCACCTCCTACTTCATGCTAGCCACTCCCAAATTCATTGTAAGTGATTAAGAATAGATAAAGTATAGGCTAGGATTTGGTAGCCACTTCCTATTTCATTGTAAGAGATTAAGAATAGATTAGGAAAAGGCTAGGACTGGCTAACCACTAGGAGTGGCTACCCACTTCCAAGTTCATTGTAAGTGATTAAGAATAGATAAGAAATAGGCTATGATTGGCTAGACACTTCCTAATTCTTTGTAAGTGATTAAGATTAGTTTAGGAATAGGCTAAGATTGGCTAGCCACTTGGAATGGCTAGCCACTTCCTAGTTTATGCTAGCCACTTCCTTGTTCATTATAAGTAATTAAGAATAGATAAGGAATAGGAAAGGACCGGCTAGCCACATCCTATTCATGCTAGCCACTTCCTAATTCATTGGTAGTGATTAAGAATTGATCCGGAATAGGCTAGGAGCGGCTAGCCACTAGGAACGGCTAGCCACTTCCTAGTTCAATGTAAGTGATTAATAATAGATAAGGAATAAGGTAGGATTGGCTAGCCACATCCTAGTTCATTTTAAGTGATTAAGAATAGATAAGGAATAGGCTAGGATCGGCTAGCCACTTCCTAATTCATTGTAAGTGATTAAGAATTGATTAGGAATAGTCTAAGATTGGCTAGCCACTTCCTAGTTTATGCTAGCCACTTCATAGTTCATTGTAAGTGATTAAGAATTTATTAGGAATAGGCTAGGATTGACTAGCCACTAGGAATGGCTAGTCACTTCGTAGTTCCTTGTAAGTGCTTATTGTAACACCCCGAAATTAATTAAATAGTTATTTAGTATTTAGTTAATTAAATTAAATAGGAGTTGGTGATAGAAATAATAATAATAATAATAATAATAATAATGATGATCATAATAATAATAATAATAATAATTGGGTGGTTTTAGTTATTATTATATTATTTTATTTATCTGAAGGGGGTGGTGTTGGTACTTCGGAGGTGTTATGATTGGCCCAGTGCGCCAAGCCCAAGCCCGTAGACTTGAGCTGCTAGGCGCTAGGTTAGTGAAGTGGCGCCTCATTTGTGAAAAAAGAAAAGAAAGCGTGAGTTGAGAGAAGAGAAAGGAGAGAGCGTGAGAAGAGAAAAAGAAAAGGAGAGGGACGGCTCTAAGGGAGAAGAAAGAAGAAGAGAGGGGCGCGACTTCCATAGGAGAGGAGAGGAGCTCGGTTGCTGTGGTTACTCGGTGTGCTCGTGGAGGGATCTCTATCTTCGGTGAAACTAAGGTAAGGGTGGGTCTTGCCTTATAATAGGGATCATAATGGGATGTATGTAGGGGTTAGGATCTATGTCGTTTTTGTATTGATTTTGATATTGATGAGTTGTATGTATGTATTGATCACTATATGGCTTGTTGATGTTTTGCGAATTGTTCATATAAGTGATGAATTTAGAATTGCGTGCCAAGTGCTCGAAAGAATGTATAATTGATGTGTTCTTGTGCATAATATGTAAATTGACGTTTTTGGTGTGATTGGTGTGCGAGTTGATTGGACTATGTTGCTCAAAAATTTAATTGTTGTGTTATAGGCGCATAAGGCACCATTGTAGTATTTTTAGTGTTGCTGGAAATTGTTGTCTAGGTACGGAATTAGGCGCCCTTGAGTGGGGTGCCCCGCGCCAAGTATTGATGTTGTCGGAATTTTGGTCATGGAAGTAGGCGCCCTTGTGCTAGGCGCCCCGTGCCAAATTATTGTGTATTGGCTAAGTGTATTTTGTGTTGTGTTGGTGTGCCATATACTAAGTGCATCTTATGATATGTTTGTGTGCCAAGTGCCAAGTTAGAGTGTGTGTTGGTGATGCTTTGGTGTGGGTGTGTGTATAGGTGCCATGGTGATGGTAATGATGGTTGTCCATATGATTTTGGTGATTTCAAATAAAAATTGATTTTTGGGTGAGTGAGGATTTTAGAGGGTGGAAATGAAATATAATTTTGATGTTTTAAAATTGAGGAAAATTGATGTTTGGGCTGAATTTGTGTAAAAATCTGGTTTTGGCAGTGTGCTGGGCGCCAGGTGCCTGTGCTGGGCGCCAGGTGCCTATGCTGGGCGCTGTGTGTGTGTGCTGGGCAAGTGTGGCGCGCGCCTGGGCGCTGGGCGCCTGTTGTGCGTGCGCTGTGTTGCGCGCTGGGCGCTGGGCGCCTGCTTGCGTGCGTGTGTGTGTGTGGCGCGCGCCTGGGCGCTGGGCGCCTGTTGTGCGCGCGGGGCGTGCGTGTGTTGCGCGCTGGGCGCCAGTGCGTGTGTTGCCTGGGCGCTGGGCGCCTAAGGCGCCAGTTCCCAGCAGTGTTGCCTAATTTTTCCTAAATTTGTTTTTAACGTAACTTTTGACTCGGGTGTCCGTTTTAGGTGTTTCAAAGTGCGTTACGACGCTTATTTAATTGTCTATCTGTTTGTCCAGGCCAAAACCAAAAATTAATATTTTTCCCCGGTCGTTTTTCTGAAAGTCCCAAGTGACTGTGTACTAGTTGTTGTTTAGTTTGGAAATTGCTACTGTTCCTTTTAAATAAAATGTTGGTGTTTTTCATGAGACTAAGGTACTGATCCTTGTATTTTGAAATGGTGTTGTTACGGTGAAAGTAGTGTTCTGTGTAACAGTGTGGTATGCAAATAAATATATATATATATATATATGGTGTATATTATTATTGGTGAATGGAGTATGTGATTCTCTTTTTGGGTGTTGATGAATAAACAAACTGTTGGTGAATATGCTGTGGCATACTTTTATTTGGTGATTCTGGTGTGTACTGCATTGTCATGGTGTCGCATAATCATATGCATTATCTTTGGTGAATAGGCTTCGGCCTCGGGCTTCGGCCTTATTACAATTTTTGGTGAATGCCCTCAAGGCTCAGTTTTGGTGAATGGATCCACATGCATATGCCCAGTGGAGTTTTGGGTTGCATCTCATACATTAAACATACAGTTGGTGAGTGTTTTGGTGATTAAGTATTTGGAGATTACTTGGTGATTATTTATTTGGTGATTACTTGGTGATTATTTATTTGGTGATTAATTTCGAATGACTGAACTGGTGATTAAAGTGAATATTGCTGTGATGGATGTAGTCCTGTATCTGTATATACTACTCCTTATGTACTTTATTATAGGGTTTGAGACTCACCCCTTTTGTTGATTTTTACCTTACAGGTAACCGTACTTGAAGGCTTTGACCTTCATTCCCTTGAGTTCGAGTCGCTCTGATACGTAGCACCTGGGGGGCGTCTTATTAGATAGTGATTTTGTCTTGTACGACTTGTTGGATTTTATTTTAACGTTGTAACCGTATTTTTGAGTAATGGCCGCCCATGATGCCACGTAATGATTTTAATTTAAGTTAAACAAATGACGTGTTTTTGAAGTAAATGTAGCATTCCGTTTCAAAAAAATAATTTGTGCACTCTGATAATTGTTATAAATGAAAGGGGTAGAAATGGGTGTTACAAGTTGGTATCAGAGCAATGGTTGGTCTGTCCGGCCGAGTCGTCGAGTCGTTGTGTCAGATAGTGACCAACTGTTGTCTTTTCAGTGCTGACCGTTGTTTGTGTTGCAGGTACACCGGAAAGTTTCTATTGGTAAGTGAACTAGTGGGGGAGATTTCCCTACTAGTGCTGTGTGCCCTATTGTGTACACAGTGTGAGAACTGTGTTTGCTGTTGTGATCCTTATTGTTGACCTTATTGCTGCGTGCTTCTAAATGAATTGTCATGTTGTTTAAATGTTCACATGTGTTTTAGTTGATATTGAGCTCTGTGTGTTTTACATAAAATGTCGAATTAATTGCTGTTGCTGTGGATTGTTAAGTCGCATGTACTTTCTTATGTTGATATGTCCGAACTATTTTAAGAGGTCGACGCTGAGCTTTTACGAAAAATCTTTTAATGCTTTGACTGCTGTTCCCTGGGGAGTTTCGTTGTTGTTTCAGAAGACTTCTGTTATTGTTCCTAATCTTATGCACTGCCCCTATTTTTATGAGTTGTACCTATTTCTGATTGTTGACTGTCCCGTGTGTCTTATTATTTCTATTATGTTGCCTGGTGTGTTCTTTGTGTCCCTTGTCGATCTTCGACAGAGACCTTGTTGCGAGTTTTGTTGTTTGTCGTTGGGTGAATTAATTGTAATCGTGGGTACGGACTAGTTAGAGCATAACCGTGAGGATGTCAATTGTCGTAGCCAGCCGGTGAGTTAAGGAGATGTTGATGCGAATTTTCGAGGACGAAAATAATCTAAGTGGGGGAGAGTTGTAACACCCCGAAATTAATTAAATAGTTATTTAGTATTTAGTTAATTAAATTAAATAGGAGTTGGTGATAGAAATAATAATAATAATAATAATAATGATGATCATAATAATAATAATAATAATTGGGTGGTTTTAGTTATTATTATATTATTTTATTTATCTGAAGGGGGTGGTGTTGGTACTTCGGAGGTGTTATGATTGGCCCAGTGCGCCAAGCCCAAGCCCGTAGACTTGAGTTGCTAGGCGCTAGGTTAGTGAAGTGGCGCCTCATTTGTGAAAAAAGAAAAGAAAGCGTGAGTTGAGAGAAGAGAAAGGAGAGAGCGTGAGAAGAGAAAAAGAAAAGGAGAGGGACGGCTCTAAGGGAGAAGAAAGAAGAAGAGAGGGGCGCGACTTCCATAGGAGAGGAGAGGAGCTCGGTTGCTGTGGTTACTCGGTGTGCTCGTGGAGGGATCTCTATCTTCGGTGAAACTAAGGTAAGGGTGGGTCTTGCCTTATAATAGGGATCATAATGGGATGTATGTAGGGGTTAGGATCTATGTCGTTTTTGTATTGATTTTGATATTGATGAGTTGTATGTATGTATTGATCATTATATGGCTTGTTGATGTTTTGCGAATTGTTCATATAAGTGATGAATTTAGAATTGCGTGCCAAGTGCTCGAAAGAATGTATAATTGATGTGTTCTTGTGCATAATATGTAAAATGACGTTTTTGGTGTGATTGGTGTGCGAGTTGATTGGACTATGTTGCTCAAAAATTTAATTGTTGTGTTATAGGCGCATAAGGCACCATTGTAGTATTTTTAGTGTTGCTGGAAATTGTTGTCTAGGTACGGAATTAGGCGCCCTTGAGTGGGGTGCCCCGCGCCAAGTATTGATGTTGTCGGAATTTTGGTCATGGAAGTAGGCGCCCTTGTGCTAGGCGCCCCGTGCCAAATTATTGTGTATTGGCTAAGTGTATTTTGTGTTGTGTTGGTGTGCCATATACTAAGTGCATCTTATGATATGTTTGTGTGCCAAGTGCCAAGTTAGAGTGTGTGTTGGTGATGCTTTGGTGTGGGTGTGTGTATAGGTGCCATGGTGATGGTAATGATGGTTGTCCATATGATTTTGGTGATTTCAAATAAAAATTGATTTTTGGGTGAGTGAGGATTTTAGAGGGTGGAAATGAAATATAATTTTGATGTTTTAAAATTGAGGAAAATTGATGTTTGGGCTGAATTTGTGTAAAAATCTGGTTTTGGCAGTGTGCTGGGCGCCAGGTGCCTGTGCTGGGCGCCAGGTGCCTATGCTGGGCGCTGTGTGTGTGTGCTGGGCAAGTGTGGCGCGCGCCTGGGCGCTGGGCGCCTGTTGTGCGTGCGCTGTGTTGCGCGCTGGGCGCTGGGCGCCTGCTTGCGTGCGTGTGTGTGTGTGGCGCGCGCCTGGGCGCTGGGCGCCTGTTGTGCGTGTAACACCCCTTTCTACCCGTCACTTTGTTTATAAAAATCAGAGTTTGAAAAATCTCGTTCATAGGAAATGTTACACATACTCAAAACAAACGTCGCTTATCCAACTTTAAAAACAGTTTAACTCAAATTCATACGTCCACGTAGCACATCACAATATCAAAAACTCAAGCCTCATGGTTAACGTCACTTATAAAACTCCTCATAACACAAACAACTACGCAGCGGAAATTTGTAAAACATAACCAAATAGTCCACATGGACATAATAATCAAAAATCATTAATAAAGGCCGAGTTCGTTATCCCCCCTGAGTGCTACGTATCAGAGCATGACGACTCGACTCGAAAAGTGAAGCTAATACCTTCACTGGGAATCACCTGCACGTTACCAACACGAGGGCAACATTCAAACAGGAAAGGGTGAGCATCATTTCAGTCTATATAATAGAAAACATGATAAGCAATAATCATAGGCTACGCACTAGAATAATCAGCATCCAATACACAAAACATCCACATCACAGTCATCATTCACATCATGTACAAACTCATCTCATGTCATATAGATTTATGAAATGCAACCCACTCGCGGGTATATGCATGAAGGTACCTTTTCACAAAACGTCGCTTAGCCACTCAGGCCTCATCATCACTTAGCCACTCAGGCCTCAAAACATCACTGGGTTTTATGCATATGGGCATGAGACTCTATGACATGCACCACTCACATCACAAAATCACACAATTACTCAGATCACAGTCAACAATGTGACCCATCACTTACCTGTTTGCTCGCACGGAGCACAGCACCTGTCAAATTCATAATCATCACACAACATCACTAGGCCACTTAGACCTTAACCTCACTTAGCCACTCAGGCCCCAATTGTCACTTACACATAAACATCATTTACCTCAAACATTAGCCACTGAGGGCAAAAACGTCATTTGACTAACCACCAAGGGCATCCTCGTCATTTACACATCATTATCATTAACTTTGGCCACTAGGGGCAAAACAGTCATTTGACTAGCCACCAAGGGCATCCTCGTCATTTACACATCTTTTATCATTAACTTTGGCCACTAGGGGCAAAACAGTCATTTTGACACTACCGTGTTTAAAACTGTTGTTTATACACCAAAAGGGATTTTTAAAGAGTTCCACGTCATTTTTCAATGTCACTGGGACGACCACCGGGGACAGCCACTTGGGCGCCCACAAACAGTCAGAAAATAACAATTTTTCATTTTAAAAAATTGAACCCACAAATAGACAACGTAAAAAGCTTCATGACACTTTTCGAATCGTGCAAAACGGACGTCTACGTCAAAAGTTATGATAAAAACAATTTTGGAAAAATTTAGGCAACATCTAGGGAACAGGCGCCTTAGGCGCCCAGGCAACCAGGCAACAAGTGCACAGGCGCCCAGCGCCCAGGAGCAACAGCGCGCCACACAGCGCAACAAGCAACACAGACACGGGCGCCTAGCGCCCAGGGCAACAACGCACGCACAACACAGCGCCATAGGCGCCCAGCGCCCAGGCGCGCACAACGCACACACAGACACAGCACGGGCGCCCAGCGCCCAGAAACCAGCAGCAACATCCAGAATTTTACCAAAACGCTTTTTAATACTGAAAATTGTTTTCTTAACAATTCTAAATCATAAAACCTCAACATTTTCCCAGCAACTAAACATACACATATTTCAATCAATTTCTCAAAAATTCAATTGGCATTATCTTCCCTATCCCCTTGGCGCCCTAGGCGCCTATACACCATCCATTCAATTTCGCAACCAACACAAGCAAATCCAGCACAACAATTTCAGTTTCAAGCCCATAATTCGAAGGTCACAAATCAATGACTATAATTCTAACACTACAATTCACACACATATGTATAGGAAAACTCACCATTCACTTCGCATATATCTACACATATAATAGCCCCTATCAACGATGCATCAAGAAACATCAAGAACTCATGCTTACATCATTTCGCATACAACAATATATAAAAACCAACATCACAATACATCAATAAATCTAGTCTAATCCTAGATCTAGAACTCATCATATGAACTATTAAATAGAGTGATAGAGCTCCCCTAACCTCGAAATTGAAGAACGGAGGCTCCGGAGATAGTCACATACAGGATCACAGCAACAAAATCACGCTCCTCGCTCTTCCTTGCTTGCGACTTCTCTCCTCTTCCTCTTCTCTCCTTACGGCGCTCTTCCTTGCTCTCTCTCTATCTCACGCTCTTTCTTTCTTTCTTTCTTTTGATTTCGCAAAATGCCACAAACCCTAGCCCCCACCAACTAACCACTTCGCCTATATTGTGGATCATGGGCTTGGGCTTTCCACTTAAGCCCAAGTCATGCAAGTGGCGCCTCCACTCCCTCCTAATACCACCAAAATAAATAAAATTCTAATTAATCGAATTACATCAAATAATTTAATTTAAATCCCCAATTATTTAATTAAATAAATTAATTAAATAATTTTAGGGTGTTACAACTCTCCCCCACTTAGAATATTTCGTCCTCGAAATTTACCTGATCAAACAACTCTGGGTAGGACTCTCGCATCTTGCTCTCTAGCTCCCAAGTCATACTCTCGCCGGCAGCTCCTAGCCAGACCACTTTCACTAATGCAATCTCTTTGCCTCTAAGCGCCTTCACTTCACGATCCTCAATCCTTACGGGCATCGTCTCCACAGTGAGATTATCCCGCACCTCGACATCGTCCACTTGGATCACATGAGATGGATCCGAAACATACTTCCGAAGTTGCGACACGTGAAACACGTCGTGCAAGTTCGAAAGATTTGGCGGTAAAGCCACTCTATAAGCCACGTTTCCAATTCTCTCGGATATCTGATAAGGACCAACAAATCGAGGAGTGAGCTTCTTCGATTTCAACGCCCGACCAACACCGGTAATAGGAGAAACCCTCAAGAACACATGCTCACCCTCCTGAAACTCTAAATCCTTCCTCCGCTTGTCATGGTAACTTTTCTGACGACTCTGCGAAGCCTTCATCTTCTCACGGATCATCTTGATCTTCCCCGTAGTCTCCCGGACAATCTCCGGTCCCAAAACTACACTCTCTCCCGAATCATACCAACATAATGGCGTCCTACACTTTCGACCATACAATGCTTCAAACGGTGCCATCCCGATACTGGAATGGTGACTGTTGTTATAGGTAAACTCAATCAACGCAAGATACGAATCCCATGAACCCCGCTGTTCCAATACACAAGCCCTCAACAAATCCTCTAACGACTGAATTGTTCTCTCTGACTGACCATCGGTCTGGGGATGATACGCCGAACTCATTTTTAACTTAGAACCCAATTCTTTCTGCAAACTCTTCCAAAACTCGGAAGTGAACCTCGGATCCCTATCTGACACAATACTCTTCGGAACACCATGAAGCCTCACAATCTCCTTGACATATACCTCTGCCAACCTCGACACCGGATAAGTGATATTAATAGGAATAAAATGAGCAGACTTCGTTAACCTATCAATGATCACCCAAATAGCGTCATGACCCTTAGCTGTATTCGGTAACCCCGTCACAAAATCCATTGCTATGCTATCCCATTTCCACTCTGGAATTTCCAACGGTTGCAGTAGCCCTGCAGGCTTCTGATGCTCTACCTTAGATTTCTGACAGGTCAAGCAGGCATACACAAATCGCGCCACATCTCTCTTCATACCATACCACCAAAACATCTTTTTCAGATCTTGATACATCTTTGTTGCTCCAGGATGGATACTCAACTTGCTACGATGACCTTCCTCTAAAATTGCCTTCCTCATCTCTTCATCGTCAGGAACACAGATCCTACCCCGGAACCTCAACACACCACTGGAATCTAATTTGAAATCTTCATCTTCAGATTGACCGACCCCATTAATTAAATCCACTAACTTAACATCTGACTTCTGAGCCTCTCTGATGCTGCCCAGGAAATCATTATCAATCTTCAACATCCCCAGCTTGACACTGCGAGGTGTCATTTTACAAACCAAACTCAAATCTCTGAATTCCTCAATTAACTCTAATTCTTTCACCATCATTGCCGACATATGCAAGGACTTTCTGCTTAAAGCATCAGCCACGACATTAGCCTTGCCGGGATGATAATTCAAACCAAAGTCATAATCCTTCAAGAGTTCCAACCACCGACGCTGTCTCATATTCAACTCTTTCTGGTCGAACAGATACTTTAGACTCTTATGATCACTGAACACTTCGAACCTCGAACCATAAAGGTAGTGCCTCCAAATCTTGAGCACAAATACCACAGCAGCCAATTCCAAATCATGCGTAGGGTAATTTTTCTCATGAATCCGCAACTGCCTCGACGCATACGCAACGACTTTCCCATTCTGCATCAACACACCACCGAGACCCATCTTCGAA
Source organism: Astragalus membranaceus (assembly GCA_039519185.1). Lineage (NCBI taxonomy): Eukaryota > Viridiplantae > Streptophyta > Magnoliopsida > Fabales > Fabaceae > Astragalus > Astragalus membranaceus. Next base: position 31,358,535 of record CM076847.1, read on the forward strand.
GCGTCACAATACACAACGAACGGTTCCTCTGGATTAGGCAACGTCAAAACAGGCGACGTCGTCAATCTCTTTTTCAGTTCCATAAAGCTTTCCTCACACCGAGCATCCCAAACAAAAACTTTACCCTTGCAGGTCAACTGAGTCAACGGAAGGGCCAACTTGGAAAAACCCTCGATGAACCTCCTGTAGTACCCAGCCAAACCCAAAAAGCTTCTAATCTCCGTTACGGACTTCGGAGACTCCCACTCCAACACTGCTTCTACTTTTGCCGGATCAACCGCAATACCATTACCAGAAATCACGTGCCCAAGGAAACTCACCTCTTTCAGCCAGAACTCACACTTCGATAACTTAGCGTACAACTTTTTCTCTTTTAAAACTTCCAACACTGACTTCAGGTGCTCAGCATGCTCTTCATCTGACTTAGAATAAACTAGAATATCATCTATGAAGATTACCACAAACCGATCTAGGTAATTATGGAAAATACGGTTCATATATTCCATAAATACACCAGGAGCATTGGTCACACCGAACGGCATCACAGAATACTCATAATGCCCATACCTTGTCCTGAATGCTGTCTTCTGAACATCCTCATCCTTTACTTTAATCTGATGATATCCGGACCTCAAATCGATTTTGCTGAAAACACGAGCACCCACTAACTGATCCATCAGATCGTCGATTCTCGGAAGCGGATACTTATTCTTGATAGTTACCTTATTCAACTGACGATAGTCCACACATAACCTCATGCTCCCATCTTTCTTTTTCACTAACAATACCGGAGCTCCCCACGGTGATACACTCGGTCTTACAAATTTCTTCTCAAGCAATTCTTCAAGTTGCGTCTTCAACTCAGACAGTTCTGACGCCGACATTCTGTACGGTGCCATAGACACAGGCCTCGTACCAGGTACAAGATCAATCGAAAATTCAACTTCTCTCTCCGGTGGCACACCCGGAATTTCATCAGGAAAAACCTCAGGAAATTCACGTACTACCTTCAGTTCTTCAATAACAGCCTGACTCTCAGCAGACAACGAAGCCATCAACGCAAATAACTGAACTCCTTCTTTCTTCAATTTCTTCAACTGACCAGCAGACACCAAAACCGAACTTTCTTCACCGAAACTAACCGACTTGCTACGACAGTTGATATGAACGTGATTATTCTCTAACCAGTCCATGCCTAAGATTACATCCAGACCTCTCAATGGCAAACATACAAAATTCACAATAAAGTCCCTGCCGAAGATCGACACGGGACACTGAGAACACACCTGGGACGTAATCACCGACCCCTTCGCAGGAGTATCGACAACCATATCCCCACACATAGCAGATAAAACAAGACCCAACCTTTTACAGCAATCAACAGAAATAAAACAATGGGTAGCACCAGTATCAATAAGAGATTTCAGAGAAGTACCATTAATAAAACACGTACCTCTAATCAGACCATCATCGTCATCAGGCTCCTCTCCTGCCAATGCAAATACCTTCCCAGTAGACCTTTCCTTTTTCGGCTTTGTACACTTTGTACTGATATGCCCAGACTCACCACAGTTGAAACACACCACATCCTTGACCTTACACTCAGCTGCCATATGACCCTTTTTACCACAACGGTAGCAATTCCTGTCATCCGACCTGCATGTAGTACTCTTGTGGCCAGGCTTGCCACACTTATAACAGACAATGCTAGCAGGGGCATCTCCCCCACCAGAACCCTTACCTCCAGCAGCTCTCTGATAACCCTTACCCGCAGGAACCTCATACGGCTTGCTTCGACTCTGAAACTTGCCCTTTCTCTCGGAAGTAGCTTTGTAGCGAGCAGTACTGTCCTCCTCGAAGATCCTGCAACTATCAACCAGATCTGCGAACACACGAATCTTTTGATAACCAATGGCCTGTTTAATATCAGGCCTCAACCCATTCTCAAATTTGATGCATTTTGAAAATTCAGCTGTAGCCTCACTGTAGTGTGGATAAAATTTTGCTAGTTCCACAAACTTTGCCGCGTAGGCAGTCACAGACATACCACCCTGCTTCAGCTCTAAGAACTCTATCTCTTTCTTCCCGCGGACGTCTTCAGGAAAATACTTCCTCAGAAATTCCCTGCTGAATACCTCCCAAGTAATCTCTTCCTGCACAGCCTCTAACCTCTGCCTAGTAGCCAACCACCAGTCGTCGGCCTCCTCGGCTAACATATGGGTACCAAAGCGGACCTTCTGCTCAACAGTACAGTTCATCACCCTGAAAATCCTCTCGATCTCCTTCAGCCAAGCCATAGCACCATCTGGATCATATTTGCCCTTAAAGGTGGGCGGATTCTCCCTCTGGAAGGTTGTCAGACTTCGAAAACCAGCATTATCCCCAGCATTCTGCTGACCCTGCATCGCCTGAGCCATAGCTTGCAATGGAGCAGCAAGAGCAGCGTCGTCTCGTCTGGCCATTCTAGCACTGCAACAGAAAACAGAATTCAGAAACGAGTAACAAACTCAATGTTACTCAACACGACGACTCAACTACCGGCCGGACAGACCGAACTGCTCTGATACCACTAATGTAACACCCCTTTCTACCCGTCACTTTGTTTATAAAAATCAGAGTTTGAAAAATCTCGTTCATAGGAAATGTTACACATACTCAAAACAAACGTCGCTTATCCAACTTTAAAAACAGTTTAACTCAAATTCATACGTCCACGTAGCACATCACAATATCAAAAACTCAAGCCTCATGGTTAACGTCACTTATAAAACTCCTCATAACACAAACAACTACGCAGCGGAAATTTGTAAAACATAACCAAATAGTCCACATGGACATAATAATCAAAAATCATTAATAAAGGCCGAGTTCGTTATCCCCCCTGAGTGCTACGTATCAGAGCATGACGACTCGACTCGAAAAGTGAAGCTAATACCTTCACTGGGAATCACCTGCACGTTACCAACACGAGGGCAACATTCAAACAGGAAAGGGTGAGCATCATTTCAGTCTATATAATAGAAAACATGATAAGCAATAATCATAGGCTACGCACTAGAATAATCAGCATCCAATACACAAAACATCCACATCACAGTCATCATTCACATCATGTACAAACTCATCTCATGTCATATAGATTTATGAAATGCAACCCACTCGCGGGTATATGCATCAGGTACCTTTTAACAATTCTAAATCATAAAACCTCAACATTTTCCCAGCAACTAAACATACACATATTTCAATCAATTTCTCAAAAATTCAATTGGCATTATCTTCCCTATCCCCTTGGCGCCCTAGGCGCCTATACACCATCCATTCAATTTCGCAACCAACACAAGCAAATCCAACACAACAATTTCAGTTTCAAGCCCATAATTCGAAGGTCACAAATCAATGACTATAATTCTAACACTACAATTCACACACATATGTATAGGAAAACTCACCATTCACTTCGCATATATCTACACATATAATAGCCCCTATCAACGATGCATCAAGAAACATCAAGAACTCATGCTTACATCATTTCGCATACAACAATATATAAAAACCAACATCACAATACATCAATAAATCTAGTCTAATCCTAGATCTAGAACTCATCATATGAACTATTAAATAGAGTGATAGAGCTCCCCTAACCTCGAAATTGAAGAACGGAGGCTCCGGAGATAGTCACGTACAGGATCACAGCAACAAAATCACGCTCCTCGCTCTTCCTTGCTTGCGACTTCTCTCCTCTTCCTCTTCTCTCCTTACGGCGCTCTTCCTTGCTCTCTCTCTATCTCACGCTCTTTCTTTCTTTCTTTCTTTTGATTTCGCAAAATGCCACAAACCCTAGCCCCCACCAACTAACCACTTCGCCTATATTGTGGATCATGGGCTTGGGCTTTCCACTTAAGCCCAAGTCATGCAAGTGGCGCCTCCACTCCCTCCTAATACCACCAAAATAAATAAAATTCTAATTAATCGAATTACATCAAATAATTTAATTTAAATCCCCAATTATTTAATTAAATAAATTAATTAAATAATTTTAGGGTGTTAGAGTGCGCGCGGGGCGTGCGTGTGTTGCGCGCTGGGCGCCAGTGCGTGTGTTGCCTGGGCGCTGGGCGCCTAAGGCGCCAGTTCCCAGCAGTGTTGCCTAATTTTTCCTAAATTTGTTTTTAACGTAACTTTTGACTCGAGTGTCCGTTTTAGGTGTTTCAAAGTGCGTTACGACGCTTATTTAATTGTCTATCTGTTTGTCCAGGCCAAAACCAAAAATTAATATTTTTCCCCGGTCGTTTTTCTGAAAGTCCCAAGTGACTGTGTACTAGTTGTTGTTTAGTTTGGAAATTGCTACTGTTCCTTTTAAATAAAATGTTGGTGTTTTTCATGAGACTAAGGTACTGATCCTTGTATTTTGAAATGGTGTTGTTACGGTGAAAGTAGCGTTCTGTGTAACAGTGTGGTATGCAAATAAATATATATATATATATATATATATATATATATATATATATATATGGTGTATATTATTATTGGTGAATGGAGTATGTGATTCTCTTTTTGGGTGTTGATGAATAAACAAACTGTTGGTGAATATGCTGTGGCATACTTTTATTTGGTGATTCTGGTGTGTACTGCATTGTCATGGTGTCGCATAATCATATGCATTATCTTTGGTGAATAGGCTTCGGCCTCGGGCTTCGGCCTTATTACAATTTTTGGTGAATGCCCTCAAGGCTCAGTTTTGGTGAATGGATCCACATGCATATGCCCAGTGGAGTTTTGGGTTGCATCTCATACATTAAACATACAGTTGGTGAGTGTTTTGGTGATTAAGTATTTGGAGATTACTTGGTGATTATTTATTTGGTGATTACTTGGTGATTATTTATTTGGTGATTAATTTCGAATGACTGAACTGGTGATTAAAGTGAATATTGCTGTGATGGATGTAGTCCTGTATCTGTATATACTACTCCTTATGTACTTTATTATAGGGTTTGAGACTCACCCCTTTTGTTGATTTTTACCTTACAGGTAACCGTACTTGAAGGCTTTGACCTTCATTCCCTTGAGTTCGAGTCGCTCTGATACGTAGCACCTGGGGGGCGTCTTATTAGATAGTGATTTTGTCTTGTACGACTTGTTGGATTTTATTTTAACGTTGTAACCGTATTTTTGAGTAATGGCCGCCCATGATGCCACGTAATGATTTTAATTTAAGTTAAACAAATGACGTGTTTTTGAAGTAAATGTAGCATTCCGTTTCAAAAAAATAATTTGTGCACTCTGATAATTGTTATAAATGAAAGGGGTAGAAATGGGTGTTACACTTATGAAAAGATAAGGAATAGGTTAGGACTGGCAAGCCACTTCCTAATTCTTGAAAGCCACTTCCTAATTTTTTGTAAGTGATAAAAAATAGATTAGGAATAAGCTTAGATTGGCTAGCCACTTCATTGTTCATGCTAGCCAGTTCCTAGTTCATTGTAAGTGATAAGAATAAGATAAGGAATAGGCCAGGATTGGCTAGTCACTTCATAGTTCATGCTAGCCACTTCCTAATTCTTTATAAGTGATTAAGAATAGATTAGGAATAGGGAAAGAATGGCTAGCCACTACGAATGGCTAGCCACTTTCTAGTTCTTGCTAGCCACTTCCTAGTTCATTGTAAGTGATTAAGAATATATAAGGAATAGGCTAGGATTGGCTAGCCACTTCCTCGTTTATGCTAGCAACTTCCTAATTCAGTGTAAGTGTTTAAGAATAGATAAGGAATAAGCTAGGACTGGCTAGGCCCTTCTTATTCATGCTAGCCACTTCCTAATTCAATGTAAGTGATTAAGAATTGATTAGGTATAGGCTGGGATTGGCTAGCCACTTCCTATATCCTTGTAAGTGATTATGAATAGATAAGGAATAGACAAGGATTGGCTAGCCACCTCCTACTTCATGCTAGCCACTTCCAAATTCGTTGTAAGTGATTAAGAATAGAAAAAGAATAGGCTAGGATTGGGTAGCCACTTCTTAATTCATGCTAGCCACTTCCTATTTCATTGTTAGAGAGATTAAGAATAGATTAGGAAGAGGCTTGGACTAGCTAGCCACTAGGAATGGCCAGCCACTTCCTAATTCTTTGTAAGTGATTAAGAATAGATTAGGAATAGGCTAAGATTTGCTAGCCACTAGGAATGGCTAGCCACTTCCTAGTTCATTGTAAGTTATTTAGAATAGATAAGGCTGGTGGCGTGACCGGGATCCCGACGTAGACGGCCCAAAAATTGATATTACAGGGAGTCGCCACCCAATTTATTATATACGGAAAACTGAGAAAAACCTACCTTAAAATTATTGGTCTGCGTAAACTAGGTTGGATTCGGGAGTCGGTTATGCATAGGGAAGGGCGAAAACTTAATACCACTACACCCCTAGTACATCCGTCCTAAGACAGTTACCCTAAATCTGGTTGTGCAAATATAAATTACGAATTTATTTGTTTTACCCAAAATAAAATAGTAGAGAATAATAAGGACTAATTTAGAAAAGTTTAATTTTGACTTGACGGGGAAGTCCCGCTCCTACGTATCCTCAGGTGCAATGAGGAACTCAAAAGTCACGTAGTTCTTTCTGAAAATTTTTGTTGGTTGGTTCATTTTATTTTTGAAGGGGTTTAAGATCAAAGCCGTACAGCTAAAGTCTCTTAAACCAGGACTGACAAGATGTCACAGCCATTTTTATTGATGTTTTAATCCATTTTTATTGGTTGGTTCATAAAACGTACATCTCGATCAAAGCCATTTTTATTGATGTTTTAATCCATTTTTAGAAATAGATAACAATAATAATAATATAAATAATAACAGATAACAATAACAATAATAATAATAATAATAATAATTAAAAAGGAAAGATAAAAAAAACATAACTATACACTTAAAAAAAATATAAATAAATAAATATATCCAGAAATAAACAAACAATAAATAAGTAATCAATAAATATCTTCCTAAATAGATAAATAAATAAACAAATAGATATAAATAAATAGATAATTACAAAACTAACCTCAAGCTGATGAACGCGAGGAACGCCGAACCGGACCGAGCAGTCTAACCAGGTCAACTGCGAACCGGACTGCTTTGAGAACCGAAAAAACCGGTTCAAAAAAATTACAACATAATCAAAGACAGACTTTTAGTGTCTGGACCGCAAAGGCTAGCCCAAAAGATCACTTAATCTGCAATTGACTCCCCCTTCAAACCTTCACCTCTCAACCTCTTTTATAGTCAATTGCTATAGGGTTGTTGTTTCTTGCAAGCAATGTGGGACTAAAACAAGATAGAGAAAGCAATTCCCACTTAGAGAACACAATTCCCGTTTTTCTCAAACCTGTCAACGTAAAAGCACGATTTCGGATTCGTTAACCATTGGATCGTCTTCCTTTTTTGACAGTAGGTTCGTGAGACATATATCTCCACTTTCACCGTTCGGATCGTCGAAATGAGGTCTGAGGAGAGAGAAATTGCCTTCGCAATAGCTGCAGTTTTTGGTCCGTTTTTCTCAAACCTCTCACCGTAAAGGTGCGATTTCGGATTCGTTAACCGTTGGATCATCTTCGTTTTTTGACAGTAGGTTTGTGGGACATGTGTCTCCACTTTCACCGTTCGGATCGTCAAAACGAGGTCCGAGGAGAGAGAAATTGCTTTCGCATAGTAGCTAAAAACTAAAACCCGAAAATACCCAAAAAGCGACTACTTTTTGTAATTTTTTCGAAAAACTGAAAAATACCGGTAAAAATTGAGTGTTCACAGTTGCCCCTCTGTGCTTACTCTCTTACGATATAACACACAAAACCATGTTCTCCATGTTTTGTCGTATTATCAAAGTAAGAGATAAGTACAGATACGAACCTCAATTTTAACCGGTTAAATATGCGATTGTCGAGGTGAATTGAAAACCACGAATTTTTTTTTCTTTTTTAAAGTACGATGTCGAAGCTATATTACAACGGTGATGATGCCAGGGCGAGGCCGATAGCAGAAAATTAAAGACAATGCCAGGGCGAGACCGGTAGCATGAAAGTAAATAGTGCCAGGGCTGAACCGTTAGCTTGAAAAGTAAAGCAGTGCCTGGGCTGAACTGTTAGCACGAAATTTAAAAGACATTGCCAGGACTAAACCGTTCGCAAGAAATATGAAAAGACAAATGCCAGGGCTGAACCGTTAGCATGAAAGGTAAAGCAGTGCCAGGGCTGAACCGTTAGCACGAAATCAAAAAGACAATGCCAGGGCTGAACCGTTAGCATGAAAGGTAAAGCTGTGCCAGGGCTAAACCGTTAGCACGAAATTTAAAAGACAAGGCCAGGGCTGAACCGTTAGCACGAAATTTAAAAGGCAATGCTGTAACACCCCCTTCTAATAACTACTATTTAATTAATTTAAAATCAGAGTTTCCAAAGACCTTTCAGTGCAACCGCAAGAGGGTGCCACATTTTAAAAACAACAACGTAGAATAACTCCAAAAATAACTCATAAAGTGCGTGACATAGCACCACTGTCAACATAAATATCCCGTTTAATTTACGTCAACATAAAAGTAAAAACCATCGCAGCGGAAAACACTAAGTCTCAACGTATTAGGTTACATCACCAAGTAAATAATTTAATAACATCAACTAATTAAAACAGTAAGCTAAGACGCCCCCCGGTGCTACGTATCAGAGCTGACTCAACCAACTAGTAGGAAGGTACTAGATCACCTTCACTCGCTATCACCTGCGCGTTGCCGACATGAGAAGCAACATAAAAGCAGTAGGGTGAGTCTCTTTACATAAATAATAACATATACGATAAGCATCATACTAGAGAAGGCAACTAGAAAACACCAGTTCATAGCAACATCAACATACATCATTAATTTACAATCACCATAAGCAACACCGAATGTATGTTTAGTGCATGAAATGCAACCCAACTCCTAGGACATATGCATGTGGATCCATCATCACCTTAATAATAGCCTTGAGGGCACTCACCAAAATAAGGCCGAAACCTTCTGCTCACCAATTATTTATCATAAGGCCGAAGCCTTCTGCTCGCCGGTAAATGCACATGATCATGCGACGCCCTGAAACAATGCACCATGTAACACCCCTTTCTACCCGTCACTTTATTTATAAAAATCAGAGTTTCAAAAAAAAATTCGTTCATAGGGAATGTTACACATACTTCAGTAAAACGTCGCTTATCAAGTTAAAACAGTTCAACTCAATAATTATGCATTCACGTAGCACGTCACAAATAAAAGAATCTCAAGCCTCAATTTAACGTCGCTATAAAACTCAACATAACAAAACCAGTTACGCAGCGGAAATTAATAAAACATAACCGAAGAGTCCACATGGACATAACAACCAAAAATCATTAATAAACATCGAGTTCGTTTTCCCCCCAGAGTGCTACGTATCAGAGCATGACGACTCGACTCAAGAAGTGAAGCTAAGGCATTCACTGGGAATCACCTGCACGTTACCAACACGGGGGTAACATTCAAACAGGAAAGGGTGAGCATCATTTCAATCCATATAATAGAAAATATGATAAGTACTAATCATAGGCTACACACTAGAATAATCAGCATCCAAAACACTAAATACCACATCACAGTCATCATTCGCATCACTTACAATAACTCATCTCATGTCATGTAGACTCATGAAAATGCAACCCACTCGCGGGTATATGCATGAGGTACCTTTTTCATAAAACGTCGCTTAGCCCTTAAGGCCTCATCGTCACTTAGCCACTCAGGCCCCAAAAACGTCACTGGGTTTATGCATATGGGCATGAGACACTATGACATGCACCACTCAAAACACACAAACACACAATTACTCAAATCATAGTCAACTATGTGACCCGTCACTTACCGGTTTTGCTCGCAAAAGAGCACAGCACCTGTCAAATTCACAATCAGCACACAACGTCACTGGCCATTTAGATCTTAACATCACTTAGCCCTTCGGGCCTCGAACGTCACTGGGTTTTCATCGTCACTTACACACAGATATCAATCAACTCAAACAATAGCCACTAAGGGCAAAAACGTCATTTGACTAACCACCAAGGGCATCCTCGTCATTTACAAATCATTATCTACAACTTTGGCCACTAGGGGCAAAACAGTCATTTGACTAGCCACCAAGGGCATCCTCGTCAAAAATCATCGTTTTGACACTACCACGTTAAAACTGTTGTTTATACACCAAAAGGATTTTTAAAGAGCTTCATTTAATTTTTCAATTTCACAGGGACGATCACCCGGGAGGGCCACTTGGGCGCCCACAAACAATCAGAAAATAACAATTTTTCATTTTAAAAATTGGACCCACAGATAGACAACGTAAAAAGCTTCACGACACTTTTCGAATCGTTCAAAACGGACGTCTGAGTCAAAAGTTATGTTAAGAATAAGTTTGGGAAAAATCAAGCAACAGTCTGAAATTGGCGCCTTAGGCGCCCAGGCAACATGGCAACACGCGCACTGGCACCCAGCGCCCATGCGCGCAACACAACGCACACACGCAACACAACGGGCGCTCAGCGCCCAGCGCTGGCACCCAGCGCCTCAGCGCAACACGCAGGCAACACACACGGGCGCTCAGCGCCCAGCGCCTTGGCGCAACACACGCACGCACGCATGGGCGCTCAGCGCCCAGCAACACGCACAGACACAGGTAACACAGCACGCCACAGGCGCCCAGCGCCCAGGCGCGCACACACGCGCAACACAACAAGCCACAGGCGCCCAGCACAGGCGCTTGGCGCCCAGAACACAGCAGCAACACAACCCCGAATTTTTTCAACAACTCTTCAACACTAAAACCAAAAATCACCATTTTTCCAGCAATTTTCCAAAAACACTAAAAACTGATTTTTAGCAATTTAACTCATCAAAATCTTATAATTTTCAACACCCAAAATAACGCTTAATTTAATCAATTAACAAAATTCTTTTGGAGCACTAACATCATCATCACTTTGGCGCCCTAGGCGCCCTTGCACACCCTCACCCAAATTGCGAAACATCAAGCTCTCCAACATACCAATTCATGATTCCATGAACTCACAAATACCAACATCATCAAAACACATACATAATTCGCATTATCTCAAGGTTCAAATACTAAGTCAATTCGCATATGGCATACATGTATATATATATGAAGATCATCATCATGGGCAACCCAAAAACATTCAAGAACCTTAAAGAACATCAAGAAACACATGGTACTAGTATAAACTCTAGATCTAGGACCCATCATATAATTTATTAGATAGAATGATAGAGCTCCCCTAACCTTTTCAAGAAGAAGAATTCGATGCCCTAGGAGAAGTCACCTACAGAGCCACAGCAACAACGGAGATCCCTTCCTCTTGATCTTCGAATCCTCTTCTCCTTCTCCTCTTGGCTGCCTCCTTGCTCTCTCTCTATCTCACGCTCTTCACTTTCTCTCTTGCTCTCTCTTGCAATTCGCAACAATTAGCCAAAAACCCTAACCCCCAATCACTAGTCCACTTCGCATACTAGTGGATCATGGGCTTGGGCCTTCCACTCAAGCCCAAGTCATGCAAGTGGCGCCTCCACACCCTCCTAATACCACCAACATTAATAAAATTCTAATTAATTACATTATATCAAATAAATTAATTTAAATCCCCAAATACTTAATTAAATAAATTAATTAAATATTTTAGGGTGTTACAACTCTCCCCCACTTAGAATATTTCGTCCTCGAAATTTACCTGATCAAACAACTCTGGGTAGGATTCTCGCATCTTGCTCTCTAGCTCCCAAGTCATACTCTCGCCGGCAGCTCCTAGCCAGACCACTTTCACTAATGCAATCTCTTTGCCTCTAAGCGCTTTCACTTCACGATCCTCAATCCGTACGGGCATCGTCTCCACAGTGAGATTATCCCGCACCTCCACATCATCCATATGGATCACATGAGATGGATCCGAAACATACTTCCGAAGTTGTGACACGTGAAACACGTCATGCAAGTTCGAAAGATTTGGCGGTAAAGCCACTCTATAAGCCACATTTCCGATTCTTTCAGAAATCTGATAAGGACCAACAAATCGAGGAGTGAGCTTCTTCGATTTCAATGCTCGACCAACACCGGTAATAGGAGAAACCCTCAAGAACACATGCTCACCCTCCTGAAACTCTAAATCCTTCCTCCGCTTGTCATGATAACTCTTCTGACGACTCTGCGAAGCCTTCATCTTTTCACGGATCATCTTGATCTTCTCTGTAGTCTCCCGGACAATCTCCGGTCCCAACACTACACTCTCTCCCGACTCATACCAACACAATGACGTTCTACACTTTCGACCGTACAATGCTTCAAACGGTGCCATCCCAATACTGGAATGGGAACTGTTGTTATAGGTAAACTCAATCAACGCAAGGTAGGAATCCCATGAACCCCGCTGTTCCAATACACAAGCCCTCAATAAATCCTCTAATGACTGAATTGTCCTCTCTGACTGACCGTCTGTCTGAGGATGATATGCTGAACTCATTTTCAACTTTGAACCCTAATTCCTTCTGCAAACTCGTCCAAAACTCAGAAGTGAACCTCGGATCCCTATCTGACACAATACTCTTCGGAACACCGTGCAGCTTCACAATTTCTCTGACATAGACCTCTGCCAACCTCGACACCGGATAAGTGATATTAATAGGAATAAAGTGGGCAGATTTCGTCAACCTATCAACGACTACCCAAATAGTGTCATAACCCTTAGCTGTATTCGGCAATCCCGTCACAAAATCCATCGCAATGCTATCCCATTTCCACTCTGGAAGTTCCAACGGTTGCATTAACCCTGCAGGCTTCTGATGTTCAACCTTAGATTTCTGACAGGTCAAACAGGCATACACAAATTGTGCTACATCTCTCTTCATACCATACCACCAAAACATCTTTTTCAGATCCTGATACATTTTCGTCGCTCCAGGATGGATACTCAACTTGCTACGGTGACCCTCTTCTTAAATTGCCTTTCTCATCTCTTCGTCGTCCGGAACACAGATCCTACCCCGGAACCTCAACACACCACTGGAATCTAATTTGAAATCTTCATCTTCAGATTGACCGACCCCATTAATTAAATCCACTAACTTGACATCTGCTTTCTGAGCTTCCCTAATGCTGCCCAGGAAATCATTATCGATCTTTAACATTCCCAGTTTGACACTGCGAGGTGTCATTTTACAAACCAAACTCAGATCTCTGAATTCCTCGATCAACTCTAATTCCTTCACCATCATTGCCGACATATGCAAGGACTTTCTGCTTAAAGCATCAGCCACGACATTAGCTTTGCCGGGATGATAATTCAAACCAAAGTCATAATCCTTCAAGAGCTCCAACCACCGACGCTGTCTAATATTCAACTCTTTCTGATCGAACAGATACTTTAGACTCTTATGATCACTGAACACTTCGAACCTCGAACCATAAAGGTAGTGCCTCCAAATCTTAAGCACAAATACCACAGCAGCCAACTCTAAATCATGCGTAGGGTAATTTTTCTCATGAACCCGCAACTGCCTCGACGCATACGCAACGACTTTCCCATCCTGCATCAACACACCAACGAGACCCATCTTCGAAGCGTCACAATATACAACGAACGGTTCCTCTGGATTAGGCAACGTCAAAATAGGCGACGTCGTCAATCTCTTTTTCAGTTCCTTAAAACTTTCCTCACACCGAGCATCCCAAACAAAAACTTTACCCTTGCAAGTCAACTGAGTCAACGGAAGGGCCAACTTGGAAAAACCCTCGATGAACCTCCTGTAGTACCCAGCCAAACCCAAAAAGCTTCTAATCTCTGTTACGGACTTCGGAGACTCCCACTCCAACACTGCTTCTACTTTTGCCGGATCAACCGCAATACCATTACCAGAAATCACGTGCCCCAGGAAACTCACCTCTTTCAGCCAGAACTCACACTTCGATAACTTAGCGTACAACTTTTTCTCTTTTAAAACTTCCAACACTGACTTCAGGTGCTCAGCATGCTCTTCCTCTGACTTAGAATAAACTAGGATGTCATCTATGAAGATTACCACAAACCGATCTAGGTAATTATGGAAAATACGGTTCATATATTCCATAAATACACCAGGAGCATTGGTCACACCGAACGGCATCACTGAATATTCATAATGCCCATACCTCGTCCTGAATGCCGTTTTCTGAACATCCTCATCCTTTACTTTAATCTGATGATACCCGGACCTCAAATCAATTTTGCTGAAAACACGGGCACCCACTAACTGATCCATCAGATCGTCGATCCTAGGAAGCGGATACTTATTCTTGATAGTTACCTTATTCAACTGACGATAGTCCACACATAACCTCATGCTCCCATCTTTCTTCTTCACTAACAATACCGGAGCTCCCCACGGTGATACACTCGGTCTTACAAACTTCTTCTCAAGCAATTCTTCAAGTTGCATCTTCAACTCAAACAGTTCCGACGCCGACATTCTGTACGGTGCCATAGACACAGGCCTCGTACCAGGTACAAGATCAATCGAAAACTCAACTTCTCTTTCCGGTGGCACACCCGGAATTTCATCAGGAAAGACTTCAGGAAACTCGCGTACTACCTTCAGTTCTTCAATAACAGCCTGACTCTCAGCAGACAACGAAGCCATCAACGCAAATAACTGAACTCCTTCTTTCTTCAATTTCTTCAACTGACCAGCAGATACCAAAACCGAATCTTCTCCCCCGAAACTAACCGACTTGCTACGACAGTTGATATGAACTTGATTATTCTCTAACCAGTCCATGCCTAAGATTACATCCAGACCTCTCAATGGCAAACAAACAAAATTCACAATAAAGTCCCTGCCGAAGATCGACACGGGACACTGAGAACACACCTGGGACGTAATCACCGACCCCTTCGCAGGAGTATCGACAACCATATCCCCACACATAGCAGATAAAACTAGACCCAATCTTTTACAGCAATCAACAGATATAAAACAATGGGTAGCACCAGTATCAATAAGAGATTTCAGAGGAGTGCCATTAATAAAACACGTACCTCTAATCAGACCATCATCATCAGGCTCCTCTCCTGCCAATGCAAATACCTTCCCAGTAGACCTTTACTTTTTCGGCTTTGTACACTTTGTACTGATATGCCCAGACTCACCACAGTTGAAACACACCACATCCTTGACCTTACACTCGGCCGCCATATGACCCTTTTTACCACAACGGTAGCAATTCCTTTCATCAGACCTGCATGTAGTACTCTTGTGGCCAGGCTTGCCACACTTATAACAGACAATGCTAGCAGGGGCATCTCCCCCACTAGAACCCTTACCCCCAGCAGCCTTCTGATAACTCTTACCCGCCGGAACCTCATACGGCTTGCTTCGACCCTGAAACTTACCCTTTTTCTCAGAAGTAGCTTTGTAATGAGCAGTACTGTCCTCCTCAAAGATTCTGCAACTGTCAACCAGGTCTGCGAACACACGAATCTTCTGATAACCTATGGCCTTTTTAATATCAGGCCTCAACCCATTCTCAAATTTGATGCATTTAGAAAATTCAGCTGTAGCCTCACTGTAGTGCGGATAAAATTTTGCTAATTCCACAAATTTTGCCGCATAGGCAGTCACAGACATACCACCCTGCTTCAGCTCCAAGAACTCTATCTCTTTCTTCCCTCTGACGTCTTCAGGAAAATATTTTCTCAGAAATTCCCTGCTGAATACCTCCCAAGTAATCTCTTCCTGCACAGCCTCTAACCTCTGCCTAGTAGCTAACCACCAGTCGTCGGCCTCCTCGGCTAACATGTGGTTACCAAAACGGACCTTCTGCTCAACAGTACAGTCCATCACCCTGAAAATCCTCTCGATCTCCTTCAACCAAGCCATAGCACCATCTGGATCATATTTGCCCTTAAAGGTGGGCGGATTCTCCCGCTGGAAGGTAGTCAGACTCCGAAAACCAGCATTATCTCCAGCATTCTGCTGACCCTGCACAGCCTGAGCCATAGCCTGCAATGCAGCAGCAAGAGCAGCGTCGTTCCTTCCAGCCATTATGAACTATCACTGCAGCACAAACCAAAGATTCAGAACTAATCTATTGTCATAAGACACTATGACAGGACAACATTGGCCGGACAGACCGAACTGCTCTGATACCACTAATGTAACACCCCTTTCTACCCGTCACTTTATTTATAAAAATCAGAGTTTCAAAAAAAAAATTCGTTCATAGGGAATGTTACACATACTTCAGTAAAACGTCGCTTAACAAGTTAAAACAGTTCAACTCAATAATTATGCATTCACGTAGCACGTCACAAATAAAAGAATCTCAAGCCTCAATTTAACGTTGCTATAAAACTCAACATAACAAAACCAGTTACGCAGCGGAAATTAATAAAACATAACCGAAGAGTCCACAAGGACATAACAACCAAATATCATTAATAAACATCGAGTTCGTTTTCCCCCCAGAGTGCTACGTATCAGAGCATGACGACTCGACTCAAGAAGTGAAGCTAAGGCATTCACTGGGAATCACCTACACGTTACCAACACGGGGGTAACATTCAAACAGGAAAGGGTGAGCATCATTTCAATCCATATAATAGAAAATATGATAAGTACTAATCATAGGCTACACACTAGAATAATCAACATCCAAAACACTAAATACCACATCACAGTCATCATTCGCATCACTTACAATAACTCATCTCATGTCATGTAGACTCATGAAAATGCAACCCACTCGCGGGTATATGCATGAGGTACCTTTTTCATAAAACGTCGCTTAGCCCTTAAGGCCTCATCGTCACTTAGCCACTCAGGCCCCAAAAACGTCACTGGGTTTATGCATATGGGCATGAGACACTATGACATGCACCACTCACAACACACAAACACACAATTACTCAAATCATAGTCAACTATGTGACCCGTCACTTACCGGTTTTGCTCGCAAAAGAGCACAGCACCTGTCAAATTCACAATCAGCACACAACGTCACTGGCCATTTAGACCTTAACATCACTTAGCCCTTCGGGCCTCGAACGTCACTGGGTTTTCATCGTCACTTACACACAGATATCAATCAACTCAAACATTAGCCACTAAGGGCAAAAACGTCATTTGACTAACCACCAAGGGCATCCTCGTCATTTACAAATCATTATCTACAACTTTGGCCACTAGGGGCAAAACAGTCATTTGACTAGCCACCAAGGGCATCCTTGTCAAAAATCATCGTTTTGACACTACCACGTTAAAACTATTGTTTATACACCAAAAGGATTTTTAAAGAGCTTCATATAATTTTTCAATTTCACAGGGACGATCACCCGGGAGGGCCACTTGGGCGCCCACAAACAATCAGCAAATAACAATTTTTCATTTTAAAAATTGGACCCACAGATAGACAACGTAAAAAGCTTCACGACACTTTTCGAATCGTTCAAAACGGACGTCTGAGCCAAAAGTTATGTTAAGAATAAGTTTGGGAAAAATCAAGCAACAGTCTGAAATTGGCGCCTTAGGCGCCCAGGCAACCAGGCAACACGCGCACTGGCGCCCAGCGCCCAGGCGCGCAACACAACGCACACACGCAACACAACGGGCGCTCAGCGCCCAGCGCTGGCACCCAGCGCCTCAGCGCAACACGCAGGCAACACACACGGGCGCTTAGCGCCCAGCGCCTGGCGCCCAGCACCTTGGCGCAACACACGCACGCACGCATGGGCGCTCAGCGCCTAGCAACACGCACAGACACAGGCAACACAGCACGCCACAGGCGCCCAGCGCCCAGGCGCGCACACACGCGCAACACAACAAGCCACAGGCGCCCAGCACAGGCGCTTGGCGCCCGAGAACACAGCAGCAACACAACCCAGAATTTTTTTTCAACAACTCTTCAACACTAAAACCAAAAATCACCATTTTTCCAGCAATTTTCCAAAACACTAAAAACTGATTTTTAGCAATTTAACTCATCAAAATCTTATAATTTTCAACACCCAAAATAACGCTTAATTTAATCAATTAACAAAATTCTTTTGGAGCACTAACATCATCATCACTTTGGCGCCCTAGGCGCCCTTGCACACCCTCACCCAAATTGCGAAACATCAAGCTCTCCAACATACCAATTCATGATTCCATGAACTCACAAATACCAACATCATCAAAACACATACATAATTCGCATTATCTCAAGGTTCAAATACTAAGTCAATTCGCATATGGCATACATGTATATATATATGAAGATCATCATCATGGGCAAATCAAGAATGATAGAGCTCCCCTAACCTTTTCAAGAAGAAGAATTCGATGCCCTAGGAGAAGTCACCTACAGAGCCACAGCAACAACGGAGATCCCTTCCTCTTGATCTTCGAATCCTCTTCTCCTTCTCCTCTTGGCCTGCCTCCTTGCTCTCTCTCTATCTCACGCTCTTCACTTTCTCTCTTGCTCTCTCTTGCAATTCGCAACAATTAGCCAAAAACCCTAACCCCCAATCACTAGTCCACTTCGCATACTAGTGGATCATGGGCTTGGGCCTTCCACTCAAGCCCAAGTCATGCAAGTGGCGCCTCCACACCCTCCTAATACCACCAACATTAATAAAATTCTAATTAATTACATTATATCAAATAAATTAATTTAAATCCCCAAATACTTAATTAAATAAATTAATTAAATATTTTAGGGTGTTACACACCATACACACCAAAATAATGCAATAGCATAGTCACCAATAATTTAATTCACTCACCAATAATTTAATTAACTCACCAATGATTTTATTAACCCACCAATAATTTATCTCACCATTGTATATATGTCACCATTAACACACCAATTACAGCAACATTTTTAACAGCACAACATAACCGCAATATGGATTAATTTGTCACAAAAGGACTAGAACAGCATGACAAGGACTAAACAGCACAACATAACCGCAACAGCAACATAAAAGAAAAACAGCAACAGCAACATTTTTATTTGGAAAAACAGCAACAGCAACATTGAAATACAGTGACAGCAGCTTAAAAAAAACAGTGACAGCAACCTTAAAATAACAGCAACAGCAACTTAGAAAAACAGTGACAGCAGCTTTAAAAAAAACAGTGACAGCAACATTAAAAATAACAGCAACAGCAACTTAGAAAAACAGTGACAGCAACTTTAAAAAAAAACAGTGATAGCAACATTAAAAATAACAGCAACAGCAACTTAGAAAAACAGTGACAGCAGCTTTAAAAGAAACAGTAACAGCAACTTAAAAATAACAGCAACAGCTACTTAGAAAAACAGTGACAGCAGCTTAGAAAAACAGCAACATACACGCCTATGGGCAGCCACGTTTTGGCGCCCACCTACCTAACACACACACACGTACAAAATCAAGTATCATGCCACACGCCTAACCGACAACACGAACACGCAACACACCACACGCACCAAGCACAAGGGCAAGCCAATTTGGCGCCCAACACATACGCACCATGACTCACGGGCACGCCATGTTTGGCGCCCTTGCCTCACGCACAACACACAACACGCATGGGCAGCCACTTTTGGCGCCCATGACTAGCACATACACGCACAACACGCCTAGGCCCGTAGGCACTCACCAACAATGTAACACCCCGTTTTCTACCCGGTAATTAAATAAAAATTATCAGAGTTCAAAAATTTTATTTTTCGACTAATCCAAACGGGATGCTACATTTCTTCGAAACAAACATCAACAACATAATAAAATTTCTTTTATAAATCAAAGAAAATACGTAACACGTAACAATGAAATGGGGTTCCCAAAAACATATTATTCTGTCCACATGACAGAAATTACAACGTCTCGCAGCGGAATAAAGAGATAAAACTCAGCACACAAAAACGCAACCTCAACGTAAAAATCTCAATAAAAATGCTTAACATCTCAAATAAATAAACAAAGGAAAACTAGCGCCCATCCCCTGAGTGTTACGTATCAGAGCACTAGACCGACGCGGGAATGAAGAATAACGGCCTTCACTCATGGTTACCTGTAGTAATAATCAACGAAGGGGTGAGTCTAAACCGCATAATAAGACTTATAATAAGCGGTATGCTAGAGTATAAGGACTACGCCAATCACAGCAATACATTTATATTTTATACATATACAGCAACATATCCAACGGATAAATAAACATCAACATCCGCAATATATAGTTGTCACACAGTCATATTGTACACCGAACAAAGTAATTATCAATAATGAGCATGTGTATATGCGGTGTACACCGGGCAGCGCAATTTAGGCGCCCTTGGCGCCCAGGCACAGGGATCCTGCGCCCCAGGCGCCCCTGCACCAAGGCAGCAACACTGAAACACAGCAAATAGGCAACAGGCGCCCAGACAGCAGCAACAAAGCATGGATTGACAACAACAATGGCGCCTAAGGCGCCTAGGGTCCTTCAAACTCAAATTCTTCCAAATTTCATATGCTCAATCATTCAATAATTATTTCTAATCCTTCAATTTCACTCTCTTATCTTCAAATACACATTCTATCAATTATTTGGCATACACTATGATTCTCACATACATCTCATAACTCATACAATTTTCAATAAAACACATAGAGACAATCAATCTTCACACAATTAATCATATATCGAATTCAACAATGGAATTATGAGACAAATGGTATAAACCCTAAACCCTCACATACAACCCATTCTAAGCCCTATTATAAGGTAAGACCCACCCTTACCTTGATTACACCGAAGACGAAGTCCTTCCTACGGAGTCACCAACAAAACCACAGCAACTAGGAGCTCTTCCCTTTCCTTGGCCGATTGCACCCTTCTTCTTTCTTTCTCTCCTTCGACTTTTCTCTTCTCCCTTCGCGACTCTCTTCTCCTTTCTTTTCTTTCTTTTACGTTTTCCTTTCTTTGCACAAATGATATGAATGCATCATACCCTATGCGCCTAGGGTCTCAGCTAACGGGCTTGGACTTCTTCTTGGGCCAAATTTGCCATTCCGAAAATATTAATACCACCCCCTTCAATTATAAATAAATTAATATATCAATATTTAAAATAATTATACTAATAATAATAACAATATTGCAACACCTAAATAATTTAATCAAATAATTAAATAAATCATTTTGGGTGTTACAACTCTCCCCCACTTAGGAAATTTCGTCCTCGAAATTCTTACCTGATTCAAACAACTCTGGGTAAGACTCCCGCATCTTACTCTCCAGCTCCCAAGTCATACTTTCACCAGCAGCTCCCAACCAAACCACTTTCACCAAAGGAATCTCCTTCCCTCTCAGAACCTTCACTTCTCTATCTTCAATCCGCACAGGCATAGTCTCCACAGTGAGATTATCCCGTACCTCCACTTCGTCCATCTGAATCACATGAGACGGATCTGGAACATACTTTCGAAGTTGTGACACGTGAAACACGTCATGCAAGTTCGAAAGATTAGGCGGCAAGGCCACCCTATAGGCAACACTTCCAACCCTCTCCGTAATCTGATACGGACCAATGAAACGGGGAGTTAACTTCTTTGATTTCAAGGCACGCCCAACACCAGTCACCGGAGTGACTCTCAGAAACACATGATCACCGGCCTGAAACTCCAAATCCTTCCTTCTCTTATCATGATAGCTCTTTTGTCGACTCTGCGACGCTTTCTGTAACACCCCATTCTACCCGGCTATTTATCATAGAGATCAGAGTTTCAAAATTTCTTTTTTTGAATGGAATGCTACACACGTACTTAATTAAATAACGATCAATTCAGGCTAAGCCTTCCTTATACCTTTACAATACGCAACACCATTTAAATAATTAGGGTACTCTTGATTTTACCAACAAAATCCACACACATTATAATTTAGATATCTCGCAGCGGAAAAATAAACTCAAAATGCCAAACAACGGCCTCATCGGAAAATCATTAGATCAATGCACACGAATTTCAACAACAATTAAATAACATTAGAAAACCTAAGCCAACCCCCTAGGTGTCACGTATCAGAGCAGACCGACTCGGGAGTGAAAGGAGTAAGCCTTCACTCAGGACTACCTGTGGTAAACAACAACAGAAGGGTGAGTCTCAACTACATAATAAAGACTATAATAAGAAGTATATTCCATCATAGCATCACACTCATACAGTCATACAATAACATAGTTCTTACAATCACCAACTCGCATGCTTATCATGAGGATGTATGCAATACCGGTTATGCATGTGGTACCATTTTCCCAGACTGCAGCCTTATCAACATAATATCAACTCAGACCGCAGCCTTATCATTGTGATTTAGAACTCAGACCGCAGCCTTATCATTTTAATTTAAAACTCAGACCGCAGCCTTATGTATGCATGAGACTCCATGACAAAACCAAACTCATAACTCTTAGCAACACAATCCGTACATCTTATATCACATATTTATTAATCTTTATTGTAGCCCCCATGGCCTCATCATCACTCGACTCATTTATTTTCTCATCACAATCACATTTCTAGGATTAGGCTAGCACTTAGGGACCAATCTGTCACCATTAGACTCGAAACCCAAACACAAGGCATGGGCGCCCCACTTGGCGCCCTGGGCGGCCACACTTGGCGCCCAACACAACACCAAAACGCACAAACATAGTAGGCCACCTGAAAAATTGAAACCGCTCTAGCCAAAATGTTCAAAATGGGATTTGGTCACGTGAATACAGAATTTGGCTAGGGAAAATATGTTCAGAACTCACAGCTCACCCCTAGGCATCACAAACATAGTCAAAACAACGCCTCTAGGACAATTTCAAAACCACAAGTGCAAATCTGGAAATTCTTTAGCCAAAGTGTTTTAAATACAATTTGGTCAGGTGAATACAAAGTTTGGCTCGGTAAAATATGCTCAGAAAATCATGTTCATCCAAAACATGGTTTATGCGCCTTGCCTAAGCACAGGCAGCAACCTGGCGCCACCCCAGGCGCCACAGGGCAGCAACATAAGCGCCCTGCCCAGAACTCACACACGCCCAGCAACAGAAACAGCGCCCAGTGCGCCAATTTCCCCCCCCCCCCCCCAGCACTTGGCGCCCAGGCGCCCCAACACAACCAAAACACCAAATTCTTCATTATTTTCCAAACCAAATTACCACAACAATTACAAAACGCATTATGCTCAGTCCAACCACATTCAATTTCACATATATATATTAAGAACACATCAAGGCACAAAATAAACACTTGAAATCTAACATTAACATAGGGAAAATCGAATTAATCACCAATTATCAAATTCAACTAACTTAAACAAATCTAACAATTAACAAGTAAGGTCAAGTGGGATCCTATGGTTTACATACAACCTATTATACTCTCTATTATAGAGTGAGACTCCCCTAACCTTGATATGGCGAACTAGAGCTCTTTCCACCGAAGCACCGACAAACTACCGCAACAAGAATTCTTCTCCTTCTTCTTCCCTTATTCACGAACACTCCCTCTCTCTCTTTCTCTTGGACCATTCGCGAATTGAACAAAAATAGGAAGGGTTAGGGAAAAACGAAAACCTAAGCACTTGATAGAGAAAGGAAATCGAATCATAAAAGACTAGGAACCCTTACCTAGGATCAAGATGCACAAACCCTAACTCCTAGCTTGAAGTCGCCTCCTTCCTTCTCTTCTCCTCTCCTTCGACTTTCTTTCTCTTCTCCTCTCCTTCGATTTTCTTTCTCTCTTTTGGCACTAATGAGGCGCAACCTAGACCCCTAGCGCCTAAGGAGCGCCTAAGCCAATGGGCTTGGGCTTCTTGGGCCGTTACTTGTAATTCCGGAATTATTGATACCACTCCCTTTTCTTTTTAATTAAACATCATCCTATTGTTTTATTATAACTGTTCTATGAAATACCTAAGTAATTTAATTTAATAACTACTTAGCTATTTTGGGGCGTTACAACTCTCCCCCACTTAGAACATTTTCGTCCTCGAAAATTTAGTCAAACTCACGAAACACTACCAAATCTCTCCCTCATCTCTAACCGTCCTCTCCCATAATCTATCGCATACTTGGCAGCAGACTAAACACCCTTCCACTCACAAACTACAACCATCTAGGCGACTAGCACTATCCACCTTGCTGATCATTATTTCCTTGATTACCGGCGGTAAGTGATTGGGCGGCCGTCCCTCCTACTTGTTCAGCCAGGTAACTCCAGAAATAATAACCAGACTCATCACCTCCCAAAACTCACCGACTTACTACGACAATTAACCCTAGACATGGTTATGCTCTAACCAGTTTATACTCGAGATTATATCTAACCCCTTCGACGGCAGCGAGTAAGATTCACAACAGGGCCTCTGTCGAAAATCGACAAGGGACACTGAGGACACAACACACAAAGCAAGACTCGGACCCAACGATATCGTATCAGCCTCTCACAGGCTAGATACAACTCAAACTGAAAGGTATTATATCAGCCTCTCACAGGCTAGATATAATTTCAGACTCTAGAATTCCATATGACAACACGCACAACTACATATCACAACCACAATCATAGTGCAGTCAAAACATCAAATAAGCACCATTCTCACTTGTCACAGGTTAATTAGCTCATCACAATGATATCAAAGCATAGTCATACACCACATATTATAAAGAGGATAGCAACAAGGACACACATGGTTTACCTGCACTTTTGGTTATTCGAATCCAAATAATTCTTTATACTCTTAAGTTCGTCAACAGTAATCATTTCTTATTCAAATAGTAAAGCATCAAAATATCAACATAAGGTTTATTACTAACTCTAGTCCTCTTGCATTCTCTTTTAATGTAGCATACAATATTTTCGAACATAAAATGTTACACTACTTGTTGGCTCTTTTACTCATTCCTCAATGCAACGACATTATTTTATATTCATAAATCAAGTCTGAGACACGACAAGCACACCAAAACAATTCAATTTAAACGATCTCTACAAAAATAATAATATTTAATCACACATGAAGATCATACCAGCATATCACATAGGGTACTCAATTAACACCATAAATTTGGGAGTTCAATAAAAGCAAACGTGTAAGAACAATATCTTCAATAATACCAACATGCATTCATTTTTTTTTTAACATGCATTCCCTATTTAACTCATTAGACCACACAACACAATTGGCACAACTGCGAAATAATCTAATAGGAATTCGTTTATTAAAATAAGTTTGATACCAATATTGTATCCAATCATAAAATTTGTTTGTTACGGGTTCACAAACAATCTCATACTCACTTCATTTTCAACTTACAAAACCACGTAACACAATTAAAGAGGTGCCAACCAAAATCAGACAATAGAATCAGTTGTAGACAATTAGAGTTCGCAAATAGTTTTAAGCATGCATTTATTCTAGTCACCTCTACAGTCATACTTTATAAATTTCAATGAAACATAATTCCACCAATTTAAACACCAAACATTTACATTCTTTTAAATATGTAAAAAGGGAAGTAACTAGACTCGATTAGGTTACAAAGAGGCAAAGGGAAACGGAGTCCAAACACTTAACACCTAATGATTCCAACACTTAACACCAAGTAGTTATACTCTAGAAGGAAATCAAAGTGTGCAACATCAAGAGTGTGGAACAATCCTTTACTATCGTCTAATTGGAATCTAGAAAGATACTCTTCACAACCCCAATAGAATTAGAAATACCATAAAGTAAGAGCCAGCGGAAAATACCTTCATAAAACCCAATTTTTCAAATATATTGAACTCGCCGTTAATCCAAAACAGTCAATACTGGTATTTATAGGTTTCTAGTTCCATAGAGTAACAAGCTAAATAGCGCTTCATTTTCATAAAACCGCATTACACTTATTTCATAAAACAACAACTCATTCTATAAAAATAAACCGTAATATAGCAACTCGTTTAATTGGCAAATAGCAATACTTTAAATTGACAAAACAACAACTAATACATTTTTCGAAAATTGAACACCTTCCAAACCAACAGGAAATCAAAACCAAGTCCCGTGACATCAGTCACTAATCACCAAAACAATAATGACAATCTTTTAGAGTAAGTGATAATCATCTACATAGTTCAGCATGGAAAATAATTCAACTCATGGAACAGCAGCCAAGGCATTAAAACAGCTAGAAAGGCCAACCCATGGAGACAACAATTCACAGCTAAGGCACATATACGAAAAGGCACCAAAATACCTGGGATAACAACGACATAACTATAACCCATTTTAAAATCATTTCACGTAGCTTGTAAAAATAGGAGGAAACAACAGTTGTGGTGTTCAAACCAAAAATTTTATCATTTGCGGCAGTCAAGGATGCTAACATCGAAACATAATCGGCACGACCAATTCACAAGGCACTTAGCG
The DNA here is from genome assembly GCA_039519185.1 of Astragalus membranaceus. NCBI lineage: Eukaryota > Viridiplantae > Streptophyta > Magnoliopsida > Fabales > Fabaceae > Astragalus > Astragalus membranaceus. Next base: position 31,385,061 of record CM076847.1, read on the forward strand.
TGAAGCATCATTGTGCAGTCAAAAGCATGCTATAGTAAAACTTTATACACTTTCAATGTCCATTTATTAAAATAATTTTCCAATGCCAAAATCAGTATCCAACCATAAAGCTATTTAACAGTCATTCAAAAGCAGTTTCAGAAATCCCCTTACTTTTTAAATTCACATGACGCAATTCAAGAAGTAACGACCAAAAGATTTGTCATAAAACTCAAGCATGCAAGATTACACTTTGAGGAAATCAGGCAGGTTAAAATAGTAGTTCAATGAGGTAGTTCTCAGCTAAAATCGTTATATCAAGTTGCAACTCCCAAAATAATTGAGGACCAAAATTGTAGCACTGGAATGAAAACGTTTTCACTTGTAGGGATTAAAACACCACGGCAGTTATTGGCAATAACTTGATTTGGACAAAACAACATAGGAGAGTAACATGCAACAAGGTAAACTGCCAATAGCATACAGGCACAGCAGACGCACGTAACGAGGCCAGACAAACAGCATAGGATGCAATTACCATTTTAAAACGCATCAAGTTTGTTTACACTCAAGTGGCAACCAAACTCAGGATGGGGAACATGTAATATTATACTTTACAAATACATGAGCATGCGAATAAATGTCAAATTAACATCTAACAACAAATGGCAATTACTTTGATTATGATGCAGGATACGCCGAGCTCAATACCAACCAAAACTCATGTGAGTACTTAAACAACAGAGCATATCATGTAGAAACACGCAGTAAGGAGGTCAACAATAAGGACTACAACAAACAAACACAATTCACACACCGAAAGCACAATAAGGCACACAGCACTAGTAGGGGCATCTCCCCCACTAGTTCACTTACCAATGGAAACTTTTGGAGTACCTGCAACATAAACCATGGTCAGCTCTGAAAGACAACAGTTGGTCACTATCTGACACAACGACTCGACGACTTGGCCGGACGGACCAACCATTGCTTTGATACCACTAATGTAACACCCCATTCTACCCGGCTATTTATCATAGAGATCAGAGTTTCAAAATTTCTTTTTTTGAATGGAATGCTACACACGTACTTAATTAAATAACGATCAATTCAGGCTAAGCCTTCCTTATACCTTTACAATACGCAACACCATTTAAATAATTAGGGTACTCTTGATTTTACCAACAAAATCCACACACATTATAATTTAGATATCTCGCAGCGGAAAAATAAACTCAAAATGCCAAACAACGGCCTCATCGGAAAATCATTAGATCAATGCACACGAATTTCAACAACAATTAAATAACATTAGAAAACCTAAGCCAACCCCCTAGGTGTCACGTATCAGAGCAGACCGACTCGGGAGTGAAAGGAGTAAGCCTTCACTCAGGACTACCTGTGGTAAACAACAACAGAAGGGTGAGTCTCAACTACATAATAAAGACTATAATAAGAAGTATATTCCATCATAGCATCACACTCATACAGTCATACAATAACATAGTTCTTACAATCACCAACTCGCATGCTTATCATGAGGTTGTATGCAATACCGGTTATGCATGTGGTACCATTTTCCCAGACCGCAGCCTTATCAACATAATATCAACTCAGACCGCAGCCTTATCATTGTGATTTAGAACTCAGACCGCAGCCTTATCATTTTAATTTAAAACTCAGACCGCAGCCTTATGTATGCATGAGACTCCATGACAAAACCAAACTCATAACTCTTAGCAACACAATCCGTACATCTTATATCACATATTTATTAATCTTTATTGTAGCCCCCATGGCCTCATCATCACTCGACTCATTTATTTTCTCATCACAATCACATTTCTAGGATTAGGCTAGCACTTAGGGACCAATCTGTCACCATTAGACTCGAAACCCAAACACAAGGCATGGGCCGCCCCACTTGGCGCCCTGGGCGGCCACACTTGGCGCCCAACACAACACCAAAACGCACAAACATAGTAGGCCACCTGAAAAATTGAAACCGCTCTAGCCAAAATGTTCAAAATGGGATTTGGTCACGTGAATACAGAATTTGGCTAGGGAAAATATGTTCAGAACTCACAGCTCACCCCTAGGCATCACAAACATAGTCAAAACAACGCCTCTAGGACAATTTCAAAACCACAAATGCAAATCTGGAAATTCTTTAGCCAAAGTGTTTTAAATACAATTTGGTCAGGTGAATACAAAGTTTGGCTCGGTAAAATATGCTCAGAAAATCATGTTCATCCAAAACATGGTTTATACGCCTTGCCTAAGCACAGGCAGCAACCTGGCGCCACCCCAGGCGCCACAGGGCAGCAACATAAGCGCCCTGCCCAGAACTCACACACGCCCAGCAACAGAAACAGCGCCCAGTGCGCCAATTTCCCCCCCCCCCCCCCCCCCCCAGCACTTGGCGCCCAGGCGCCCCAACACAACCAAAACACCAAATTCTTCTTCATTATTTTCCAAACCAAATTACCACAACAATTACAAAACGCATTATGCTCAGTCCAACCACATTCAATTTCACATATATATATTAAGAACACATCAAGGCACAAAATCAACACTTGAAATCTAACATTAACATAGGGAAAATCGAATTAATCACCAATTATCAAATTCAACTAACTTAAACAAATCTAACAATTAACAAGTAAGGTCAAGTGGGATCCTATGGTTTACATACAACCTATTATACTCTCTATTATAGAGTGAGACTCCCCTAACCTTGATATGGCGAACTAGAGCTCTTTCTACCGAAGCACCGACAAACTACCGCAACAAGAATTCTTCTCCTTCTTCTTCCCTTATTCACGAACACTCCCTCTCTCTCTTTCTCTTGGACCATTCGCGAATTGAACAAAAATAGGAAGGGTTAGGGAAAAACGAAAACCTAAGCACTTGATAGAGAAAGGAAATCGAATCATAAAAGACTAGGAACCCTTACCTAGGATCAAGATGCACAAACCCTAACTCCTAGCTTGAAGTCGCCTCCTTCCTTCTCTTCTCCTCTCCTTCGACTTTCTTTCTCTTCTCCTCTCCTTCGATTTTCTTTCTCTCTTTTGGCACTAATGAGGCGCAACCTAGACCCCTAGCGCCTAAGGAGCGCCTAAGCCAATGGGCTTGGGCTTCTTGGGCCGTTACTTGTAATTCCTGGAATTATTGATACCACTCCCTTTTCTTTTTAATTAAACATCATCCTATTGTTTTATTATAACTGTTCTATGAAATACCTAAGTAATTTAATTTAATAACTACTTAGCTATTTTGGGGCGTTACACTTTCATCTTCTCACGGATTAATTTCACCTTCTCAGTGGGTTCTGACACAATCTCAAGCCCTAACACTGCACTCTCTCCAGATTCATACCAACATAACGGGGTCCTACATCTCCGACCATACAGCGCCTCAAACGGTGCCATCCCAATACTAGAATGATGACTATTATTATAGGTGAACTCAATCAATGGAAGATGAGAATCCCACGAGCCTCTTTGCTCAAGAACACATGCCCTCAACAAGTCCTCTAACGACTGAATAGTTCTCTCGGTCTGACCATCTGTCTGCGGATGATACGCGGAGATCAACCTCAACTTAGAACCCAAAGCTTCTTGCAAACTTTTCCAAAATTCAGAAGTGAATCTTGGATCTCTATCAGATACACAAACTGTGCCACATCCTTCTTCATACCAGCCCACCAGAACAACTTCTTCAAATCTTGGTACATTTTTGTAGCCCCTGGATGAATACTCAACTTGCTCCTATGGCTCTCCTCAAGAATCATTCTCTTCATCTAAGCATCATCAGGAATACAGATTCTATCCCTGAATCTCAATACACCTTGGGAATCTAACTTGAAATCCCCATTCACAGCTTGATCATTCGCAATTAACAAGTCCACCAACTTTACATCTAACTTTTGGGCTTCTCGAATACTAACCAAAAATTCATTGCCAATCTTCAGCATTCCCAACCTAACACTCTGCGGTATCACTTCACAAACTAGACTCATATCCCGGAACTGCTCAATGAACTCTAACTCTTTAACCATCATAGCTGACATATGCAAGGTCTTTCGACTTAAAGCATCAGCCACGACTTTAGCCTTGCCTGGATGATAGTTCAAGCCGAACTCATAGTCCTTCAGCAATTCTAACCAACGTCTCTGTCTCATATTTAGCTCCTTCTGATCAAACAAGTATTTCAAGCTCTTATGGTCACTAAACACTTCAAATCTAGTACCATACAAATAGTGTCTCCAAATCTTCAGCACAAATACAATCGCAGCCAGCTCCAAATCATGAGTAAGGTAGTTCTTCTCATGGGTCCTCAACTGTCTAGAAGCATAAGCTACTACCTTACCTTCTTGCATCAGCACACCTCCCAAACCCATCTTGGAAGCATCACAATACACTACAAACGGTTGATCCGGAATAGGCAAAGTCAAAACGGGCGATGTTGTCAACCTCTTCTTCAACTCATTGAAGCTCTCCTCACATCGAGCATCCCACACAAATGCTTTTCCCTTACACGTCAATTGAGTCAACGGAAGGGCTAACTTCGAGAAACCTTCAACAAACCTCCTGTAATAACCAGCTAACCCCAAGAAGCACACTCGGGATTTCATCAGGGAACACTTCGGGAAACTCACACACTACTTGTAACCCTTCAATGATCGCCTGATTCTCAGCAGACAATGACGCCATCAAAGCAAACAGATGAACTCCCTCTTTCATTACCTTATGCAATTGACCAGCAGGCAACAAAACAGATTCTTCTTCTTCGGGGGGAAGGAAACTCACAGATTTACGAAAACAATTAATATGCACATGGTTAACTACTAACCAGTACATACCAAGGATGACATCCAACCCTCCCAACGGCAAACAAATAAGGTCAACAAGGAAATCTCTGCCGAAGATTGACAGAGGGCACTTAGCACACACAAGAGAGGTAGTTACTGAACCCTTAGCTGGAGTATCAATAACCATCTCCCTCATCATAGAAGACACAGAAAGGCCCAATTTCTTAACACATAAAGCAGCAATAAATGAATGCGTAGCACCGGTATCAACAATAGCAATCAAAGGAATACCATTAATAAAACATGTACCTCTAATCTCATTAGTATCCTCTGATCCTGCGAGAGCAAACACTTTTCCACTGAACTTCTCTTTCTTCGGCTTAGTACACTTGGTACTAATATGACCTACCTCACCACAGTTGTAACAAGTCACATCCTTGCGTTCACAGTCAGACGCCATATGCCCCTCTTTGCCACAACGGAAACATACTCTCGTCCCCACCTTGCAATCGAAACTCTTGTGACCAGGCTTTCCACACTTAAAACATACAATATTAGCGGGAGCATCTCCCCCACTTGGCTTCTTACCCTCAGCAAACCTCTGCTTACCCCTACCAGCCGGAACCTCGTATGGCTTACCCTGGTTCTGAAACTTACCCCTCTGATCTCTCATGACCTTGGAGTGAGCATTACTATCTTCTTCGAATATCCTGCAACTGTCGATCAAATCAGCAAATACTCGAATCTTCTGGTACCCTATAGCTTTCTTTATATCAGCCCTCGGTCCATTCTCAAACTTAATGCATTTTGAGAATTCAGAATCAGCATCAGCATAATGGGGATAAAACTTAGCCAATTCAGTGAACATGGCAGCATACTCTGTCACCGTCATGTTTCCTTGCTTCAGCTCAAGGAATTCTATTTCTTTCTTCCCCCTCACGTCCTCTGGAAAATACATCCGTAAGAACTCTCTACGGAAAACAGCCCAAGTTATCTCCTCATTAGCAGTTTCTAACCTCTGCCTATCCTCCATCCACCAATCATCAGCTTCTTCTGCCAGCGTATGGGTGCCATACCTGACTTTCTGCGCATCATTGCAATCCATGACACGAAATATCCTTTCAATCTCTTTCAGCCATGCTAGAGCACCATCTGGATTATACTTGCCCTTAAAAATGGGCGGATTCTCCCTCTGGAACGTGGCTAAACTGCGAATCCCAGCATTTTCAGCACCATTTTGCTGGTTCCCAACAGCCTGAGCCATAGCCTGCAGAGCAGCAGCAAGAGCAGCATCGTTTCTCCCAGCCCTTTCAAATTATCACTGCAGCACAAACAAAAATTTAGAACTAATCTAACAACTCTTAATTGTCATATGACACTATGACAGGACAACTTGGCCGGACAGACCGACCTGCTCTGATACCACTAATGTAACACCCCATTTTCTACCCGGTATTTAAATAAAAATTATCAGAGTTCAAAAATTTTATTTTTCGACTAATCCAAACGGGATGCTACATTTCTTCGAAACAAACATCAACAACATAATAAAATTTCTTTTATAAATCAAAGAAAATACCTAACACGTAACAATGAAATGGGGTTCCCAAAAACATATTATTCTGTCCACATGACAGAAATTACAACGTCTCGCAGCGGAATAAAGAGATAAAACTCAGCACACAAAAACGCAGCCTCAACGTAAAAATCTCAATAAAAATGCTTAACATCTCAAATAAATAAACAAAGGAAAACTAGCGCCCATCCCCTGAGTGTTACGTATCAGAGCACTAGACCGACGCAGGAATGAAGAATAACGGCCTTCACTCATGGTTACCTGTAGTAATAATCAACGAAGGGGTGAGTTTAAACCGCATAATAAGGCTTATAATAAGCGGTATGCTAGAGTATAAGGACTACGCCAATCACAGCAATACATTTATATTTTATACATATACAGCAACATATCCAACGGATAAATAAACATCAACATCCGCAATATATAGTTGTCACACAGTCATATTGTACACCGAACAAAGTAATTATCAATAATGAGCATGTGTATATGCGGTGCAGAATGCATGTGGTACCATTATCACTTCTCATTAGCCAATTGGGCACGTTGCGACTGCAGCCGAAAAATAACGTCAAGACCGCAGCCTAAAAATGCATCGTCAAGACCGCAGCCTAATGTATGCATGTGACTCCATGAACAATCAATAAGCATAATTTTTAACAATCCCAAGTCACACACATCATCATTATAAATTACAACGTCAAGACCGCAGCCTAAAATCATCACCAACATTTTTGGTCCGTAGACCCACCGACACTTTATCACATCAATAGCAAAATACAAGTGTCCAGAAACTTTCAGCCAAATTAATTATTTTTCACATTAGAGTAGCATACACAGATAGAGGTCTGAACGAGATTCGAAACGCACTTTGAAGCACTTAAAACGGACACCCGAGTCAAAAGATATGTCAAAAACAAATTTGGGACAAAACCGAGACACGTGCTGAAAATGGCTCGGAACAGCAGAAAATTCAGAGGCTTCGCGCGTGGCGCACGGCTTAGGCGCGACTGGCGCGCGGAACGGAAGAAATGCCCGGTGTCTTGCGCGTGACGCGCGACTGGCGCGCCAATGAGGCGCAAATTGGCAGAATGTTCTGTGACTATGCTGCATCCTTTTCAAAGTGGAGCCAACGGGACAACTTTAAAATGACACGTGCAAAAATAAAACCACTCGAGCCAAAACGTTTAAAATTGAATTTGGGCACGCAAATACAAAAGATGGCACGGTAAAATATGCCTAGAATTCGAAGTTCACCCAAAACACCCTATATACGCACACAAGCAACACCCACCGAGACAACTCCAAAATGACACGTGCAAAAATAAAACCACACGAGCCAAAACGTTTAAAATTGAATTTGGGAACGCAAATACAAAAGATGGCACGGTAAAATATGCCCAGAATTCGAAGTTCACCCAAAACACCCCATATACGCACACAAGCAACATGGCTCCCGGGGGAGGGGATCTTAGTGATTTTTCAGAACATACATCCTAGCAACCAAGACTCAACCATAACGACATCCCAATGACATGATTACTCAGAAATATAACTCGGGAACACAAACCGGGCAGCCCAATTTAGGCGCCCTTGGCGCCCAGGCACAGGGATCCTGCGCCCCAGGCGCCACTGCACCAAGGCAGCAACTCTAAAACACAGCAAATAGGCAACAGGCGCCCAGACAGCAGCAACAAAGCATGGATTGACAACAACAATGGCGCCTAAGGCGCCTAGGGTCCTTCAAACTCAAATTCTTCCAAATTTCATATGCTCAATCATTCAATAATTATTTCTAATCCTTCAATTTCACTCTCTTATCTTCAAATACACATTCTATCAATTATTTGGCATACACTATGATTCTCACATACATCTCATAACTCATACAATTTTCAATAAAACACATAGAGACAATCAATCTTCACACAATTAATCATATATCGAATTCAACAATGGAATTATGAGACAAATGGTATAAACCCTAAACCCTCACATACAACCCATTCTAAGCCCTATTATAAGGTAAGACCCACCCTTACCTTGATTACACCGAAGACGAAGTCCTTCCTACGGAGTCACCAACAAAACCACAGCAACTAGGAGCTCTTCCCTTTCCTTGACCGATTGCACCCTTCTTCTTTCTTTCTCTCCTTCGACTTTTCTCTTCTCCCTTCGCGACTCTCTTCTCCTTTCTTTTCTTTCTTTTACGTTTTCCTTTCTTTTCCTTTCTTTGCACAAATGATGCGAATGCATCATACCCTATGCGCCTAGGGTCTCATCTAACGGGCTTGGACTTCTTCTTGGGCCAAATTTGCCATTCTGAAATTATTAATACCACCCCCTTCAATTATAAATAAATTAATATATCAATATTTAAAATAATTATACTAATAATAATAACAATATTGCAACACCTAAATAATTTAATCAAATAATTAATTAATTCATTTTGGGTGTTACAAACAACATCACACAACAACACCTTTTACACACTTCAAACGCCAAATTTTGACTCCAATTCATTCATGCAATGCAACAAGCACCTAACAATCACCATATTTTCATTCTCAATTTTATAGAATCAACACATCAAACACGTTATGTACATAATTCATCTCAACAACTAAATAACCTAGATTCAACGCCAAACAACATAGGATCACCAAATTGAATTTCAACATGATATAAAACACAAAGACAACACATCAATCACTCATGTAATCATCCTAATCATATAGGCTATTATGAATGTAAGAGAGATCCCCCTAATCTTTGGTAATTGAAGAATTCAACAAGACCTCTAGCAAGCCACCAAAGAAATCGCCAATCCAAGCTCTCCTCTCCTTGAAGCTTCACGCGAACCTCCCTCCTTTGCCCTAGCACCGTCGCGCTCTCCCTTTCCTCTCTCTCAAGTCGCGACTCCTCTTTCCCTTCTCTTCTCTTCGTAAGTTTCTTTCTTTCTCTCTTCTCTCTTTTCTTCGAATTCTTTCTTTCTTTTTGCGCAAATGAGACACTTGTCTCAAACCCTTGCTACATGCGCCTAGCCTAAGTCAATGGGCTTGGGCTTGGGCCAATCTTACCACCCCGGAATTACCATCACCACTCCCTTCAATTTAAATAAAAACAACATATTAGTAAGTTAATATAATAATAATAATGCAACACTTAAATAATTTAATTAAATAATTAATTAAATTATTTTGGGTGTTACAAATGCCAGGGCTGAACCGTTAGCATGAAAAGTAAAGTAGTGCCAGGGCTGAACCGTTAGCACGAAGTTTAAAAGACAATGCCCGGGCTGAACCATTAGCAAGAAATTTAAAAAGACAAATGCCAGGGCTGAACCGTTAGCATGAAAGGTAAAGCAGTGCCAGGGCTGAACCGTTAACACAAAATCTAAAAGACAATGCCAGGGCTGAACCGTTAGCATGAAAGGTAAAGCTGTGCCAGGGCTAAACCGTTAGCCCGAAATTTAAAAGACAATGCCAGGGCTGAACCGCTAGCATGAAAAGTAAAGCAGTGTCAGGGCTGAACCGTTAGCACGAAATTTAAAAGACAATGCCAGGGCTGAATCGTTAGCAAGAAAATTAAAAAGACAAATGCCAGGGCTGAACCGTTAGCACGAAATCTAAAAGACAATGCCAGGGCTGAACCGTTAGCATGAAAGGTAAAGCTGTGCCAGGGCTAAACCGTTAGCACAAAATTTAAAAGACAATGCCAGGGCTGAGCCGTTTGCATGAAAAGTAAAGCAGTGCCAGGGCTGAACCGTTAGCACGAAATTTGAAAGACAATGTCAGGGCTGAACCGTTAGCATGAAAAGTTAAAAGACAGGGCCAGGGCTGAACCGTTAGCAAGGAATTTAAAAGGACAAATGCCAGGGTTGAACCGTTAGCATGAAAGGTAAAGCAGTCCCAGGGCTGAACCGTTAGCACGAAATCTAAAAGATAATGCCAGGGCTGAACCGTTAGCATGAAAGGTAAAGCTGTGCCAGGGCTAAACTGTCAGCCCGAAATTTAAAAGACAATGCCAGGGCTGAACCGTTAGCATAAAAAGTAAAGCAGTGCCAGGGCTGAGCCGTTAGCACGAAATTTAAAAGACAATGCCAGGACTGAACCGTTAGCAAGAAATTTAAAAGGAAAAATGCCAGGGCTGAAACCTTAGCATGAAAGATAAAGCAGTGCCAGGGCTGAACCGTTAGCACGAAATTTAAAAGACAATGCCAGGGCTGAACCGTCGGCATGAAAGAATGTGCCAGGGCTGAACCGATAGCACGAAGATGAGAAGGGAAATGCCAGGGCTGAACTGTCGGCATGAGAAGTAAAGCAGTGTCAATGCACGTCTTGCTTTGGAGGACTCTTTTTTTTTATTACTTTATTTACAAAGTACTGAACACAAATGTATGATTCTAATCATGAAGTGGAATGCATGGATGGACATGAAATGTATGCAAACTATGACATGAAATGCATGAATTATGCATGATCTTGAGTTGAAATTAAGATGCACTTGTCTTGAAAGCTGGATTCACTGAGAATTTTTCTTTTTGTGCAGGCTTTATTCGAAACCAATAAGCTTGTCCTCATATGGAAGTTTATCCTCAACACAGCTAACTTGCTTAGGCCCTTTTTCTCTTTTTATGACCACTTCTCTCCTTTCAAGCAAATCACCCTCAAATTTGACCTTGTCTCTCTTCTTCTTTTGATTGTCATTAGCTCTCTAAATCACATTACTGATTCCAAGTTGACTATTTTTGAAGGATTACTTAATGAGCATGCATGGATTCACAGGTATTTAGGAGTTGGAACTTTTTGGGTTTGAATTTTTGGTTTGAAAGTGGAGGGTATTTTGGAGGGAAAACATAGGGAAGACAAAGGCGACACAGGATGGTAGGGAAACAATTATGGCAACCTCGAGTTTATTGGGGATTCCATTTACTTGAGGTGCCTGACTTGCTGGGAATTGGCTGGGTATTGGAAACAAGTTTTACCATAGGGGAGACTTCCAGAGGTAGCAAGCAAAATCTAACTCGCTGTTATGCAAACACTTTTGCCCCGGTGTTAGTAGAAGGTATTGCCCCAAGAGAAGGCTACACGGGTGTACCAAACAAAGTTTGACTCATGAAAGGACCTGCAAAGATTTTGCTTCAAACAGCTCAGGTGTCGAAAAGAAAGTTTTGACTCATGACGGGTCTTACACAGGTTTTGACCCAGTACTGGTGAAAGTTGTTGCTCACAAGAGTGCACTGGTGTGGCAAACTTGACGGATGTAGGGTAGGGTAAGGATTTTGCCTCATTCTGGTAAAAGACATTGCCCTGAGAGAATACTACCTGATGTAACAAGAAACATTTGACTCTTAAAGGTCTTACGAAACTTGCCCCAGTGTGGGGTTTTCTCGAGACTCTCAAGTTTATCCTTCACAAAGTTGCCCAAATATACACTATTGTGTGGCCCAAGTAGAAGAAATTTCCCAGTGAACTACATAAGCTTCTCATTGTAAGTCTCATTCCCCTTTTGTGCCCTAAATTTTGCCTAGACTGCCTTTGCCGGTTTTCAATCTAGCGGTCTTTATTTTTCTTTTATTCTCCCTAATTTTTGCCTAGACCGCCCTTTCGGGTTTTCAATCTAGCGGGATTTTTTTTTCACTTCCTTTTTTATTAGAGCAAAGAATAATTTAAAAGAAGCAAATGATTTATCTCAAAATTAACATTAAGAAAATGAAAACGATCATTCATCAATCAGAGTGGGATTTTGGAGGCTTGTAATGTGACTATGGGTTATGGGTTGTGAAAGAAAGACGATTAGAATACTCAAGGAAACGTCTTACGGGCATGAGTTATGGGCTATAGAAGAAAGATGGTTAGAAGGTTCAAAGAACGGGCATGAGTAACAAGTTATCGGGATGGATTGATTGGGAGGCTTAAAGGAATGCTTTACAGGCATGGATTATGGGTTATGGAAAGGAAATGAGTAGAAGGTTCAAAGAAATGTTTTGCGAGTATGGGTTACATGCTATGGGAGACAAATGAATACAGGGCTCAAAGAAAGCTTTTAGGTTATGGGTTATGGGAATGGATCAAGGATCTTTAGTGCATTCAACTTTCTATTGTGTTCCCCAGACCTCATATCATTCACTTTTTTTTTGATTTTTATTACTTTTTTTTTCACCCCCCTCTGCTTTTTAATCACTCTTTCTTTTGTGCCCTAATTTTTGCCAAGACTGACAATACTTGCTTTCAGTCTTGCGGGCTTTAATCATTTTTCTCTTTTTGTTTTCTTTTGAACTTTTTCCACCATCTCTTAGATTTTATAACTTTGGAAAACTGAATGCACTAAATTCTATTGTAGTGTCGATCCTTGTCCAGGGTTTAGTGAAGGGACGTTACAGGCTCAAAGGGGATGGTAAGGGATACATTTTGTTTGGGATAGAGAAAGACGACCACTCTTCATTTTAAATCATGATTCCATGTTTGCAAAATTTTAATTTTGAAATAACATCTACTCTTTTACACATTCTTTGCTCTTCATTTCTTTTGATTTCTTTTTTGTTTTTTTTCTTTGCTTTTTTTTGGGAAATGGACATTTGATATCCGATATTCGCTCACCGGTTCATCCCTGAATGACACAACTAAAAGGGCTTTAAGAATTATCACTTGAGGCAAGAACTCAAAAGGGGTCGGTGTTTTAAGGGGACACGGGGAGAAAGGATGGAGATGGGTTTTTAAATACATTCAAATCCATTAGTGTAAAGCTTCAACTAAGTTAACTTGGTTTCAAGCTTACATGACTAAACCCAAAAGTTTTTTTTATAGGAAAAAGACATTTTTGTTTTATGGAAAATAAGGTAAGAGGTAGAGTAGCTCCCTTTGTGACCTAAATCGGTTAGCCCATGCTATTTGGCCCAACAGATTTAAGGTCTTCTATTGTGAGTACTCACGAGGTGGGTGTTCTAACCTATTGAGATTTAAGGTATCTAGAGTCAAGTACTCTTCTAGAAGGTTAAACGCACCAGGATGTACATCCCAGATGTGGATACCCGCATAGAAGAATCGTACTCTAGATGAGGAATTTGTGGAAGTCACACAGGATGTACATCCAAAATGAGTCCCATTCATCCTCGTTCTAACTACGGTGTATGTGTAGTGTGTGAAGGGAGCATACAAACCTCAAACCCTAAAATTAACAAGGACCGAATAGTACCTGCAAAATAACCAGAAAAATACAACCAGGCAGCAATATTTAACGTCTCCTACCCTAGGGTTTATATAAAACAAATAATAGCATAACTTATAAACATTTTGCACAAACAAATTAAATAGGCTTGACTCTCCCTTTCCCCAGCGGAGTCTCCATCTGTCGTGACCGGGATCCCGACGTAGACAGCCCAAAAATTGATATTTCAGGGAGTCGCCACCCAATTTATTAAATAGGGAAAATTGAGAAAAATCTACCTTAAAATTATTGGTCTGCGTAAACTAGGTTGGATTCGGGAGTCGGTTATGCATAGGGAAGGGCGAAAACTTAATTCCACAACACCCCTAGTACATTCGTCCTAAGATAGTTACCCTAAATCTGGTTGTGCAAATATAAATTACGAATTTATTTGTTTTACTCAAAAATAAAATAGTAGAGAATAATAAGGACTAATTTAGAAAAGTTTAATTTTGACTTGACGGGGAAGTCCCGCTCCTACGTATCCTTTCAGGTGCAATGAGGAACTCAAAAGTCACGTAGTTCTTTCTGAAAATTTTTGTTGGTTGGTTGATTTTATTTTTGAAGGGGTTTAAGATCAATGCCGTACAGCTAAAGTCTCTTAAATCGGGATTGACAAGATGTCACATCTCAGCCAATCCCTTTTTTGTATTTTTTTTAGAAAATAGGTGTTAAAGAAAAGAAATTTGATTATTTAGGAAAAGACTAATTTAGCTTGACGGGGAGGCCCCGCTCCTACGTATCTCCGTGTGCGGAGAATCAAAGGCTACGTAGTTCTTCTTGATAATATTTGTTTGTTTTGTTGATTTTAATATTTTGAAGGCGTTTGAGATCACCAAGTTGTACAACTCAGGCGTCTTAACCGGGTTGCGGGTTTGATAAGACGTACATCTCGATCAAAGCCATTTTTATTGATGTTTTAATTCATTTTTAGAAATAGATAACAATAATAATAATATAAATAATAATAGATAACAATAACAATAATAATAATAATAATAACAATAATAATAATAATTAAAAAGGAAAGATAAAAAAAAACATAACTATACACCTAAAAAAAATATAAATAAATAAATATATCCAGAAATAAACAAACAATAAGTAAGTAATCAATAAATATCTACCTAAATAAATAAACAAATAGATATAAATAAATAAATAATTACAAAACTAACCTCAAGCTGATGAACGCGAGGAACGCCGAACCGGACCGAGCAGTCTGACCAGGTCAACTGCGAACCAGACTGCTTTGAGAACCGAAAAAACCGGTTCAAAAAATTACAAAATAGTCAAAAACAGAATTTTAGTGTCTGGACCGCAAATGCTAGCCCAAAAGATCACTTAATCTGCCAATGACTCCCCCTTCAAACCTTCACCTCTCAACCTCTTTTATAGTCAATTGCTATAGGGTTGTTGTTTCTTGCAAGCAATGTGGGACTAAAACAAGATAGAGAAAGCAATTCCCACTTAGAGAACACAATTCCCGTTTTTCTCAAACCTGTCACCGTAAAAGCGCGATTCTGGATTCGTTAACCGTTGGATCGTCTTCATTTTTTGACAGTAGGTTCGTGAGACATATATCATCACTTTCACCGTTCGGATCGTCGAAATGAGGTCTGAGGAGAGAGAATTTGCCTTCGCAATAGCTGCAGTTTTTGGTCCGTTTTTCTCAAACCTCTCACCGTAAAGGTGCAATTCCGGATTCGTTAACCGTTGGATCATCTTTGTTTTTTGACAGCAGGTTCGTGGGACATATGTCTCCACTTTCACCGTTCGGATCGTCAAAACGAGGTCCGAGGAGAGAGAAATTGCTTTCGCATAGTAGCTAAAAACTAAAACCCGAAAATACCCAAAAAGCGACTACTTTTTGTAATTTTTTCGAAAAACTGAAAAATACCGGTAAAAATTGAGTGTTCACAGTTAGGATTTGCTAGCCACTTCCTAATTCTTTGTAAGTGATTAAAAATAGGTTAGGAATAGGCTAATATTGGATAGCCACTAGGAATTGCTAGCCACTTCCTAGTTCGTTGTAAGTGATTAAGAATAGATGAGGAGTAGGCCAGGATTGGCTAGCCACTAGGAATGACTAGCCACTTTCTAGTTCATTGTAAGTGATTAAGAATAGATTCGGAATAGGCTAAGATTGGCTAGCCACTAGGAATGGCTAGCCACTCTAATTCATACTAGCCACTTCTTAGTTCCTTGTAAATGATTAAGAATATATAACGACTAGGCTAGGATTGGCTAGCCACTTCCTAGTTCATTGTAAGTGATTAAGAATAGATAAGGAATAGGCTAGGACTGGCTAGCCACCTGCTATTCATGCTAGCCACTTCCTAATTCATTGTAAGTGATTAATAAATGATTAGGAATAGGCAAGGATTGGCTAGCCACTAGGAATGGCTAGCCACTTCCTATTTCCTTCTAAGTGATTAAGAATAGATAAGGAATAGGCTAGGATGGGCTACCCACTTCCAAATTCGTTGTAAGTGATTAACAATAGATAAAGAATAGGCTAGGACTGGTTATCCACGTCCGAATTCATGCTAGCCACTTCCTATTTCATTGTAAGACATTAAGAATATATCAGGAAAAGGCTAGGACGGGCTAGCCACTAGGAATGGCTAGCCACTTCCATTATAAGTGATTAAGAATAGATAAGGAATAGGCTAGGATTGGCTAGCCACTTCCTAGTTCATTGTAAGTGATTAAGATTAAATAAGGAATAAATAGGACTGGCTAGCCACTTCCTGTTCATGCTAGCCACTTCCTAATTCATTGTAAGTGATTAAGAATTGATTAGGAATAGGCTAAGATTGGCTAGCCACTAGGAATGGCTAGCCGCTTCCTAATTCCTTGTAAGTGATTAAAAATAGAAAAAGAATAGGCTAGGAGTGGGTAGCCACTTCCTAATTCATGCTAGCCACTTCCTATTTCATTGTAAGAGATTAAGAATAGATTAGGAAAAGGCTTAGACTGGCTAGCCACTAAAAATGGCTAGCCACTTTCTAGTTCATTGTAAGTGGTTAAGAATAGATAAGGAATAGACAAGGATTGGCTAGCCACTTCCTAGTTCATGCAAGCCACTTCCTAATTCTTTGTAATTGATTAAGAATTGATTAGGATTAGGCAAAGGCTGGCTAGCCACTATGAATGGCTAGCCACTTCCTAGTTCATTGTAAGTCATTAAGAATTGATTAGGAATAGGATAGGACTGGCTAGCCACTTCCTATTTCCTTGTAAGTAGTTAAGAATAGATAAGGAATGGGCTAGGATTCGCTAGCTACTTCCTAATTCAATGCAAGTGATAAAGAATAGATAAGGAATAGGCTAGGATTGGCTAGCCACTTCCTAGTTCATTGTAGGTGATTTAGAATAGATAAGGAATAGGCTAGGACTGGCTAGCAACCTCCTATTCATGCTAGCCACTTCCTAATTCATTGTAAGTGATTAATAATTGACTAGGAATAGGCAAGGATTGGCTAGCCACTTGGAATGGCTAGCCACTTCCTTTTTCCTTCTAAGTGGTTAAGAATATATAAGGAATAGGCTAGGATGGGCTAGCCACTTCCAAATTCGTCGTAAGTGACAAAGAATAGTTAAAGAATAGGCTAGGTTTGGTTAGCCACTTCGTAATTCATGCGAGCCACATCCTATTTCATTGTAAGAGATTGTGAATATATTAGGAAAAGGCTAGGATAGGCTAGCCACTTCCTAGTTCATTGTAAGTGATTACGAATAAATAAGGAATAATCTAGGACTGGCTAGCCACTTCCTAGTTCATTGTAAGTGATTAAGAATTGATTAGGAATAGGCTAGGATTGGCTAGCCACCTCCTACTTCATGCTAGCCACTTCCAAATTTGTTGTTAGTGATTAAGAATAGACAAAGAATAGGCTAGGATTGGGTAGCCAATTCCAAATTCATGCTAGCCACTTCCTATTTTATAGTAAGAGATTAAGAATAAATTAGGAAAAGGCTAGGACTGGCTAGCCACTTTCTAGTTCCTTGTAATTGGGTAAGAATAGATAAAGAATAGGCTTCGATTGGCTAGCCACCTACTACTTCATGATAGCTACTTCCAAATTCATTGTAAGTGTTTAAGAATAAATAAGGAATAGGCTAGGATTGGTTAGCCACTTCCTAGTTTATGCCAGCCACTTCCTAGTTCATTGTAAGTGATTAAGAATATAGAAGGAATAAGCTAGGACTGGCTAGCCACTTCCAGTTAATGCTAACCACTTCCTAATTCATTATATGTGATTAAGAAGTTATTAGGAATAAATAGGCTAGGATTGGCCTGCCACTAGGAATGGCTAGCCACTTCCTAATTCCCTGTAAGTGATTAAATATAGATAAAGAATAGGCATAGATTGGCTAGCCACCTCCTACTTCATGCTAGCCACTTCCAAACTCATTGTAAGTGATTAAGAATAGATAAAGAATAGACTAGGATTGGGTAGCCACTTCTTAATTCATGCTAGCCACTTCCTATTTCATTGTAAGAGATTAAGAATTGATTAGGAATAGGCTAGGATTGGCTAGCCACTAGGAATGGCTAGCCACTACCTTGTTCCTTGTAAGTGATTTAGAATAGATAAGAAATAGGCTAGGATTGGCTAGCCTCCTCCTACTTCAGGCAAGCCACTTCCAAATTCATTGTAAGAGATTAAGAATAAATAAGGAATATTCTAGGACTGGCTAGCCACTAGGAATGGCTAGCCACTTCCTAGTTTTTGTAGGTGATTAAGAATAGATAAGGAATAGGCCAGGATTGGCTAGCCACCTCCTACTTCATGCTAGCCACTTCCAAATTCATTGTAAGTGATTAAGAATAGATAAAGTATTGGCTATGATTGGGTAGCCAGTTCCTATTTCATTGTAAGAGATTAAGAATAGATTAGGAAAAGGCTAGGACTAGCTAGCCACTAGGAATGGCTACCCACTTCCTAGTTCATTGTAAGTGATTAAGAATAGATAAGAAATAGGCTACGATTGGCTAGCCACTTCCTAATTCTTTGTAAGTGATTAAGAATAGTTTAGGAATAGGCTAAGATTGGCTAGCCACTTGGAATGGCTAGCCACTTCCTTGTTCATTGTAAGTAATTAAGAATAGATAAGGAATAGGCAAGGACCGGCTAGGCACATCCTATTCATGCTAGCCACTTCCTAATTCATTGGTAGTGATTAAGAAATGATCAGGAATAGGCTAGGAGTGGCTTGCCACTAGGAATGGCTAGCCACTTCCTAGTTCATTGTAAGTGATTATGAGTAGATAAGGAATAGGGTAGGATTGGCTAGCCACTTCCTAATTCATTGTAAGTGATTAAGAATTGATTAGGAATAGGCTAAGATTGGCTAGCCACTTCCTAGTTTATGCTAGCCACTTCATAGTTCATTGTAAGTGATTAAGAATTTATTAGGAATAGGCTAGGATTGGCTAGCCACTAGGAATGGTTAGTCACTTCCTAGTTCCTTGAAAGTGATTATGAAAAGATAAGGAATAGGTTAGGACTGGCAAGCCATTTCCTAATTCTTGAAAGCCACTTCCTAATTTTTTGTAAGTGATAAAGAATTGATTAGGAATAAGCTTAGATTGGCTAGCCACTTCATTGTTAATTGATGAGGACATGGAACACCAAGATGCCCTTCAAAGTTTAGGAGGTCCAATGACTAGGTCATGGGCAAGGAGAGTCCAAAAAAGTTTAGTCCAATTCATAACCAAGGCAATGTCAAATGAGGGCAAATACGTTATTGCACCAAAAAACCATGCTTGTCATACAAGCTATGGAGGAGGCGCAAGTTACATGACAAAAAGACATCCAAGTCATTTTATTCTAATTAAATAAAATTGCATGTGATCAATTGATATTTGGAAACAATGCACTTAGTTAATTTTTGGTGTGTTTAATCCACTTTAAGTGGCGTAGTGAGTCACATATTCCATATGTGATGATGGAGTCAATAATTGTTGCAATCAATGGAAGACATTCATGACAATCAAAGAAAATGAATTACAAGACAAAGGGATAAATACAATTAAATGAAGACATTCATGACAATCAAAGCCAAAGAGTTACAAGACAAAGGAATAAATGCTACAACACCTCATTATTGGAGCATTATGGAGTGTAATTCCCATTAAGTTGTGCTTGTGTAACCTTTCCTAGTCTTGAATTGCTTGTAATTGATTTTTATTACACTAGCCTAGGATTCTATCTTGCTAATTTCGAAATTCCCTAGCTAGAAGAGTTGTTATAGCTTTTGGTCTTCTTTTTCTTGTAACAACAAAGCACTCTTCTTACTACAAATAGAGGGTGTAAGTGTGATTGAATGTTTAACAAAGATTTTATCCATATTTTGAGTTCAAACTCTCTAGGTTCTGGATTGAACCATTTTATTTGATCTTTATCAAGAAATCCTTTTCTTGTGGTGATCCTCACAATCATAGGCTTATCCTAGTCTTGGATTAGACAAGGTGGCGCCCCTTATCTTCATTCCATTTTCTTCACAAAAATCACCAAGAATACTATCTATTGTTTAGCATATTTTTCCATTTCCCTAAACCCACGAAATTCCCTTTCATTTCCTTTCCCATAATTCATCTTTTACCAAAAAATACAAAAAAATACAAGTTACAACCAGGACCCCAAATTGAAAAGCTAAGAATCGGCCAAATTTCAAACAAGGTGGCCATCATTTGGTATCAAAGCAAGGTTCCAGTTTGTTCAACCATTTCAGC
Source organism: Astragalus membranaceus (assembly GCA_039519185.1). Taxonomy (NCBI): domain Eukaryota; kingdom Viridiplantae; phylum Streptophyta; class Magnoliopsida; order Fabales; family Fabaceae; genus Astragalus; species Astragalus membranaceus. Next base: position 31,405,389 of record CM076847.1, read on the forward strand.
TTTTGTCTTCCTTACCCTAAATTTTTTTTTCTTCCTTACCCTAAATTTTATTCTTTTTTGTTCAAATCCCTCAAACTTTGTTTTCAAGACTTTTCCTTTCCAAGCTTTTTGTGTATGTGGATTATTATTTGAAATTGTTTTCTTTGTTATTGATCATAGTCTGGTTTCTTTAAAGAACTGTGAGAGTCATGGATCCTCAAAATAGATTACTTTTAGAAGCCCTCACGGCAAAAATGAAAGAACTTTTGAAAGAGGAAGTGGACGGTATACATGAAAGAATTGATCAGTTAGAAAATAGACAGAATAGTAGTGATGAGGATGGTCGGAGAAGAAGACGTGATGAACCTAGAGAAGATAGGTTGGGTGGTATAAAAATTAAAGTACCACAATTTGTTGGAAAAAATGATGCGGATGTGTATTTGGAATGCGAAACTAAAATTGAACAAATTTTTTCCTGTAACAATTACACTGATCTTCAAAAAGTACAGGTTGCTTCTATTGAATTTACAGATTATGCTTTGGTGTGGTGGGATCAATTGACAAAAGAGAGAAGGTACAATGAGCCAGCCATTGCCACATGGGAGGAAATGAAGAGGCTCATGAGGAAGAGGTTCATTCCATCATACTACAACAGAGAGTTGCACAACAAATTACAGCGACTCACCCAAGGCAACAGAAGTGTTGATGAGTACCTCAAGGAGATGGAGGTGGCGAAAATTAGAGCAAATGTGGAGAAGGATGAAGAAGCAACCATGGCCAGATTCTTGCATGGTCTAAATCGTGATATAAGTGACATAGTGGAACTACAACACTATGTTCAAATAGAGGATTTGGTTCATTAAGCCACAAAGATAGAACAACAACTCAAGAGGAAGGGCCAACTAAGAAGAAGCACTACCACTTCCAATCCTCAAAATTGGAAGACCAATGTTAAGAGCGAAGGAAGTTCATCATCCAAAGAACCACGGCTGACCCAAAAGGTAAAAACACTACAACTAGTCCTTCTCAAGTTGTTTCAACTAACCGGGCTGTTAAGTGTTACAAGTGCCAAGGTTTAGGACACATGGCAAATCAATGTCCTACCAAAAGAGTTATGCTTGTAGAGGAGGTTGAGGAGGAGGACGAAGGGGTTGAAGGAGGGGATATTGATGAGGAGGAGATCCAAATACCTGGTGGAGAGTGTAACAGCCCAGGTCCACCGCAGCGGCCACCCCGGTCCCACTGTTACCTCACGGTCTTCTCTACCCCTCTTGTAGAGTTTTTGCCTTCCGTGGGAATCGAACCTTGCACCTGAGGCATAAGTGCAAGTTAAACCCCCTTCCCACTACCAATTGAGCCACAGTGCTTAAAATACAATTTGGGCAGGTGAGTACAAAATTTGGCTCGGGAAAATCTGCTTAGAAATTGATTTGCACACAAAGCCCCCTTTACACAAGCTAAAACTATGCCCAATAGGACCATTTCGATACAACGCGTGCAAAACAGAAAATTCTTTAGCCACAGTGCTTAAAATACAATTTGGGCAGGTGAATACAAAATTTGGCTCGGGAAAATCTGCTTAGAAATTGATTTGCACACAAAGCCCCCTTTACACAAGCTAAAACTATGCCCAATAGGACCATTTCAAAACAACGCGTGCAAAACAGAAAATCCTTTAGCCACAGTGCTTAAAATACAATTTGGGCAGGTGAATACAAAATTTGGCACAGAAAATTTTGCTTAGAACTCACAGCACACTCCTAGGCACCATAAACGTAGCCAAAACAATGCCCTCTAGGACAATTTCAAAATGGTGCGTGAACAACTGAAACCACTCTAGCCAAAATGTTTTAAATAAGATTTGGTCACGTGAATACAAAATTTGGCTCGGGAAAATATGTTTAGAAAACTGAGTTTTGCCCAAAAACACCATTTGTGCGCCTTGTCTAGACACAGGCAGCACCTTGGCGCCAGAACAGTGCCCAGGCGCCTGTTTCCCAGCAACTTGGCGCCCAGAACAGCAAACAACATACACAACACCACACAAGCCCACTGCTACAGTACACAGGGCGCCATTTTCCCTAGGCACTTGGCGCCCCATGCGTCCCAACACCCACCAAACATCAAATTCTTAATTTCTTTTCTAAATCAAATCACAACAACCATCATAAAACATATTATGCTCATACCAACAACTTCAATTTCACCATTATACGTTACGAACACAACAAGGCACAAAATCAAAACATGAAATCCTAACCTTAGCATAGGGAATCGATTGCATCATACAATTCTTTAATTTCAACCAATCCAAACAATCAAATAATTATCAAACAACATCAAATAAGACCCTATGATCTACATACAACCTATTATACTCTCTATTATAGAGTGAGACTCCCCTTACCTTGATTATGCCGAAAATAGAGCTCTTTCCACCGAAGCACCGACAAACCACCGCAACAAGGAATCTTCTCCTTCTTCTTTCCTCTCTCACGATTCGCGTCCTCTCTCTCTCTCTCTCTTGGACCATCACGAATTGATCAACAATAGAAAGGGTTAGGAAACCGAAAACTTAAACACTTGAAAGAGAAGGAAAATCGAATAAGGAAAAGGACTAGGAACTCTTACCTAGGATCAAGATGAACGAAACCCTAACTCCTTAGCTTGAGATCGCCTTTTTCTTTCTCTTCTCCTCTCCTTCGATTTCTTTCTCTCTTTTGGCACAACTGAGGCGAAACCTAGACCCCCAGCGCCTAAGGAGCGCCTAAGCCAACGGGCTTGGGCTTCTTGGGCCATTACTTGCAGTTCCGGTATTTCCAACGCCATCCCCTTCAATTAAATAAAATGCTCTATTATAATTTAATCAAATAGCTGAGTCAAATAGCTCTGGATAGGATTCCCGCATCCTATTCTCCAGCTCCCAAGTCATGCTCTCACCAGTAGCTCCCAACCACACCACCTTTACTAAAGCAATGTTTTTCCCCCTCAGCACCTTCACTTCTCTATCATCAATCCTCACTGGCATAGTCTCCACAGTGAGATTATCTCGCACCTCAACATTATCCATATGAATCACATGAGACGGGTCCGGAATATACTTCCGAAGTTGCGACACGTGAAATACGTCGTGCAAATTCGAAAGGTTAGGCGGTAAAGCCACCCTATAAGCAACCTTTCCAACCCTCTCGGTGATCTGGTACGGTCCAATAAATCTAGGAGTCAACTTCTTTGCTTTCAGTGCACGCCCAACACCAGCCATAGGCGTGACCCTCAAGAAAACATGCTCCCCAGCCTGAAATTCCAAGTCTTTTCTCCTTCTATCATGGTAACTCTTTTGCCGACTTTGAGACTCTTTCATTTTCTCCCTGATCATTTTTATCTTCTCTGTAGTCTCTCTCACCAATTCTGGTCCAAGAACAACACTCTCGCCAGACTCATGCCAACACAAAGGAGTTCTACACCTCCGCCCATACAGTGCCTCGTAAGGAGCCATCCCTATACTCGAATGGTGGCTGTTGTTGTAAGTGAACTCAATCAACGGGAGATGTGTATCCCACGCACCTCCCTCCTCTAAAACACACGATCTCAATAAGTCCTCCAATGACTGAATGGTTCTCTCTGTCTGCCCATCAGTCTGAGGATGATAGGCTGAACTCAACCTCAATCTGGACCCCAATGCCTCCTGCAAGCTCCCCCAAAACTCCGAAGTAAACCTCGGATCTCTGTCAGATACAATATTCTTCGGGACACCATGCAACTTCACAATCACCTGGATATATATCTCGGCCAATCTCGATACCGGATACGTGATGTTGATAGGAAGGAAGTGAGCAGACTTCGTCAACCTATCCACGATCACCCAAATAGAATCAAATCCCCGAACGGTTCTTGGTAACCCAGTCACAAAATCCATGGAAATGCTATCCCATTTCCATTCCGGAACATCTAAAGGTTGCATCAACCCCGCAGGCTTCTGGTGCTCAACCTTTGACTTCTGGCAAGTCAAACAGGCATACACAAATTGTGCCACATCTTTCTTCATACCAGGCCACCAGAATAACTTCTTCAAGTCATGATACATCTTTGTAGCCCCTGGATGAATACTCAGCTTGCTCCTATGACTCTCCTCAAGGATCATCTTCTTCATCTCATTATCATCGGGTACACAAATCCTATCTCTGAATCTCAACACACCTTGGGAATCCAACCTGAAATCTCCATCCACATCCTGATCACCCGCAACCAACAAGTCAACCAGCTTCACATCTAATTTCTGGGCGTCTCTGATACTAACCAAGAAGTCATTACCAATCCTCAGCATACCCAGCTTAACACTCTGCGGTGTCACTTCACAAACCAGACTCATATCACGGAATTGCTCAATCAACTCCAACTCTTTTTCCATCATTGCTGACATATGCAAAGTCTTTCGACTTAAAGCATCAGCCACGACATTAGCTTTGCCGGGGTGATAGTTTAAGCCAAAATCATAGTCTTTCAGCAGCTCTAACCAACGCCTCTGCCTCATATTCAGCTCCTTCTGATCAAACAAGTATTTCAAACTCTTGTGGTCGCTGAATACCTCGAATCTAGTGCCATACAAATAGTGCCTCCAAATCTTTAGCACAAACACAATAGCAGCCAATTCCAAATCATGAGTAGGATAGTTCTTCTCATGTGTCCGCAACTGTCTGGACGCATAAGCAACTACCTTCCCATCCTGCATCAATACGCCTCCCAAGCCCATTTTGGAAGCATCACAATATACCACAAACGGTTGATCCGGCACGGGCAACACTAACACCGGTGATGTTGTCAATCTCCTCTTCAACTCTTGGAAGCTCTCTTCACACTTAGCATCCCACACAAAAACTCTCCCCTTACACGTCAATTTAGTCAACGGAAGGGCTAGCTTCGAGAAACCCTCAATGAACCTCCTGTAGTAACCAGCCAACCCCAAGAAACTCCTGATCTCAGTCGCAGACTTTGGGCTTTCCCACTGTAACACTGCATCAACCTTGGCTGGGTCTACAGCTATGCCATCACTAGAAATAATGTGACCCAAAAAGCTTACCTCACGCAGCCAGAACTCGCATTTGGAAAACTTAGCATAAAGCTTCTTCTCTTTCAATACCTCAAGCACCAATCTCAAGTGCTCTGCATGCTCCTCTTCAGACTTAGAGTATACCAGAATATCATCTATAAAAACTACTACAAACCGATCCAAGTAGCTATGGAAGATACGGTTCATGTACTCCATGAACACCCCGGGTGCGATGGTGACACCAAACGGCATCACAGAGTACTCATAATGTCCATATCTCGTTCGGAATGCTGTCTTCTGGACGTCTTCGTCTTTTACTTTAATCTGATGATACCCTGACCTCAAATCAATTTTACTAAAAACCTTAGCACCCACCAGCTGGTCCATCAGATCATCAATTCTCGGAAGAGGGTACTTGTTTTTGATAGTCACCTTGTTCAACTGTCTATAATCCATACTAGGCCTCACAAATTTCTTTTCAAGTAACTCTTCCAACTGCTTCTTCAACTCAGATAACTCAGAAGCTGACATCCGGTACGGTGCCATGGACACAGGCCTAGTACCAGGCACAAGGTCAATCCCAAACTCTACTTCCCTCTCTGGTGGCACGCTACGAATCTCATCAGGGAACACTTCAGGGAACTCACAGACCACCTGCAACTCTTCAACTATGGCTTGGTTTTCAGCAGACATAGACGCCATCAAAGCAAATAGTTGACCACCATCCTTTATTACCTTATGCAGCTGATCCCCAGACAACAAAACAGACTTTTCCTCCCCAGGAGGAAGGAAACTCACAGACTTGCTGAAACAGTTGATATGCACATGGTTATCCACTAACCAGTCCATACCAAGAATAACATCCAACCCACCCAAAGGCAAACATATAAGATCAACCAGAAAATCCCTGCCGAAGACTGACAGAGGACACTTAGCACACAATAGAGAAGTAGTCACCGAACCCTTAGCTGGAGTGTCGATAACCATTTCCCTCTTCATAGCAGACAATACTAAATTTAACTTTTCAACACAAACAGCAGCAATAAAAGAATGCGTAGCACCAGTATAAACTATAGCAACTAAAGGGGTACCATAAATAAAACAAGTACCTCTAATCTCATTGGGTCCCTCTGAACCTGCTAGTGCGAAAACTCTCCCACTGGACTTCTCTTTCTTTGGTTTGGTACACTTAGAACTAAAGTGACCAGCTTCACCACAATTGAAACACACTGATTCCTTACGATCACAGTTAGACGCCATATGACCTTTCTTCCCACAACGGTAACACATTACTTCAGTCTTGCAATCGAAGCTTTTGTGACCCGGCTTGCCACACGTGTAACACACTATATCAGCGGGAGCACCTCCCCCACTGGGCTTCTTACCCTCAGAAGATCTTTCACCAGCACATGCCTTCCACTTATTTTTACCTCCAGCCATATCATAGGGTTTTCCCCTAAACTGAGTATTCCTTTTCTCTTTCCCAATCTTGTAGGCAGCAGAACTGTCCTCCTCATAAATCCTACTCTTGTCAACTAGTCTAGCAAAATCTCGTATCTCATGATATCCAATTGCCTTCTTAATATCAGGTCGCAGGCCACTCTCAAATTTCACACACTTGGAGAACTCTGAATCAGCATCATTGGCGTAGTAAGGACAAAATTGGGCCAGCTCTTCAAATCTGGCTGCATACTCAGCCACCGTCTTATTTCCCTGTTTCAATTCTAAGAATTCTACCTCTTTCTTGGCCCGAACGTCTTCAGGGTAATACTTTCTTTTAAATTCCCTTGTGAAGACTTCCCAAGTAACCTCTTCACCAGCAGTGTTCAACCTATGCAGCATCCCTAACCACCACTTGTCAGCCTCTTCCGCCAGCATGTGCGTCCCAAACTTCACTTGCTGGGCAGCAGTGCACTCCATAACACGGAATATCCGCTCTATCTCATTCAACCACGACAAGGCTCCATCGGGATCATACCGACCCTTGAAGGTGGGTGGGTTTTCCCTCTGAAACGTTGCCAGGTTACGGGCATTCATATCAGCAGCAGTGTGTTGATTTCCAACAGCTTGGGCTATGGCTTGCAGAGCAGCAGCCAAAGCAGCATCATCCCTTCTAGCCATATCAACCTAGCACTGCAGCATAAACGACAATTCAGAACTAAATTAAAAACACCTAATTGTCATACACAATATGACAGACAGACACACTTGGTCGGACAGACCGAACTTTTGCTCTGATACCACTAATGTAACACCCCATTCTACCCGGCTATTCTTTGTAAGAATCAGAGTTTCAAAATTTTATTTCAATGGACTGCTACACATAACTTTAATCTGACAACGACAAAATCAGCATAAGCGTTCATTACATCTTTATAATACGCAACACCCTTAAATGGGATGGAATGCTCAAAAATTCATCAATAAAATCCACACACTAGAAAATGAATGTCTCGCAGCGGAAAATAACATAATCTCAAAACTGCCGAACAACAGCCTCATCAAAATCATTAAATCAATGCATATAAAAATTCAACAGCAAATGAATAACACTAGAATCCTAAGCCCACCCCCTAGGTGTCACGTATCAGAGCAGACCGACTCGGGAATGAAAGGAGTAAGCCTTCACTCAGGACTACCTGTGGTAAACAACAACAGAAGGGTGAGTCTCAAACCACATAATAAAGACTATAATAAGAAGTATATTTTATCATAGTGTCACACTCATACAGTCACACAGTGGCATAGTTCATACATCCAACAACTCGCATGCCTATTATGAGAATGTATGCGATACAGTTATGCATGTGGTACCATTTTCCCAGACCGCAGCCTCATCATCATAATATCAAACTCAGACCGCAGCCTTATCATCACAAAATAGAACTCAGACCGCAGCCTTATCATTACTATATAAACTCAGACCTCAGCCTTATGTATGCATGAGACTCCATGACAAAGATCACAATCACAATTCTTAACGACATAGTCCATACATCATATATCACCTCTTTATTAATCATTACTTATAGCTCCCATTGCCTCATCATCAATCAATTGAGTCCCCATGACTCTGGCCCCCATAGCCCATATCCCCATGATATCATAAATCAACTCATTTATTATCTCATCTCAATCACGTCTCTAGGACTAAACTCAACTAGAGGACTAGAACCCCTCACAAGGGCCAAACCGAGTAGGCCACCTGAAAATTAAAACCGCTCTAGCCAAAACGTTCAAAATGGAATTTGGTCAGGTGAATACAAAATTTGGCTCGGGAAAATATGTTTAGAAAACTGAGTTTTGCCCAAAAACACCATTTGTGCGCCTTGTCTAGACACAGGCAGCACCTTGGCGCCACCCCAGGCGCCAGAACAGTGCCCAGGCGCCTGTTTCCCAGCAACTTGGCGCCCAGAACAGCAAACAACATACACAACACCACACAAGCCCACTGCTACAGTACACAGGGCGCCATTTTCCCTAGGCACTTGGCGCCCCATGCGTCCCAACACCCACCAAACATCAAATTCTTAATTTCTTTTCTAAATCAAATCACAACAACCATCATAAAACATATTATTCTCATACCAACAACCTCAATTTCACCATTATACATTACGAACACAACAAGGCACAAAATCAAAACATGAAATCCTAACCTTAGCATAGGGAATCGATTGCATCATACAATTCTTTAATTTCAACCAATCCAAACAATCAAATAATTATCAAACAACATCAAATAAGACCCTATGATCTACATACAACCTATTATACTCTCTATTATAGAGTGAGACTCCCCTTACCTTGATTATGCCGAAAATAGAGCTCTTTCCACCGAAGCACCGACAAACCACCGCAACAAGGAATCTTCTCCTTCTTCTTTCCTCTCTCACGATTCGCGTCCTCTCTCTCTCCCTCTTGGACCATCACGAATTGATCAACAATAGAAAGGGTTAGGAAACCGAAAACTTAAACACTTGAAAGAGAAGGAAAATCGAATAAGGAAAAGGACTAGGAACTGTTACCTAGGATCAAGATGAACGAAACCCTAACTCCTTAGCTTGAGATCGCCTTTTTCTTTCTCTTCTCGTCTCTTTCGATTTCTTTCTCTCTTTTGGCACAACTGAGGCGAAACCTAGACCCCCAGCGCCTAAGCAGCGCCTAAGCCAACGGGCTTGGGCTTCTTGGGCCATTACTTGCAGTTCCGGTATTTCCAACGCCATCCCCTTCAATTAAATAAAATGCTCTATTATAATTTACTCAAAAATTAGTGCAACACTTTAAATAATTTAATCAATTACTTAATTAAATCATTTAGGGTGTTATAGAGAGTTACTTATGATGAAAATGTTGTTGGAGGCCGTGGTAAAGGAGGAAGATACAACACAAAGGGAGAACATATTTCACTCAAGGTGCCTTGTACAAGGCAAGGTATGTTCCCTTATTATTGATGGTGGGAGTTGTACCAATGTTGCTAGCACAAGGGTGGTTTCTAAACTTCAACTAGAAACTAAACCACATCCCAAACGATATAAACTTCAATGGCTTGTCAATGATATTGAAATGATTGTTGATAAGTTAGTAGAAATTTCTTTTTCAATTGGCATGTATGAGGATGTGGCTGTTTGTGATGTAGTTTCTATGGAGGCTAGCCATCTCTTGTTGGGAAGGCCTTGGCAATTTGATAAAAATGCCAATCATGAAGGGCGTACCAACAAGTACTCTTTTGTTCATCATGGAAAACGTATTGTATTAGCTCCATTGAGTCCAAGAGAGGTGAGAGATGATCAAAAAATATTGAGAGAAAAATGTGAAAAAGAAAAAGAAAAAGAAAAAGAAGAAAAGATCGCCAAAGAAAAAGAGAGAAAAAGGAGTTACAAAAAAATATGGATGAAAAAAAGAAAGAAAGTTTGATGGCGACAAAAGGGGAGGTTAAAAATGCTATTTTTGCAAGTCAGCCCCTATATTTGCTTTTTAGCAAAGAGGTGGCTTTGCTGGAAAATTTACCTAACACTCAAGAAATGCCTAGTTGCATAAATTCTCTTTTGCAGGAATTTGAGGAATTGTTTCCTAAGGAAGTACCAAGTGGGCTGCCACCTTTGAGAGGGATTGAGCACCAAATTGATCTCGTCCCAGGGGCCGCTTTCCCTAATAGGCCAGCCTATCGAAGCAATCCACAACAAACACAAGAGATACAAAAGCAAGTGGCTGACTTGGTAAGCAAAGGTTGGGTAAGAGAAAGTTTAAGTCCATGTGTTGTCCCTGTTATTTTAGTTCCTAAGAAAGATGGTAGTTGGAGAATGTGCACTGAATGTAGGGCTGTTAATAATATCACTGTCAAGTATAGGCATCCAATACCTAGGTTAGATGACTTGCTTGATGAATTGTTTGGTGCATGTTTATTTTCCAAAATTGATTTGATAAGTGGATATCATCAAATTAGGATAAGGGAAGGGGATGAGTGGAAAACTGCTTTCAATACTAAATATGGTCTATATGAGTGGTTAGTTTTGCCTTTTGGATTAACTAATGCACCCAGCACATTCATGAGATTAATGAACCATGTTTTGAGGGAATTTTTGGGAAAATTTGTTGTTGTATATTTTGACGATATCTTGATATATAGCAAAAATTTAGAAGACCATTGCATTCATCTAAGGGTTGTTTTAAGTATGCTAAGAAAAGAGAGTTTATATGCAAACTTGGAAAAATGTGTTTTTTGCACGGATCAAGTTATTTTTCTAGGTTTTGTCATAAGCTCTCAAGGAGTACATGTGGATGAAGCAAAGGTGAAGGCAATCCAAGAATGGCCAACTCCCAAAAGTATGACCGAGGTAAGAAGTTTTCATGGTTTAGCAAGTTTCTATAGGAGGTTTGTCAAGGATTTTAGTACTATTGCTGCACCTCTTAATGAAATTGTTAAAAAAGAAATTGGTTTTAAATGGGGTGAGAAACAAGAACAAGCTTTTTCTATCCTTAAAGAAAAGCTCACCCAAGCACCAATTCTAGCATTGCCTAATTTTTCAAAGTCTTTTGAAATTGAGTGTGATGCTTCCAATGTTGGAATTGGGGCTGTTTTGATGCAAGAAGGTCATCAAATTGCTTATTTTAGTGAGAAATTAAAAGGGTCTGCCCTAAATTACTCAACTTATGATAAGGAATTGTATGCCTTAGTAAGGGCATTGCAAACATGGCAACATTATTTGCTGCCCAAAGAATTTGTCATTCATAGTGATCATGAGTCCTTGAAGTATCTAAAAGGACAAGGTAAGTTGAACAAGAGGCATGCTAAATGAGTTGAATTCTAGGAGCAATTTCCTTTTGGGATTAAGCATAAGAAGGGTAAAGCCAATGTTGTGGCTGATGCATTGTCAAGAAGGTACGCCTTACTCTCTACCCTTGAAACTAAAATTTTTGGTCTTGAACACATTAAGGAATTGTATGAGCATGATCTTGATTTTTCTGTTAAATATGCTGAATGTGTGCATGCTTCCTATAATGGATTTTTTAGACACAATGATTATTTGTTTCAAGAAAAAAGGTTGTGTGTGCCAAAAGGATCCATTAGAGAACTCTTAGTCAAAGAGGCGCATGAAGGGGGTTTAATGGGACATTTTGGTGTTCCTAAAACTTTGGAAATTTTGAAAGAACATTTTTATTGGCCTCACATGAAAGTTGATGTGCAAAAATATTGTGATAGATGCATTGTTTGCAAGAAGGCCAAATCCATAGTTATGCCCCATGGTTTATATACTCCATTGCCTGTTCCCGAATATCCTTGGATTGACCTTTCCATGGACTTTGTCTTAGGGTTACCTAGAACAAAGAACGGGAAAGATTCTATTTTTGTTGTTGTGGACAGGTTTTCAAAGATGGCACATTTCATTCCATGCAAAAAGGTGGATGATGCTTGCCACATTGCTGATTTGTTTTTCAAAGAAGTGGTGCGCCTACATGGCTAACCAAAAAGCATAGTGTCCGACCGAGACACTAAATTTCTAAGCCACTTTTTGAGAACTTTGTGGGGTAAGGTGGGAACTAAGTTACTATTCTCTACAACTTGTCATCCCCAAACTGATGGGCAAACTGAGGTAGTAAACCGAACTCTCTCTACTCTTTTAAGGGCTGTGCTTTTAATGAATTTGAAAATGTGGGAAACATGGCTGCCACATGTTGAGTTTTCTTATAATAGGGCTGTCCATAGTACCACAAATCACTCCCCATTTGAGATTGTGTATGGTTATAATCCTTTAACTCCTCTTGATCTTTTACCATTACCTAATACATCTCTCTTGAAGCATAAAGATGGCAAAGCCAAAGCTGAATTTGTCAAAAGTTTGCATGAGAAAATCAAATTGCAAATTGAAAAGAAAAATGAAGGCTATGCCAAAAGTGCCAATAAAGGGCGCAAACAAGTCATTTTTGAACCCGGGGATTGGGTTTGGGTTCATATGAGGAAAGAAAGGTTTCCAACACAAAGGAAATCCAAATTAATGCCTAGGGGTGATGGTCCTTTTCAAGTAGTCACAAAAGTCAATGATAATGCTTATAAAGTGGACCTTCCCGGTGATTATGGTGTTAGTGCCACTTTTAATGTTGCTGACTTGTCTGCTTTTGATGTAGGTGATGAGGATTTCAATTCGAGGACGAATTCTTCTCAAATGGGAGGGAATGATGAGGACATGGAACACCAAGATGCCCTTCAAAATTTAGGAGGTCCAATGACAAGGTCAAGGGCAAGGAGAGTCCAAAAAAGTTTAGTCCAATTCATAACCAAGGCAATGTCAAACGAGGGCAAATACGTAATTGCACCAAAAACCATGCTTTTCATACAAGTATGGAGGAGGCGCAAGTTACATGACAAAAAGACATCCAAGTCATTTTATTCTAATTAAATAAAATTGCATGTGACCAATTGATATTTGGAAACAATGCACTTAGTTAATTTTTGGTGTGTTTAATCCACTTTAGGTGGTGTAGTGAGTCACATATTCCATATGTGATGATGGAGTCAATAATTGTTGCAATCAATGGAAGACATTCATGACAATCAAAGCAAAGGAGTTACAAGACAAAGGGATAAATACAATCAAATGAAGACATTCATGACAATCAAAGCCAAAGAGTTACAAGAAAAAGGAATAAATGCTACAGCACCTCATTATTGGAGCATTATGGAGTGTAATTCCCATTAAGTTGTGCTTGTGTAACCTTTCCTAGTCTTGAATTGCTTGTAATTGATTTTTATTACACTAGCCTAGGATTATATCTTGCTAATTTCTAAATTCCCTAGCTAGAAGAGTTGTAATAGCTTTTGGTCTTCTTTTTGTTGTAACAACAAAGCACTTTCTTACTACAAATAGAGGGTGTAAGTGTGATTGAATGTTTAACAAAGATTTTATCCATATTTTGAGTTCAAACTCTCTAGGTTCTGAATTGAACCATTTTCTTTGATCTTTATCAAGAAATCTTTTTCTTGTGGTGATCCTCACATTTATAGGCTTATCCTAGTCTTGGAATAGACAAGGTGGCGCCCCTTATCTTCATTCAATTTTCTTCACAAAAATCACCAAGAATACTATCTACTGTTGAGCATATTTTTCCATTTCCCTAAACCCACGAAATTCCCTTTCATTTCCTTTCCCATAAGTCATCTTTTACCAAAAAATACAAAAAAATACAAGTTACAACCAGGACCCCAAACTGAAAAGCTAAGACTCGGCCAAATTTCAAACAAGGTGGCCATCATTCATGCTAGCAAGTTCCTAGTTCATTGTAAGTGATAAGAATAAGATAAGGAATAGGCCGGGATTTGCTAGCCACTTCATAGTTCATGCTAGCCACTTCCTCCCTCTTTATAAGTGATTAAGAATAGATTAGGAATAGGTAAAGACTGGCTAGCCACTTTCTAGTTCTTGCTAGCCACTTCGTAGTTCGTTATAAGTGATTAAGAATATATAAGGAATAGGCTAGGATTGGCTAGCCACTTCCTAGTTTCTGCTAGCCACTTCCTAATTCATTGTAAGTGATTAAGAATAGATAAGGAATAAGCTAGGACTGGCTAGGCCCTTCTTATTCATGCTCTACACTTCCTAATTCAATGTAAGTGATTAAGAATTGATTAGGAATAGGCTAGGATTGGCTAGCCACTTCCTATTTCCTTTTAAGTGATTATGAATAGATACGGAATAGACTAGGATTGGCAAGCCACCTCCTACTTCATGCTAGCCACTTCCAAATTCGTTGTAAGTGATTAAGAATAGATAAAGAATAGGTTAGGATTGGGTAGCCACTTCTTAATTCATGCTAGCCACTTCCTATTTCATTGTTAGAGATTAAGAATAGATTAGGAAAAGGCTTGGACTGGGTAGCCACTAGGAATGGCTAGCCACTTCCTAATTCTTTGTAAGTGATTAAGAATAGATTAGGATTCGCTAGCTACTTCCTAGTTCAACGCAAGTGATAAAGAATAGATAAGGAGTAGGCTAGGATTGGCTAGCCACTTCCTAGTTCATTGTAGGTGATTTAGAATAGATAAGGAATAGGCTAGGACTGGCTAGCCACCTCCTATTCATGCTAGTCACTACCTAATTCATTAAAAGTGATTAATAATTGATTAGGAATAGGCAAGGATTGGCTAGCCACTTGGAATGGCTAGCCACTTCCTCTTTCCTTCTAAGGGGTTAAGAATATATAAGGAATAGGCTAGGATGGGCTAGCCACTTCCAAATTCATCGTAAGTGACAAAGAATAGATAAAGAATTGGCTAGGATTGGTTAGCCACTTCCTAATTCATGCGAGCCCCATCCTATTTCATTGTAAGAGATTATGAATTTATTAGGAAAAGGCTAGGATAGGCTAGCCACTATGAATGGTTGGCCACTTCCTAGTTCATTGTAAGTGACTACGAATAAATAAGGAATAATCTAGGACTGGCTAGCCACTTCCTAGTTCATTGTAAGTGATTAAGAATTGATTAGGAATAGGCTAGGATTGGCTAGCCACCTCCTACTTCATGCTAGCCACTTCCAAATTTGTTGTTAGTGATTAAGAATAGATAAAGAATAGGCTAGGATTGGGTAGCCAATTCCTAATTCATGCTTGCCACTTCCTATTTTATAGTAAGAGATTAAGAATAGATTAGGAGAAGGCTAGGACTGGCTAGCCACTAGGAATGGCTAGCCACCTCCTACTTCAAGATAAGGAATAGATTAGGAATAGATAAGGAATAGCGTAGGATTGGCTAGCCAGTTCCTTGTAATTGATTAAGAATAGATAAGGAATAGCGTAGGATTGGCTAGCCACCTACTACTTCATGATAGCCACTTCCAAATTCATTGTAAGTGATTAAGAATACATAAGGAATAGGCTAGGATTGGTTAGCCACTTCGTAGTTTATGCTAGCCACTTCCTAGTTCATTTTAAGTGATTAAGAATATATAAGGAATAAGCTAGGATTGGCTAGTCCCTTCCTATTAATGCTAACCACTTCCTAATTCATTATATGTGATTAATAAATGATTAGGAATAAATAGGCTAGGATTGGCTTGCCACTAGGAATGGCTAGCCACTTCCTATTTCATTGTAAGAGATTAAGAATAGATTAGGAAAAGGCTTGGACTGGCTAGCCACTAGGAATGGCTAGCCCACTAGGAATGGCTAGCCACTTCCAAATTCTTTGTAAGTGATTAAGAATAGATTAGGAATAGGCTAAGATTTCCTTGCCACTAGGAATGGCTAGCCACTTCCTAGTTCATTGTAAATGATTAAGAAAAGATATAGGATTGGCTAGCCACTTCCAAGTTCTTTGTAAGTGATTAAGAATAGGTTAGGAGTAAGCTAAGATTGGCTAGCCACTAGGAATTGCTAGCCACTTCCTAGTTCATTGTAAGTGATTAAGAATAGATGAGGAATAGGCTAGGATTGGCGAGCCACTAGGAGTGACTAGCCACTTTCTAGTTAATTGTAAGTGATTAAGAAAAGATAAGGAATTGGCTAGGAATAGCCAACTTCCTAATTCATGCTAGCCACTTCCTAATTCTTTGTCAGTGATTAAGAATAGATTCGGAATAGGCTTAAATTGGCTAGCCACTAGGAATGGCTAGCCACTTCCTATTTCATGCTATCCACTTCCTAGTTCTTTGTAAGTGATTAAGAATAGATAAGGAATAGGCTAGGACTAGCTAGTCACCTCCTACTTCTTGCTATCCACTTCCAAATTCATTGTAAGTGATTAAGAATAGATAAAGAATAACTTAGGATTGGGTAGCCACTTCCTATTTCTTGCTAGCCACTTCCTAATTCTTTATAAGTGATTAAGAAATGATTAGGATTAGGCTAGCATAAACTAGGATTAGACTAGCTAGCCACCTCCTACTTCTTGCTATCCACTTCCTAATTCTTGCTAGCCTATTCCTTGACTATTCTTAATCACTTACAATGAACTAGGATTGGCCACCTCCTACTTCATGATAGCCACTTCCAAATTCATTGTAAGTGATTAAGTATAGATAAGTAATAGGCTAGGATTGGCTAGCCACTTCCTAGTTTATGCTAGCCACTTCCTAGTTCATTGTAAGTGATTAAGAATATATAAGAAATAAGCTTGAACTGGCTAGCCACTTCCTATTAATGCTAACCACTTCCTAACTCATTATAAGTGATTAAGAATTGATTAGGAATAGGCTAGGATTGGCTTGCCAGTAGGAATGGCTAGCCACTTCCTAGTTCCTTGTAAGTGATTAAATATTGATAAGGAATAGGCATGGATTGGCTAGCCACCTCCTACTTCATGCTAGCCACTTCCAAATTCATTGTAAGTGATAAAGAATAGACTTGGATTGGGTAGCCACTTCTTAATTCATGCTAGCCACTTCCTATTTCATTGTAAGAGATTAAGAATAGATTAGGAAAAGGCTTGGACTGGCTAGCCACTAGGAATGGAAAGCCACTTCCTAGTTTTTTTTTTAAAGAAAAAGGAAAGGAGCCTTGTTAAAACCTTCTGATCGTACCTGATCAATACGATGGGTTGTTGTTGGTAACGTTGATCGGTCGCTGTGATGAGGGACCGAGTTGTAAGCCGCACGCGGGTGGTACCTGCAAAGGCACTCCAACGCTCAAGTCAGAGGTGCTTCAACGGGCAGGGTCACAAGGTGAGTAAAACATACCTGAAGCCACATGCTGGTGTGGTATATATAGCACTGTGCGATCTGGCCGTTGCGCAAATCACGGGGCCGGCCGCATCTTGCGGAGCAAGGCTGATAGTGGGCTGCGCTGGGCCTACTGACTGAAATTGGGCTTCGAGCCCACTCCAGAACAGTTGCCCCCCAAGCCTGGGTCGCCTGGGGGCGGGCTAAGGCTTGATTCCTTGCCCCCGAGTGGTCGCAAACGACCGCTCTGGTACCATGACTGGTCGAGCGTAGTCTGGTCGACCGCTGATTGGTTGATT
The DNA here is from genome assembly GCA_039519185.1 of Astragalus membranaceus. NCBI lineage: Eukaryota > Viridiplantae > Streptophyta > Magnoliopsida > Fabales > Fabaceae > Astragalus > Astragalus membranaceus. Next base: position 31,422,866 of record CM076847.1, read on the forward strand.
GTGTGGTCGCTGCCACGCGACCTGGTCACACGGTGCCAGGTGCCGCCTGACAATAAATCGTCATGAGTGCTGAGGCGACAGTTGCTTTTTTTGAGGTGACGTTTAGAGACTCGAGGAGTTTAAGCAATGATGGTACATGAAGAGTCGCGCCTCTTCACTTCCCGCCCATGGTGATGGTTGGCCCCTTATATATATAGGGTTCGTAGGGCACATCACTTACACGTTTCTCCGAATTCTCCGCTGCTCTCGCTGACCGCTCGCATCAAGCTCGCTCGCTTCTGCCAACGCTCGCTCGCTACCGTCTAAGCTCGCTCGTTCCGTCGAAGCTCGTTCGTTCTCGCGAAGCTCGCTCGTAATCACCTTTGATCGTATTCCAGGTAACTACGACCGCTCTTACTTTGTTTGAATTTTTATGTTCCACCTGATGGAGGGGGTGTCAGGTCTGGGGACGACCACGTCGCCCCTTCCCACGCGCGAGCAAGACCCTGACCGTTATTCCCCTCCACAGGTTCATTCTGGCGCGGACTAAACAAACCCGCCGCATATTTGGAGTCCCGGCCGTTTCTCTAGCGCAAAACATGACACGACCAGTGGAACAGAGTCCTGCACACGCCCGGTCGTCCTCTTCTAGCGACGAATCTTCCTCTGGGTCTTCGTCCCAGAACTCAACAGCATCAAGCAGATCCGGAACGCGGCCGGACAGAAGTGGGGCCCCGTACTCCGAGGGGGTAGTTGCTGATATTGCAGAGAGCAACGCACGGGTTGCCTCTGAGGAAGGCGCTGACCGTACTGCGACCGACGTGGCCGAGACGGCCGACAGAGATCAGCAGGGCAACCAAGGAGAAGATCCTGAGGTCGCTGCTACACAGGAGATGTCTTGGGTTTCTCTCAACCTGAGGGGCCAGCGTAGCAAGATTCAACGGGGAAGCCAAGACCTGGAGTTTCTTGCGACCGAATTGAATGAAGGTTGGAGGGTAGAAGGAATGGCCAAGGGCGAAGATATTGCGGCCTGGACTGATGTGTTAAAATTCACCATGTACCGCATCGTTTTCGAACGTATGGGTATAATTCCACCATTCTCCAGGTTCCAACGCATGGTTCTAAGGTATCTTCAGGTCGCCCCTTCTCAGCTGAACCCGAACGCTTGGGCGTTCCTGCAGGTGTATGAAGATGTCCTTGTGGTTTTAAAACGACCGGTCTCCATACGACTGTTCTTCCATTTGTTTGAGATGAGCTATATTTATGAAAAAGGCTCCAAGGGCGCCCGCAAGGAAGCGGTCTCGCTCAAAAAACCGGTCGACATACAACTTCATCAAGCCATATCTGGAATCGTTGACGACCGGGTGGAAAAAGGAATTCTTTTGGGTCGTTCCTGAATCGGCCGAGGCCCAAAATGCGGTCGCCCAAATGACCAACGATCAAGAAGGAACCCCCCTGTTTCCTACGGTGTGGAGTTTTAACCACTTCTCCAAAAAGCCGGGCCAGTATGCTTTCAAGGACGCTGATCTTGACGACCTGGACAGGGGGACGATCCATAGATTGAAAAGGATTGCGTCCCTAGTCCCTGAGGGTCGCATCAAAGTTAAGAACGTTGTGGATGCCCGTACTAAGAAGAATGTCAAGGCCGCTCTTGGTCGGTGGTTGCTCACATCTTTTATTTTCTGTCACTTTGTTTTGTTAAATGTTTCTAACCATCTGCTTTTGCCTTTGCAGTTAAGATGGCCAACATGGGTGACTTCGACCTGCTGGAGCAATGGGCGGCCGAGGATGGCGATACTTCGCCCGTCCGCGTCATACCGGCGGCTCAATCTGGGGGTACACCTCAAACTGCTGCGACCGGATCTCAGCCTGATCGTCAGGCTCCTCGGGCGGGCACACCAGCCCAAGCAATCGACCTGAGCAGGCCACCCAAACATCAAGGAAAATCCAAAAGACCCAGGTCGGTCGATGATGGGGGCGAGAAGAAGAAGCACAAGAGTGGAAAAAGCCACGGGCCCAACATCGACCTGCTTGGGTTGGGTGATGAAGATTGTGCCCGCTTCAAGGAGGAACCTTTCGAGGTGATGGCCGAGGCGATGAAGGCCGCTGGCGTTCTGTTCAAGAAGTACCGAGACGAAGAATCAGATCGCTTGGAAGGTAGGCGTCTCGTCCATAGATATTCGTTGCTTGAAGACGACCTAGTAGATAAAACTTTTAAACTGAATTCTGCCTTATCATTGCTCGCAGAAATGAGGGGTGAGCGAGACGGCCTGCTCAAGAAAATGAAAGAGCTTGAACCAACAATCGAGGCGGCCGCTGACAATGAGAGGAAGCTTGTGGAAGCAGAACGCCAGCTTGTGGCTGCTGTCTCTGCTCAAACACTGGCCGAGTCTTCTTTGAACCAGGCGGTCGCTGACAAAGAAAAAGCTGAGAAAGAGGTCGAACGCCTCTCTTCCAAGAATAAAGAGCTGTCCAGCCAGGTCGCTGGGCTGAAAACTGAGATGGAGGCGGTGGAGGCGGAAAAGAACAGTTTAAGAGGTCGCTACAAGGCCGTTCTTGACAAGGCGAAGGGAGCTGCAGAGGGTCAGTTCGAAAATGCGGTCGGCCAGATCAAGATTCTCTATCCTGATTTGCAGGTCGATCGCGAGATCGTTCAAAGCATGCATCGTGCGACCGAGCAGAAGATCATTCGCCCTGTGAAGATGTCAAAGGGGAAGGTTATTCAAGAAGAGATGGTCATCTTTCAAGCCCCCAGCGACTCTTAAATTGTAATTTCTTGGTGTAATCTTTGCCCGCCTGCGAGCGGTGTTTAAATGGGGCGCCCGGGTTTCGACCGAGGCGTCCTTATTTGCAATTAATGACAATTTCTGACAATTTCTATCTGAATTCCAGCCCGTTTAATCGCTTTATACTTGGATTTGATTCTTTATTGATATGGTCGGTCGCGACCAAAGAATGTCGTATGGGCCATTCGATGGCACTCTTTTTAGGCCGCTCGGCGGCTTTCGCTTGGGCCATTCGATGGCACTCTTTTTAGGCCGCTCGGCGGCTCTCGTTTGGGCCATTCGATGGCACTCTTTTTAGGCCGCTCGGCGGCTTTCATTTGGGCCATTCGATGACACTCTTCTGGTCGCTCGACTGCTACTCGCATGGTGAGCGACCGTGCATTCAATTTGCATGAAAATAAAACACAAGTGAAATTTTAAGGTCGGTCCTCAGTAAAAAACCCCAGTGGGGAAAAAGAGCGACCGCCTGTTCTTTATTGATCGAATGATGTTTACAACTTAGACATAATATTTTCTCAATTTGTCAGCGTTCCATGTTCTGGGGATGGTCGCCCCTTCCATGGTTTCCAGCTCGTATGCTCCCTTTCCAGTCTTGCTGATGACACGGTATGGTCCTTCCCAATTGGCGGCGAGCTTTCCCTGGCGAGTGTTCTTATTCCCTACGTCGGCCCTCCTGAGGACTAGCTGCCCAATGGAGAATTCCCTCTTCTGGACGCGGGCGTTGTATCTTGCAGCGACCTTCTGTTTGATGAGTTGCTCCCTAAGTGACGCCTTAGTTCGCAGCTCATCAACCAGGTCGAGTTCTTCTCTTGTTGCTTGCTCATTTGCGGCCGGGGTTGGTGGGTTGGTCGTCCTCCAACTTAGCTCTCCCATCTCAATCGGGATGACCGCATCAGTACCATAGACCAGTCTAAATGGTGACTCCCCGGTCGATGAGTGGGGGGTCGTTCTGTAGGCCCAAAGGACCGACTGTAGCTCTTCTGCCCAATTGCCTTTGGCTTCATCTAATCTTCTTTTCAGCCCGCGTAGTACTACCCTGTTGGCCGCTTCTGCCTGACCATTGGTTTGCGGGTGCTCGACCGAGGTGAAACGCTGTTTTACACCTAGGCCGGCCAGCATTTCTCTGAACTTTCTATCTGCAAACTGAGTTCCATTGTCCGTCACCAGTTGCTGAGGCACTCCGAAGCGGGCGAGCACATTCTTCCCAAAGAACTTAGATACCTTCGCTGAGGTAATGGTGGCAAGTGGCTCTGCTTCTATCCACTTGGTGAAGTAGTCGACCGCAACGATCAGGAATTTCAGCTGACCTGGTGCAGGTGGAAAGGGGCCGAGCAAGTCCATGCCCCACCAAGCGAACGGCCAAGGTGGGGTTAGGCTGTGCAGTTCTGTTGAGGGCGCTATATGCACGTCTGCGTGGATCTGGCATTTCTTGCACTTCTGCACAAGTAACTTGGCATCCTCTTCCATGGTCGGCCAATAGTATCCGGCCCTGAGTGCCTTCTTAGCAACCGGCCGACCACCTTGATGGCTACCACAATCGCCTTCATGGATGTCCCTGAGTACATGGTCGGCTTCGACCGATGTAAGACATCTCAGCAATGGGGATGAAAAGCCCCTTCTGTACAGTCTTCCTTTAATCACTGAATATTTGGTCGCCCGCAACCTCAGGAGCTTTGCTGCCTTCGGGTCGCAAGGTTCTACCCCATTAAGAATATACTGCAAGATGGGAGTAATCCAGTCTCTGTCTAGGTCGACCGCTAGAATGGCTAATGGTTGAGCGGGCTTAGTAGACACGCTCGGTCGAGTTAATGTCTCCTGAATTAGACTTCTGTGATTCCCAGGAGCCTTTGTACTGGCTAACTTTGATAGGATGTCAGCCCTCACGTTCTCTGTCCTGGGGACGTGCTTAACTTCTGCTCGGTCGAATTGCCTGAGCAGGTCCCTTACCTTGGCCAAATAATTCTTCAGGACGTCGTCCTTTGCGTCGTATAAGTCCTGAATTTGGGATACTACCAGTAGAGAGTCGGAGTGAAGTTCGACACGGTCGACATTGAACTCTTTGGCTAGCTGCAGCCCGGCAATGCACGCTTCATACTCGGCCTGATTGTTTGAAGTGTGAAATGCAAAAGTTAAAGACACTTCAACAGTAAGTCCTTCTGAGTTCTCAAGTATCAAGCCGGCCCCACTTCCTTTGCTATTGGAGGATCCGTCTACGTGCAAAGTCCAGGTAGTGACGGCCTGATCGTCTGGTATTGGGGTCATCTCAGCGATGAAGTCGGCCAACACTTGTGCCTTAGCGGCCGATCTGGCCTCAAACTTGATTCCAAACTCACTGAGTTCCACAGCCCACTTGATCATACGCCCTGCAAGGTCAGGTCGGTGAAGGATTTGCCTAATAGGCTGGTCGGTCCTTACCACGACCTGATGAGCGACGAAGTAAGGACGTAATCTACGAGCGGCCACAAGTAATGCCAAGGCTAGTTTCTCAATCTTCTGGTACCTGATTTCTGGGCCTTGAAATACCTTGCTGATGAAATAGACCGGGTTTTGCTTTAGGTCGCATTCCCTGACCAGAACGGCGCTCATGGCTTCGTCCGTTATGGCCAAGTACAAGTAAAGTGTCTCCCCCGGTTGCGGCTTGGTCATGATGGGCGGGTTGGTCAGTGCCACCTTCAGCTCGTCCAATGCTCGCTGGCATTGATCGGTCCATTCAAATTCGACTTCCTTCTTCAAAAGCTTGAACAGTGGAAGAGATTTGCACGCTGATTTAGGTATGAATCGCGATAGGGCAGCGACCATACCATTCAATTGCTGGATCTCTTTCTTCGTAGTGGGTGGCCTCATGTCGGCGACCGCCCTACACTTATCAGGGTTCGCTTCAATCCCTCGCTCTGTTAAGTGGAAGCCCAGGAACTTGCCCGCCCTTACTCCGAAGGTGCACTTCTCTGGATTCAGCCTTAAAGAATTCTTCCTTGCTTCCTCAAAGATTTCCCTTAGGTCGTTGATATGGTCCTGGTCGGTCTTGCTCTTAATTATCATGTCATCCAAGTAGACCTCTGATATGCGACCGATCTGACGCCTAAAAACCTTGCTCATCATTCTCTGATAGGTCGCTCCGGCGTTCTTGAGACCAAAAGGCATTACCTTGTACTGGAAGTTTCCCCGATCGGTCATGAACGCGGTCTTATGACGATCGGGTGGGTACATGGTGATCTGATTGTATCCTGAATAGGCGTCTAGAAAAGACAGAAGTTTATAGCCCGCTGCCCCGTCGACCAATTTGTCAATGCTTGGCAGTGGAAAGGCGTCCTTCGGGCATGCCTTGTTCAGGTCGGTATAATCGACGCACATGCGCCACTTACCATTTTTCTTCTTTACCAACACGACGTTGGAGAGCCATGTTGTATACTTGATCTCCTCAATGAAATTGGCCTTGATGAGGTCGTCAACTGCCTGGGCGGCCGCCAGTGCTTTCTCTTCACTCTGAGTTCGCCTCCTTTGTGCGACCGGCCTTGCTGTCTCATCAACGGACAGTTGGTGGCAGGCAATTTCAATTGGGATACCGGGCATGTCTGATGCCTGCCATGCAAAAAGGTCCGCGTAATCCCTGAGACAGGTGATGAGCTCTTGCTTGTCTTCTTCAGGTAGGTCGCTCCCCAACTTAACTGTTTTAGTTGGGTCGTCCATTAACTGAATATCGATCAATTCTCCGTGGGGCTCAGGCCTCTTGAGTCTATTCTTTAGCTCGCGGGCTAAATCATCGTCGTCGTCCTCAGGGTCGCTATCAGGGTCGTATCGAGCATCCAGGTCGGCCACATTGACCTGATGCCCCTTTCCAAGATTCTGAGGTTTAGCATTCGTCACCTCCATGTCACAAATTTCTTGATAGAGGAAATGGCTCCTCATAGCCGCCTCCATGTCGGCCATCACTGTCACCACTTGGTCGTTTTTACTGTAAAACTTCATCTTCAGATGTACAGTTGAGGCTACGGCCTCCAATTTCCCCAGAGTTGGGCGGCCAATGATGCAGTGGTAACACGATCTGATTGGCAGAACTAAGAACGTCGTTCTGACCGTCCTGTAGGACGTGCTGCCGCTCGTGTCATCTCCAAAAGTGACGAGTAATTCTATCGTCCCCAATGGGTAGGTGGTCGCCCCATTGAACCCGGTCAGTGGAGTGGGTACTGCTTGGGGAATAATCTCGCTCCTATCCACATTCAACTTGTCAATCAATTCTTCGAACATGATGTCGGCCGAGCTCCCCTGGTCGACCAGTATTCTTCTGACCTCAGTGTTGGCCATTACGGCCGATACTACCAAGGGTACATAATTATTAATTTTTCCATCAAGCAAGTCTTCGTCCCCAAAGGAAATGGGCGGCCTATCCGAGGCCGGCCGTGGGGTTGAAGTTGAACCGACCATCATGAGTTCGTTCCACTTCCTCTTCATCGCCTTGTTGGACTCTCTGATGTCCAACGGATTACCTCCATGGATGACCATGGCTACGTTGCGGCCCTTCGACTGTCTGGGGTCGCGTTCTTCCTCTGAACTGTTACGTGCTTGCTCGATCGTTGAGTTAACGATCGCCTTACCTTTGTCATTGGCGGGTTGGCCAACGGCTCTTTGATCAGGGCGATCGTTACCATCATCTTTGACATACTTCCTCAACTTGCCCTTCTGTATGAGGTCTTCTATGTCATCTTTTAGGGCCATGCAGTCATTGGTGTCATGCCCCTTGCTCTTGTGATATCTGCAGTATTTCTTTGTAGGCCGACCTCCTTTCTTCAATACTAAAGGATCAGGTCGCCTCACACCAGTGAATTCATTGTTCTGGCACTCCGTAAAGATCTGCGCGATCGGAGTGTTTAATTTTGTACGCTGCTCGTACCTCTTGGGCCGGTATTCGGGCTTACTGTCACGGTCCTGCCCCTTGACCGACCTGCCAGCTTCTTCCTTGGGACGCGCGCGGGCGCCCTTGTCGGCCGCTAATTGCTCCTCATAGCCCATATGGTCGTTGGCCCTTCTGAGGAACAGGCCGAGGTCGTAGTAGCGGTTCAGAGAGAACTCTTCAGCGAATCTGTGGTTCTTTCTTATACCACGCTTGAGGTACTTCAGCTTGTCCGTATCTGATAGGTTGCGGACTGTGTCGGCCTCTGTCATGAACCGGTCGATAAACTCCCTCAATGATTCATTTTCTCCTTGGACGACCGAATCCAAGTGCTCTTCGTAACGATATTGACAACGGTTGGCTGTGTAATTGGCCAAGAACATTGCCACAAGACCTTCCCAAGAAGCGACTGAGTTGGGACGCAGAGATTCCCACCATTCTAGCGCCCGACCTTCGAGCGACTGAGGGAAGAGTCTGCACTTCATCGTTCGTCCCAGCTCCCTGTAGCTACAGTAGTTGTTGAAGTACATCAGATGTTTGTCTGGATCCCCGCGACCGTTGAACTTGTTCAGGTTTGGGGGCTTCCTCAGGTCCCTTGGGATGCGATAGCGCCTAATCTCGCTGGTGAAAGGCCCCTGTCCGGTCGGGATGGGATTCTGCCCGTAAGGCTGCATGGCGGCATAAGCTTGGTCGACGGGCAAACCGTAAAGGCCGACCGGTTGACCAAGGAGTCTATCAGCAATTGGAGGGCGTCCATGGTATTGTGGAGCACGTGGCGACGACCGTCTTCTAGGCCGCTCTGAATTGTTCCTTCTCGGTCGGCTGATGGCATGGGAGACATCTCTAATCTCCCCGTTGCTGTAGTCGTCGAACTCCTCATACGAGTCCCACGACCTGCTTCTTGATCGGCGGGATCCTGAGGACTCGTTGGACGAGTATCTTGTTGGCGACCCTTCTGACTCTGGTCGGTAGCTTGAGTCAGCGTAGTCGTAATCTTCTTCGGGGGAGCGATGATGGCGACTTCTTCGACGAGGAGGCGACCTGTGAACGATCGCCCTTCTTGGAGGATTTCGTCGGGATACGCCACGACGAGGAGGAGCTTCTCTTCGTGGTGGTGAACGATGGGGCCGGGATGGTTGGCCTCGGTGACCGCTGTCCGCTCGCGGGCGGATTGAGATCGAACCTCTCTCATAACGTTCGATCAGTTCGTCTCGATCAGCGATCACTTGATTCTTTTGCTCCAGAATTTGTATGAGCGCTTGGGTTACGTGCTCTGGCAACGCTTCTGGAATTCCTGCTTCGGCCAGCTCGGCCGGTAGTTGCGGGGCTGGTTGGGTAACTGGCCCGCGACCGCCCTGTACTGAGGGTTCTTGGCGAGGCTCATCTTGTGATTCATGAACGGTCACAGGCATGCCCTCTGGGGTCCGTTGAGGTCGGTTCTGCCCAGAGGTGTTGAGCCTGGAAGAAGTGCGTTTCTGGCGTGGCGGCATGATTTGATGTGGAATAGCGCTCGGGCCTCCCACTGTGGTCGCCAATTGATCGTACCTGATCAATACGATGGGTTGTTGTTGGTAACGTTGATCGGTCGCTGTGATGAGGGACCGAGTTGTAAGCCGCACGCGGGTGGTACCTGCAAAGGCACTCCAACGCTCAAGTCAGAGGTGCTTCAACGGGCAGGGTCACAAGGTGAGTAAAACATACCTGAAGCCACATGCTGGTGTGGTATATATAGCACTGTGCGATCTGGCCGTTGCGCAAATCACGGGGCCGGCCGCATCTTGCGGAGCAAGGCTGATAGTGGGCTGCGCTGGGCCTACTGACTGAAATTGGGCTTCGAGCCCACTCCAGAACACCTTCTGATGCAAAACCCGCCTTAGGGATAAAAACACCAAGAAGGAAAGAGTACTCCCCCCTATTTCATTAAAAAATAAAAAGCAAAATTACAAAAAGCAAGGGGGGACATAAACCAAAACCCCTACAAACAAAAATTACAAAAATTACTGTCTGAAACGAAAAGAAGGAAGACCAACCATATTACGGTTAAAATCATCCTGAATAAAAGTGGGAATAGAATTCCACCATTAGAAGCCAGATAAGGTAGTTCCATGAGACTCAAGTTTATCAGCACAGCGATTTCCTTCCCGAAAAATATGAGTGCAACTGAAAGTCATGGATTTTAGAAGACCCATGCAGTTCAGCCAGCGGTTGCGGATACTCCAAGGCACAATGGAATGAGACGAAATGGCCATAACAGCAAGCTGAGAATCACTCTCAATCCATAAACGATGCCAACCTTTATGGAAAGCCACCTCAATGGCTACATGATTCCAACAAGCTCAGCATGCAGAGCGTAATTTGTACCAAGAGGAAGCATGAAGCAACCCAGAGATTCAGCATTACTATCGCGAAAGATACCCCCACAAGCAGCTAAACCAGACGAACCCCTAGCAGCTCCATCTGTATTACACTTAACCCACAAGCAAGGAGGGGACTTCCAAATAACCTCAATAATTGTCGGAGCCTTACGAAGCTTGCAATCAACCGAAAACGGTTTAAGAATCAAAAAATCCTGCATGGAGTTTGACGTGGAGCCCTTGCTGAGATTACCAGAAATGTTCACATTTGTCGTGATCAAGTTCTTCATGTGAGTGGGCAAGATCTTCTTGTTGTCAAAACGAATCTGATTCCGAGAGTGCCAAATAGCCCAAAATAAATTAATAACAGCGGCGGTAACAACATCTTTCACTTGGTTGGACCAAGGGCGCTGACAAACCTCAAAAATCATCTCTGGGGAGGAAACATTAATATTAATTGAAAGCTTATCACTAAGCCAGTCCCAGAGCTTCTTAGCGAAAGAACACTCACAGAAAAGGTGCAATGATGTCTCATATTCCGCTTCACAGAGACTACACATGGAAACAGTTCCACAACCACGGTTTCTAAGCTGCTCATCTGTAGGCATACGGTTATGAAGGATACGCCAGACAAGAAGAGATTTGGAGGGAGGGATGACACTACTCCAAATATTTCTGAACCGCCTTGTAACACCCCAAAAATAATAGATTAATTTATTTAATTAATTAAATGAAATTGGGTGGTAGAAATAATAATATAATTATTATTTATTAAAATAATTATAAGGTGCTTTAAATAAAATGAGGAGTGGTATTGTAATTGGAGGTGGTGTTTTAATTAAATTGGGCTTAAGCTGCGGGGAAAGCCCGCAATCCAAGCCCACTAGTCTAGGCGCATATTTAAAGTGAAAAATTAGGTTTTAGCTCATTTTTGTGAAAAGAAAGAAAAGAGGCGAATTGAGAGAGTGAGGAGAGGGTGGAGGCGGCGCTCATGAGAGAGGAGGGAGAGAAGAAGGGCGCGCCCAAGAGCAAGAGGAGAGGGGATCGTGTTGCGGTGATCTTTGGAGCTTACGTATACGGAGATAGCGTGTTCGTCATAACCTAAGGTAAGGGTGGGTCTCATCTTCTCTATAATAGGGTTTTATGATGGGGACTATGTAGGGGTAGGCTCTATGTATGCCGTTGTATGTATTTTTAGCAATTATTGATGCACCCTAGGCATATGATAACTTGTTGTTGAGAAATTGTGATTAATGATGATTTTGAGATAAATGTGATAATGTGTATGTTCAAGGTGATTAAACGTGTTTTGATGATGATTTGATGTGTCAAATGGTGTTCATATGCAATTGGTGATGATCGGTATGTTTGAGGATGGTTTGGTCATGTTTGATGATGTTTTGGCATGATGTGCGGGTGTTTTGAACAAGAATTCTAGTCAGGGCGCATTGGGCGCCATTTTTGTGTTCTGTGGCAGGGGCGCCCTGCTTAGGCGCATGTTGCTTGTTGTGTGCGTATATGGGGTGTGTTGGGTGCAATTTCAATTTCTGGGCATATTTTACCGTGCCATCTTTTGTATTTGCCTGCCCAAATTCAATTTTAAGTATTTTGGCTCGAGTGGTTTTATCCTTGCACGTGTAATTCTGAAGTTGTCTCACTGGGTGTTGCTTGTGTGCGTATATGGGGTGTGTTGGGTGCAATTTCAATTTCTCGGCACATTTTACCGTGCAATCTCTTGTATTTGTCTGCCCAAACTCAATCTTAAGTATTTTGGCTCGAGTGGTTTTATCCTAGCACGTGTAATTTGAAGTTGTCTCACTGGGTGTTGCTTGTGTGCGTATATGGGGTGTGTTGGGTGCAATTTCAATTTCTGGGCACATTTTACCGTGCCATCTTTTGTATTTGCCTGCCCAAACTCAATTTTAAGTATTTTGGCTCGAGTGGTTTTATCCTTGCACGTGTAATTCTGAAGTTGTCTCACTGGGTGTTGCTTGTGTGCGTATATGGGGTGTGTTGGGTGCAATTTCAATTTATGGGCACATTTTACCATGCCATCTTTTGTATTTGCCTGCCCAAACTCAATTTTAAGTATTTTGGCTCGAGTGGTTTTATTTTTGCACGTGTCAGTTCGGAGTTGTCTCGGTGCTTGTTGCCTGTGTTGCCTGCGATGTCTAAGTTTCTGTCTTAGGCGCCCAGTGCCTGGGCGCCATTTTCAGGATGTTCCCGATTTTTATTGAAAACTATTTTCGCTATATCTTTTGACTCGGGTGTCCGTTGTAAGTGTTTCAAAAAGCGTTGTGAAGCCTTTTAGTTGTCTATCTGTGTGTCCATTTTTTAAAATAAAAACTTCTTATTTCTGAAGGTTGCTGGGCGCCCCAAGTGGCTGTTCCCGGTGGTCGTTGCTGTGACATTGAAAAATCGTTTTGGTGTCTTTAAAAATCCCCTTTTGCGTATAATCAGTGGTTTTAGCGTCCAAGTGTCGAAAGTGATGATTTTGACGATGATGCCCTTAGTGGCTAGTTAAATGACGTTTTTGCCCTTAGTGGCCAATATTATTGATGATGATGTGTAAATGATGATGTGTAAATGACGATGATGCCCTTAGTGGCTAGTTAAATGACCTTTTGCCCTTAGTGGCCAATGTTGTTGATAATGATGTGTGAATGACGATGATGCCCTTGGTGGCTAGTAAATGACGTCTTTGCCCTCAGTGACTATTGTTTGAATTGATGATGTTTATGAATAAGTGACGATGAAAATAAGTGACGTTGAGGCCCAAAAGGCTAAGTGACGATAAGGCCCAAAAGGCTAAGTGACGATAAGGCCCAAAAGGCTAAGTGACGTTGTTGTGTGTAATTATGAATTGACAGGTGTTGTGCCTCTTATTTGGGAAATTGGTAAGTGACGGGTCACATAGTTGACTGTGATTGTGTGTGTTTGTGTGTGATGCATGTCATAGTGTCTCATGTATTCCATGTGCATGAACCCAGCGACGATGAGGCCATAAAGGCTAAGCGACGATGAGGCCATAAAGGCTAAGCGACGTTTGTGAAAAGGTACCTCATGCATATGCCCGCGAGTGGGTTGCATTTCATACTCCTGCATGACATTGTGACGACTCGTTGTGCCGAGTAACTTGATGATGAGATTGACTGTTTACCCTTGCTGATGGAATTGACTGTTTTATCCTTGATGATTGACTTGATGTTTCGCGGTGTGGTCGATATAGTGTCATAACTCTAGCATAGTGCTTATCATACGCTTTATTATGTTGTAGATGGACTCACCCCTTCTGTTTGAATGTTACCCCTACGCGGTAACGTGCAGGTGATCTCGACTGAAGGCTTAGGTATCTTCACTTGCTGAGTCGGGTCGTCTGCTCTGATTATGTAACACCAGGGGAGGGATGAACGTTGTTTAAGTTATTTATGACCATTGTTGTTGTTGGATTTTAGTATTGTGTGCCTTGCATAGTTGCAATGCCTTTTATGATTAAACTTGTTGGATTTTCTGCTGTGAAGTTGTATTTTAATTGACAATAACGTTTTGAAAGTATTATAAGGCTGTTTTCGGAAAGCGAGTAATTTGGCGTGTGATGTTTAACGAAGTAAGTGTGACATCCCTTGTGATGTAACTAAAATTTGAAACTCTGATTTTTACGCTAATAAATTAACGGGTAGAAAAGGGGTGTTACATTAGTGGTATCAGAGCAATGGTTGGTCCGTCCGGCCAAGTCGTAGAGTCGTTGTGTCGGTTAACGACCAACTGTTGTCTTTTAGTCTTGACAATTGGTTGTGTTGTATTAATGTTCCTGTAGGTACAAGTAATCGGAAGCTGCTGTTGGTAAGTGGACTAGTGGGGGGGATGCCCCTGCTGGCATTGTGTGCTGTTATTATTTAAACGCGGATGCCGTTTTATTATTGCTGTCGTGCTGTTGCCGTAGACTATTGTTGCTGCTAAGTTTTGCTGTGCTGTTTTGATTTAAAATCACTGTTGCTGTTTTGCAGTTACTATTTAACTGTTGTGCCGTTTGTTTAATGCTGCTTGGTGTGTTACTGAGAAATTGTTTGTTTGTTGTTGTAAATTAAGTTACTGTTGCGCTGGAAATTAATTACTGTGGTGTTCTATCGTTGACAGTTAAGTGTTGTTGATGTTTTGATTTAAAACCGTAACTGCTGTTACTGTTTAATTGCTATAAGCCGAAATTATTGTCACTGTTGCTGTAACAAATTAATGTTGCTGTTTAATTGTTGCTGTTTTCGAAAATTGTTTCCGAAAACTGTCACTGTTCTACTATTGCGATTAGATGTTGTTGTTATGGAAATCGAAGGGGAATAAAATTTATTTTTGACTTAGGATTTTAAATGAAGGAAGCGTAGGTGTTGAAGTTTGTCGGATTGGAAAAATGATTTTTCTAGTTAGTTTTACTTGAAAAAGAGTAATGACTTGTTGTCGTGTCGATTTTAAAAACCTTGTCAAAAAAAAACGATTTGATGACGATTTTGAAACTACTAATGGGTTTCTTTGGGAGCAAAAATGTATTAGTATGTATGAAAATTGGCGTGCTCTATGTATTGTTTGACTTATAGGAAATATTGATTCGAGAGATTGGTCTTGCTTGTGACTAATGTTATTAGTTATATAAATGCATTGAGTTAATAGGATGAACTAAAATTAATTGATGCATTCGTAAGTCGAATTGGGGGGTTAAAGATATATAATTGAATTGTTAGTAATCTGGAGACTTTATAGAGCCGAGTTGTAGTTAAATGGAGACACTTTATAAAAATGAACTTGTTGTTATCTGGGGAGAAATTTTAATTACTAATGAGATGAAGCTGATTTTTGATTATTTTCTGGGAAGGTGTTAAACTATACTTTTAGTAGTTAGAAAGTTGTACTAGTTGGTTTTACAAATAGCAAGGTTGGATTTTGAAGAAATTGATGTTCGAATGTATATGATTATTGGGAAGTTTAAATTATGCTTGATGGCTGAATGTGTGACCGCTTGGGTGCTTGATTTGTTGCTAAGCTCACTGTGTAGACACTTTCTGAGTAGGTTTGGATTTCGGCTAAACTGGAACCGTTGTACTGGTTGATAAATTATGTAACTCACAGTTTTAGAAGCTAGACTGAACGCTTGTCATTTTGGCTTTGGTTTGGTCGCATTTGGAGTAGTATAGCTCCAGTTATGGCTTCGCAAGTTAGGATAAAATTCTGGGGACCGTCTGGACATAGAGTCAGTGTTTTCATTGTGGTGTTTTCAAATGAACTCCTTTTCGAATGAATCCAATTTCTTTGAAAACTAGACAAAATGCTTCACTGTTTAGGCTGAAGTTTCGGGTTATTTGGGTTTGTCTTGGGCATTGTAGAAGAGTCACAACTTTGGACACAGTCGCTGCCCCATTTTCTGGACCTACTGCCTTGTTTGCGAAAACTGTGCTATTCGACTCATCATTTTGAAATTCTAAAAATATAGCCAGAAACTAGACTTCATAAGTATTCTGTAGGGGGGGTTGTTTGCAAAATTCCGATGTCGTTTGATAGGGTAAATAAATTGTTGAAATTTATGTGTGAGTGCTGGAACTTTCTGCGTTGCTTAGTTTGTACTGTCACTGTAACGGAAAAACTGTTTTTGCAATATCTTTCGAACCAGGAGTCCGATTTGAGTAAACTAAAATGTTTCGGGAAGCTTATTCAGAGGCCTAACTGAATATTCTAATTTAAAGGCAAAATTGACTGGTTCTGGTGTTGTTGATTTTTAGGCGTGTCGGTTGATTTAAGTTGTTGTGGCGTTGTCGGTGCCGTAGTGCCCGTAATTGTTGTTGTGTTGTCGGTGGCCTAGTGCCCTAGTTGCTGTTGTTGTTGGTTATGGGATTGTTGGTCCTGGAGTTGTCTCCGCATTGTTGCTTTGCTGTGCTTTGTGGTTGCCTTGTTGATGATAATGATTTTTCTTTGATGTTGTTGGTTGTTGTGTTGTGGGTAACGCCGAATGGCCCACAGCGTTTTGTAGTGGGTACTGCCGATATGGCCCACGTTGTTTTGCTGAGGGTACCGCTAAATGGCCCGAAACGTTTTGATGAATTTTGTGTTGTAGGCCTATGGCCGATGTTGTGATTTAGTTGTTGATGTCGCCGGAGTGGCAAAGTTGTTTGTTGATGTTGTTGTCGTGTTGTTAAATTATGTGGCTTGTTGTACAGCTGTGATGCACTCTGTGAATTTCGTTGTGATGCTGTGATGATTGATGTATTTCGTTATCCTTAAGGGTAGATGAGTGGGGTACAATGCAAGCTAGTTTATCAGAGTAGCGCAGCGGGTTGAGTCGCTAAGTGTTGAGGCGACGTTATTTGGATAGTGTGAGAGTGTTCGCGTCGGTAGAAAAATTTCGAGGACGAAATTCCTTTAAGTGGGGGAGAGTTGTAACACCCCAAAAATAATAGATTAATTTATTTAATTAATTAAATGAAATTGGGTGGTAGAAATAATAATATAATTATTATTTATTAAAATAATTATAAGGTGCTTTAAATAAAATGAGGAGTGGTATTGTAATTGGAGGTGGTGTTTTAATTAAATTGGGCTTAAGCTGCGGGGAAAGCCCGCAATCCAAGCCCACTAGTCTAGGCGCATATTTAAAGTGAAAAATTAGGTTTTAGCTCATTTTTGTGAAAAGAAAGAAAAGAGGCGAATTGAGAGAGTGAGGAGAGGGTGGAGGCGGCGCTCATGAGAGAGGAGGGAGAGAAGAAGGGCGCGCCCAAGAGCAAGAGGAGAGGGGATCGTGTTGTGGTGATCTTTGGAGCTTACGTATACGGAGATAGCGTGTTCGTCATAACCTAATGTAAGGGTGGGTCTCATCTTCTCTATAATAGGGTTTTATGATGGGGACTATGTAGGGGTAGGCTCTATGTATGCCGTTGTATGTATTTTTAGCAATTATTGATGAACCCTAGGCATATGAAAACTTGTTGTTGAGAAATTGTGATTGACGATGATTTTGAGATAAATGTGATAATGTGTATGTTCAAGGTGATTAAACGTGTTTTGATGATGATTTGATGTGTCAAATGGTGTTCATATGCAATTGGTGATGATCGGTATGTTTGAGGATGGTTTGGTCATGTTTGATGATGTTTTGGCATGATGTGTGGGTGTTTTGAACAAGAATTCTGGTCCATGGGCGCATTGGGCGCCATTTTTGTGTTCTGTGGCAGGGGCGCCCTGCTCCTGGGCGCATGTTGCTTGTTGTGTGCGTATATGGGGTGTGTTGGGTGCAATTTCAATTTCTGGGCATATTTTACCGTCCCATCTTTTATATTTGCCTGCCCAAATTCAATTTTAAGTATTTTGGCTCGAGTGGTTTTATCCTTGCACGTGTAATTCTGAAGTTGTCTCACTGGGTGTTGCTTGTGTGCGTATATGGGGTGTGTTGGGTGCAATTTCAATTTCTGGGCACATTTTACCGTGCCATCTTTTGTATTTGCCTCCCCAAACTCAATTTTAAGTATTTTGGCTCGAGTGGTTTTATCCTAGCACGTGTAATTCTGAAGTTGTCTCACTGGGTGTTGCTTGTGTGCGTATATGGGGTGTGTTGGGTGCAATTTCAATTTCTGGGCACATTTTACCGTGCCATCTTTTGTATTTGCCTGCCCAAACTCAATTTTAAGTATTTTGGCTCGAGTGGTTTTATTCTTGCACGTGTAATTCTGAAGTTGTCTCACTGGGTGTTGCTTGTGTGCGTATATGGGGTGTGTTGGGTGCAATTTCAATTTCTGGGCACATTTTACCGTGCCATCTTTTGTATTTGCCTGCCCAAACTCAATTTTAAGTATTTTGGCTCGAGTGGTTTTATTTTTGCACGTGTCAGTTCGGAGTTGTCTCGGTGCTTATTGCCTGTGTTGCCTGCGATGTCTAAGTTTCTGTCTTAGGCGCCCAGTGCCTGGGCGCCATTTTTATGATGTTCCCGATTTTTATTGAAAACTGTTTTCGCTATATCTTTTGACTCGGGTGTCCGTTGTAAGTGTTTCAAAATGCGTTGTGAAGCCTTTTCAGTTGTCTATCTGTGTGTCCCATTTTTTAAAATAAAAAATTATTATTTCTGAAGGTTGCTGGGCGCCCCAAGTGGCTGTTCCCGGTGGTCGTTGCTGTGACATTGAAAAATCGTTTTGGTGTCTTTAAAAATCCCCTTTTGCGTATAATCAGTGGTTTTAGCGTCCAAGTGTCGAAAGTGATGATTTTGACGATGATGCCCTTAGTGGCTAGTTAAATGACGTTTTTGCCCTTAGTGGCCAATATTATTTGATGATGATGTGTAAATGACGATGATGCCCTTATTGGCTATTTAAATGACCTTTTGCCCTTAGTGGCCAATGTTGATGATAATGATGTGTGAATGACGATGATGCCCTTGGTGGCTAGTAAATGACGTCTTTGCCCTCAATGACTATTGTTTTAATTGATGATGTTTATGAATAAGTGACGATGAAAATAAGTGATGTTGAGGCCGAAAATGCTAAGTGACGATAAGGCCCAAAAGGCTAAGTGACGATAAGGCCCAAAAGGCTAAGTGACGTTGTTGTGTGTAATTATGAATTGACAGGTGCTGTGCCTCTTATTTGGCAAATTGGTAAGTGACGGGTCACATAGTTGACTGTGATTGTGTGTTTTTGTGTGTGATGCATGTCATAGTGTCTCATGTATTCCATGTGCATGAACCCAGCGACGATGAGGCCATAAAGGCTAAGCGACGATTGAGGCCATAAAGGCTAAGCGACGTTTGTGAAAAGGTACCTCATGCATATGCCCGCGAGTGGGTTGCATTTCATACTCCTGCATGACATTGTGACGACTCGTTGTGCCGAGTAACTTGATGATGAGATTGACTGTTTACCCTTGCTGATGGAATTGACTGTTTTATCCTTGATGATTGACTTGATGTTTCGCGGTGTGGTCGATATAGTGTCATAACTCTAGCATAGTGCTTATCATACGCTTTATGTTGTAGATGGACTCACCCCTTCTGTTTGAATGTTACCCCTACGCGGTAACGTGCAGGTGATCTCGAGTGAAGGCTTAGGTATCTTCACTAGCTGAGTCGGGTCGTATGCTCTGATTATGTAACACCAGGGGAGGGATGAACGTTGTTTAAGTTATTTATGACCATTGTTGTTGTTGGATTTTAGTATTGTGAGCCTTGCATAGTTGCAATGCCTTTTATGATTAAACTTGATGGATTTTCCGCTGTGAAGTTGTATTTTAATTGACAATGACGTTTTGAAAGTATTATAAGGCTGTTTTCGGAAAGCGAGTAATTTGGCGTGTGATGTTTAACGAAGTAAGTGTGACATCCCTTGTGATGTAACTAAAATTTGAAACTCTGATTTTTACGCTAATAAATTAACGGGTAGAAAAGGGGTGTTACACGCCTAATAGGCTGCCCAATAGGCCTATAATGAAGATAAGCAGTCTTAAAAGTAAGCATACCATCTGTAGAGTTTTTCCAAATCAGTTGATCCTGAGAGTTTTTCCAAAGCCACTTCCTAGTTCATTGTAAGTGATTAAGAATAGTTTAGGAATAGGCTAAGATTGGCTAGCCACTTGGAATGGCTAGCCACTTCCTAGTTTATGCTAGCCACTTCCTTGTTCATTGTAAGTAATTAAGAATAGATAAGGAATAGGCAAGGACCGGCTAACCACATCCTATTCATGCTAGCCACTTCCTAATTCATTGGTAGTGAGTAAGAATTGATCAGGAATAGGCTAGGAGTGGCTAGCCACTAGGACTTGCTAGACACTTCCTATTTCATTGTAACAGATTAAGAATAGATTCGCAAAAGGCTAGGACTGGCTAGCCACTAGGAATGGCTCTCCACTTCCTAGTTTATGCTAGCCACTTCATAGTTCATTGTAAGTGATTAAGAATAGATAAGGAATAGGCTACAATTGGGTAGCCACTTCCTAATTCAAGCTAGCCACTTCCTAATTTTATGTAAGTGATTAAGAATAGATTAGGAATAGGCTAAGATTGGCTAGCCACTTGGAATGGCTAGCCACTTCCTAGTTTATGCTAGCCACTTCCTTATTCATTGTAAGTGATTAAGAATAGATAAGGAATAGGCTAGGACCGGCTAGCCACATCCTATTCATGCTTGCCACTTCCTAATTCATCGTAAGTGATTAAGAATTGATTAGGAATAGGCTAGGATTGGCTAGCCACTTCTTAGTTCATTTCAAGTGATTAAGAATTGATAAAGAATTGGCTAGGATTGGCTAGCCACTTCCTAGTTCATTGTAACTGATTAAGAATAGATAATGAATAGGCTAGGATTGGCTAGCCACATCCTATTCATGCTAGCCACTTCCTACTTCATTGTAAGTTATTAAGAGTTGATTAGGAATAGGCTAAGAATGGCTTGCCACTAGGAATGGCTTGCCACTTCCTTTTTCATGCTAGCCACTTCTTAGTTCATTTTAAGTGATTAAGAATACATACGTAATAGCCTAGGATTGGCTGGCCACTTCCTAGTTCTTTGTAAGTGATTAATAATTGATTAGGAATAGGCTACGATTGGCTAGACACTAGGAATGGCTAGTCACTTCCTAGTTCCTTGTAAGTGATTAAGAAAAGAAAAGGAATTGGTTAGGATTGGCTAGCCACTTCCTAGTTCATGCTAGCCACTAAGTTCATTGTAAGTGATTAATAATTGATAAGGAATACGCTAGGACTGGCTAGCCACTTCCTAATTCATTGTAAGTGATAAAGAATTGATTAGGAATAGGCTACGATTGGCTAGACACTAGGAATGGCTAGTCACTTCCTAGTTCCTTGTAAGTGATTAAGAAAAGAAAAGGAATTGGTTAGGATTAGCTAGCCACTTCCTAGTTCATGCTAGCCACTAAGTTCATTGTAAGTGATTAATAATGGATAAGGAATAGGCTAGGACTGGCTAGCCACTTCCTAATTCATTGTAAGTGATTAAGACTAGAAAAAGAATATGCTAAGATTGGGTAGCCACTTCCTAATTCATGCTAGCCACTTCTAATTTAATTATAAGAGATTAAGAATATATTAGGAAAAGGCTAGGACTGGCTAGCCGCTAGGAATCCCCAGCCACTTTCTTGTTCATGCTAGCCACTTTCTAGTTCATTGAAAGTGATTAAGAATAGATAAAGAATAAGCTAGGATTGGGTAGCCACTTCCTAATTCATGCTCGCCACTTCGTATTTCATTGTAAGTGATTAAGAACTGATTAGGAATAGGCTAGGATTGGGTAGCTACTAGGAATGGCTAGCCACTTCCTAGTTCCTTGTAAGTGATTAAGAATAGATAAGGAATAGGCCAGGATTGGCTAGCCACCTCCTACTTCAGGCAAGCCACTTCCAAATTCATTGTAAGTGATTAAGAATTGTTTCGGAATAGTCTAGGACTGGCTAGCCAATTCCTGTTCATGCTAGCCACTTCCTAATTCATTGTAAGTGATTAAGAATAGATAAGGAATAGGCTAGGATTGGCTAGCCACTTCCTAGTTCATTGTATGTGATTAAGGATAAATAAGGAATATTCTAGGACTGGCTAGTCACTTCCTAATTCATTGTAACTGATTAAGAATTGATTAGGAATAGGCTAGGATTGGCTAGCCACTAGGAATGGCTACCCACCTCCTACTTCATGCTAGCCACTTCCAAATTCATTGTAAGTTATTAAGAATAGATAAAGTATAGGCTAGGATTGGGTAGCCACTTCCTATTTCATTGTAAGAGATTAAGAATAAATTAGGAAAAGGCTAGGACTGGCTAGCCACTAGAAATGGCTAGCCACTTCCTAGTTCATTGTAAGTGATTAAGAATAGATAAGAAATAGGCTACGATTGTGATGAGAACCTACCATGGGCTTGCTGTCCAATTTTAATTACCCTAATTTTATATTAAGTTGTGATAAAAGTGCATGTGACCAATTGATATATTTGGGATGAAGACACTAAGTTATTTCATTTCAAGTTATTTTTTTAGGGTGTTTAATCCACTTCAAGTGGTGTGTGTGGCGCATATTTTTGTGAGTTGATGGAGTCAACAAACTTGCTAATCAAGCAAACTTGCTGATCAAGGAAGGCAAACTTGCTAATCAAGAAAACTTGCTAATCAAGAAAGGCAATCAGAGGAAAAAGGAATTACAAGATTCAAGTCATTTATGGCACATCAAAGACAACTAGAGCAAAAAGGACATACAATATCCAAATCATTAATGACACATTCAATGCCATATCAACTAGGAGGATATTTTCTTGAAATTGTTTTGTCTAGTACTCTTGTAATTTTGAATACCCTTTATTTTCTTTTCCTTTGTAACAGCAAGAACCTCCCTTATTATAAATAGGGAGTGTAAGTGCCAATGAATAGCAACAAAAGATTTTAGCAAATATTTTGAGTTTATACTCTTGAGTCCTAGATTGGACTAGTTTAATGATCTTATCAAGAATTCCTTTTGTTGTGGCGATCCTCACATTCATAGGCTTATCCTTGTCTTGGATTAGACCAAGGTGGCGCCCCTAACCTTCACACCCATCTTCTTCACAAATTAAACAAGAGTTTATTTCTTTTGTTTAGCTTAAATATGTTCCAAAATTATCCATCACATAACCCACGAAATTCTTATCATTTCTTTCCCATATTCCATCCATCTTAAAGCAAAAAAGACAAAAATATAAGTTACAACCAGAATCTATAGTGAAAGTCAAAGAAATGGCCAATTTCCACAACAAGGAGGCCATCAGATTGGCTAGCCACTTCCTAATTCTTTGTAAGTGATTAAGAATAGTTTAGGAATAGGCTAAGATTGGCTAGCCACCTGGAATGGCTAGCCACTTCCTAGTTTATGCTAGCCACTTCCTTGTTCATTGTAAGCAATTAAGAATAGATAAGGAATAGGCAAGGACCGGGTAGCCACATCCTATTCATGCTAGCCACTCCCTAATTCATTGGTAGTGATTAAGAATTGATCAGGAATAGGCTAGGAGTGGCTAGCCACTACGAATGGCTAGCCACTTCCTAGTTCATTGTAAGTGATTAAGAATAGATAAGGAATAGGGTAGGATTTGCTAGCCACTTCCTAGTTTATGCTAGCCACATCCTCGTTCATTTTAAATGATTAAGAATAGATAAGGAATAGGCTATGCCCGGCTAGCCACTTCCTAAGTCATTGTATGTGAATAAGAATTGATTAGGAATAGGCTAAGATTGGCTAGCCACTTCCTAGTTTATGCTAGCCACTTCATAGTTCATTGTAAGTTATTAAGATTTTACTAGGAATAGGCTAGGATTGGCTAGCCAATAGGAATGGCTAGTCACTTCCTAGTTCCTTGTAAATGATTATGAAAAGATAAGGAATAGGTTAGGACTGGCAAGCCACTTCCTAATTCTTGAAAGCCACTTCCTAATTTTTTGTATGTGATAAAGAATAGATTAGGAATAAGCTTAGATTGGCTAGCCACTTCATTGTTCATGCTAGCCAGTTCCTAGTTCATTGTAAGTGATAAGAATAAGATAAGGAATAGGCCAGGATTGGCTAGCCACTTCATAGTTCATGCTAGCCACTTCCTAATTCTTTATAAAAAAATTTTTTAAACAAAAGGAAATGAGCCTCGTTAAAACCTTCAGATGCAAAACCCTCCTTAGGGATAAAAACATCTAGAAGGAAAGAGTACTCCCTCCTATTTCATTAAAAAACAAAAATCAAAATACAAAAAGCACGAGGGGACATAAACCAAAACCCATGCAAACAAACATTACAGTCTGAAACGAAAATAAGGAAGACCAACTCTATTACGGATAAAATCATCCTTAATAAAATTGGGAATAGAATTCCACCATTGGAAACCAGACAGGTTGGTCCCATGAGACGCAAGCTTATCGGCGCAGTGATTCCCTTCCCGAAAAATATGAGTGCAAGTGACAGTCATTGATTTGAGAAGACCCATGCAATTAAGCCAACGATTGCGGAGATTCCAAGGCACAATGGAGTGAGACGAGAAGGCCATAACAGCAAGATGAGAATCACTCTCAATCCATAAACGATGCCAACCTTTGCGGAAAGCCACTTCAATGGCGACCATGACACCGACAAGCTCAGCATGAAGAGCGTAATTTGTACCAAGAGGGAGCATAAAACAGCCAAGAGACTCAGCATTACTGTCGCGAAAGATACCCCCACAGGCAGCTAAACCAGGAGAGCCCCTCGCAGCGCCATCAGTATTACATTTAACCCAAAAGCAAGGAGGAGACTTCCAGATAACCTCTATAGTTGTAGGAGCCTCACGAGGCTTGCAATCAAACGAAAACCCTTAAGAATCACAAAGTCCTGCATGGAGTTAGACGTGGAGCCCTTGCTGAGATTCCCAGAAATGTTCACATTTTCCATGATCAAGTTTTTCAGGTAAGTGGGCAAGATCTTCTTGTTGTCAAAACGAATCTGTTTCCGAGAACGCCAAATAGCCCAAAACACGTTAATAACAGCAGCGGAAACAACATCCTGCACTTGGTCAGACCAAGGGCGCAGACAGACATCAATGATCGTCTCTGGGGGGAAACATCAATATTAAGAGAAAGCTTACCACTAAGCCAGTCCCAGAGCTGCTTAGCAAAAGAACACTCACAGAAAAGGTGTAAGGAGGACTCATAATCCGCTTCACAGAGACTACACATGGAAAAAGTGCCACATTCACGGCTTCTGAGCTGCTCATCAGTTGGCATACGGTGATGGAGGATTCGCCACATAAGAAGAGACTTGGATGGAGGGATAACACTTCGCCAAATATTCTTGAACCACCTACTCGGCTACCCAATAGGCCTGAAGTAAAGATAAGCATTTTTAAAAGTAAGCATACCATCGGTAGAGTTTTTCCAAATCAGCTGATCTTGAGAGTCAAATGAAGGCAGATCTATTTCTTGAAGGAGCGAAGCCAGCTGAGGAAAGATGTTGGAAAGAGAAGCTGGAATACACCAGTGGTCATTCTGAATGAAGTCACAAACACGGGCCTTGAGATAGTGCTGACGATGCTCAGGGACATTAAGAAGATTTACCAGAGGGGCCGACATCCAAGGATCAATCCAAAAGTTGATACAGTCACCTTTACCAATTTGCCAAATGCAGTTTTCTTGGATGGCGGATAGATGCTCACGCAAATTACCCCACAAAGAAGAACTGATATGATAAGAGATCGTAGTATTATTTCTAAAGACCCTGGATCTTAACAGAACAGCCCAGCTGTTCTGGGAAATGTTGAGCTCCCAGCTGAGCTTTAGACAGGCTGCCTTATTAGTGTCTTTGAGGGACCTAATCCCAAGACCCCCCTCAGCAGTTGGTCTACAAACCTTATGCCACGCCATAGTAACCACTTTACGCTGATTGACGTCACTAGACCAAATTAAATTTCTAATCCAAGAATCCACCGTATACAACAGAGAGGTAGGCCATTTATAAATCAGGAAGCTGTAAATTAACATACTTTGAACAACCGACTTGACCAGCTGCGCTCTTCCGGCAATAGAGAGAAGGGAAGCTTTCCACGCTGATAACTTGGCTTTAATCTTGTCAGCGATTAGCATTAAATAAACAGCTTTAGGCTTAACTTTGAAAATTGGAATACCCAACTAGGTGAACGACAACTGGCCAATAGAGAAGCCCAGGAGATCGGCAATGCGACGCTGCCGGGTATTGGGGATGGCGCCCAAATGAACAGTAGATTTGCTAGAGTTAACAATCTGACCAGAAGCTTCACCATACTTAGTAAAGAAATTGAGGAGATTACGAACATTTCTCTGCGAAGCTCTGCAAAAAATCATGATGTCATCAGCAGAAAGGGTATGAGAGGGAACCTGAGTACCTCTAGGACCATTGATTAACTGGAGGTCCCCATCTTGCACCAGCTTGGAGATGCCTCTACTCAAAACCTCTTCAGCCAAGCAAAAAAGAAGGGGGGAGAGGGGGTCCCCTTGACGCACACCCCGCTTGCAACTAAAGAACCCAGAAGGCTTGCCATTGACTGAGATCGAAAGCTTTGCAGAGTGCAAAAGAGCATTAATCCAATCGTAGAATTTACTATCAAAACCAAAAGCCTTGAGGACTCTCAGAAGGAAATTCCAATCCAAAGTGTCAAAAGCTTTTTTGACATCAACCTTTAGAGCCATATTACCACCAAAGGACCTGTTATGCAGCATATTAATGGCTTCAGAGGATAAGCAGATGCAATCCGAAATGTTTCTACCTTGAATAAAGCCACGTTGCTGAGATGAGACGATACAGGGAGCAAATTTGGATAGACGGTCAGCAAGCACCTTAGTAATAATCTTAAACTTGAAAGAAGAGAGATGAGCACCATCTGTAGTCTGAAGATCAAGCAGTAAAGGGAAATGATCAGATTTAGATTTAGTAAGAGTATAGCAGGAGATACCTGTATAAAAAGTAAAGCATGCGTCATTGCAGATAGCCAGATCAAGTATTTTCTCGGTGAAAGCCCTGCCTTTACGGCCATTAGACCAACACCCCTAGTCGGCATATGAATCAAGTTATTCAGATTGGTCCAGTTCTGAAAATCTTCACAGGCAGTTTTAGAGGGGGTGCCACTTCCCCTATATTCATGGCTGCCCAAAATAGCGTTCCAATCCCCAATAAAGCACTAAGGGATTTTATAAGTTTGCTGGAGAAGAGAAAGGTCCTGCCAAAGAGATCGCCTACCCAGATAGCTACAAGAAGCATAGATTGCAGAAATACCAACTGTAGTATTATTAACCTCCACTGTAAAGGAAACATGCTGATCTGAGCTAGCGATAACAGCAGGATTGTAGTTGTCCGTGCAGACACACCAGAGGTTAGGAATTAAAGTATTCCTGTCATTAGTAGCAAAGACTTTCATACCAAATCGAGACCAATACCTGCGCGGAAAATCATCTAGAGAACACCAAGGCTCAGAAATAAAAACAAAATCAGGCTTGTTAGAAGAACAAAGCTTTTTAAGAGCTAATCTTGTGGGGGGATTATCAAGGCCCCTTGTATTCCAATATAAGCACTTCATTGAGCAAGACTTTGAGATCCTGCCCTAGAACAGGTTGTAATTGGGGTGATAGATTTCTTTTTCTGTCGCTGCCTTTGTTTTTTCTTCTGAGACTTGGTGCGAACTACCTCAAAACCAGAGCCCTCATCAGACTGGGCATTTTCCTTTGCCAAGTTATCCTCCTCCTCAACTAAATCACCCCAAGGATGCTTAAGGATGTTTAAATCATCAATCACAACTTGAGCAGCTTCTTGGTCAGCAACCACTTGGACCCGATTTCTATCAACCGCAAAGGCTGCTTCCATTTATGAGTCACCCACTAAAACTGGATCAGGGGAATTCCCATTCAGCGTTGGAGCTTTGCCACTTGGGGATCCTGTTTCAAAATGGTTAGAAATAAATCCAAGCAGGGAATTAATATCATCATGAGGGATGTTATTAGGTCCTCCAAACTGATTTGGGATTGTTATCTCTTCAATAGAGATGAGATCTCCAGGACGATCCGAGTGCTTATCTTTTTCCACAAGATCTTCTGTAGTGGATTTATTACCATCAACAGTATCCTTTTGAGTATCACTACCTGCACCATTATCAATAGTGTTAGCAATAACAACATTAGCACTAGATGTAGCCGTACCTTTAACCTGAGTTTCTTTCTCGGCATCAGGTGTCTGCATGTCACGAACATTAATTGCATCAAGGTCGTTCTTTTTCTTTGGCTCCCAAACTTGCCTATTCACTGTGGGCTGTGCACGAGGTTCCTGCTTACTTTGAGCTTGCTTACAATTGGAATAATTATGCCCAATAATATGACAACATGAGCAGAAATGTGGCAGTTTTTCACAAACTACTTCAACATAAAATGCATAACCTTCACGCTCAACCATAATACGCTCAGGAAGATCTCCATTTAAATCAATATCAACAAGAACTCTTGCGAAGTGGCCGAAGGTACGATTCTTTGGGGCATCATCCAAAGCAATAGGACCACCGATTGCCCCGAAAAACTCAAAAAGTGTGATTGGACGCCAGTATTCACGAGCCAATCCATGGATACGAACCCAACATTGAACATTGGTGTTGCGGATCCTGTTTGGATCAAAATCTGGCGTCCATGCAAAGAGCCGAAGAAAGCCCGGGTGCAACGACCATGTCCCAATTGCTTGAAGGCTTCGCATCTCTTCAAACGATTGAAAACAAAATTCATAGTAGCCTTTCCCCAAGGAGACCATTGTCCAAGAACCAATGGATTTCCATTCTTGCAAAAGTTTTTCCCTTAAATCATTAATCTTTAGAGGAGAATCCCCTTTAGAAAGGGTA